>SJYX01004271.1:0-29964 GCA_006410675.1 Oreotragus oreotragus | reverse complement strand
AAAAAAATAAGAAAAAGTTAGGTATGTCATGTATGCATGTATGCGTATATTATATATAGATACGAGTCTTTTATCATTTACTACCATAAAATATATACAAGTCTATGTAAGTTAAAAGTTATCAAAACTTATGCAGTTATAGACTGTACGTGGTGTCATTTGCAGCTGAGAGAAATGTAAAGATGCAGCATTAAATCACAACTGAATAAAATTAACTTCAGTACACACTACAATAATTTCATAGCCGCCTCCTGTTACCCTTGCAGTGAGTGCAAATGTTATGAGGATCAGCTTAAACACCATGTGACATGAATCATCTCCACATGAACAGTTCACTCCAAGAAACTGTGCGTCTCAGGAGAAAGTGACCTGTTGTGGTTCTCTTCTATTTTTCATATTTAGTGCAATAAGCTCAATAGCACAAAGGCACCCCCACACAGTGCCACTAGTGATACTGAAGTAGTGCAATAGCAAAGGCAGGACATGACAGGAAAAAGGTGCACTTCTTGACCTGCACTATCGACTGAGGTGGGCAGCAGTGGCTGCTTACCATTTTGAAATAAGTAAATCCAGCATACAGACCAGAGTGGGGCTTCCCAGGTGGCGCGAGTGATAAAGAACCCGCCTGCCAGTGTAGGAGACATAAGAGACACAGGTTCGATCCCTGGGTTGGGAAGATCTCCTGCAGGAGGGCATGGCAACCCACTCCAGTGTTCTTGCCTGGAGAAGCCCTCGGACAGAGAAGCCTAGAAAGCTGTCTGAAGAGTTGGACAGGATTGAAGCAAGTTAGCACGTGCACACGCACAGATTAATATAAAGAAAGGAAAGTAAAATCATGAAATGGTTGCTGCTGCTGGGCCAGCAGGCACAAAAATGCTACACCTTTTGGAAATATCCTGTACTGAAAATGTAAATTTTATGTGAATGCAGGATTGCTATACAAAAGGCAAATCTATAGACTGCGATATGATTAGAAAAAAGAGAAAAGCCATTATATCACAACGTAGAGCAGGATCTAAAGCTGGAGAAATCTTTTCGCCAGCAAAGGCTGGTGTGATAACTTTGGAAAGAGATCTGGCTTAAAGAGATGTGAAGGTATCTGGAGAATGAGTTTCTGCTGACCAACCAGCAGCAGATGAGTCCCCAGATGCCACTAAGAAAATCAAGGATGGGACTTCCCTGGTGGACCAGTCTCTGGACTCTGTGCCCCCAACAAGTGTATGGGCACCGGGTGGGGGGTGGGGCATAAGGATGGTCTGCTTTGATCTCTGATCAAGGAACTGGATCCCACCTGCCACAACTAAGGGTTCACATGCTGCAACTAAGAACCTTGCATGCCACAACGAAACTCAAAGATCCCACGAACTGCAACAAAGACAGCATAGCGAAATAATTAAATATTAAAAAAGGAAAGAAAATTATTGAGGAGACAGGAGAGCTCCAAGAATGGGTATTTGATAGAGATAAAAATGCCCTAATCTGGAAGAAATGCCACAAAGGAAATTTACTAGTAAGAAAAGGAATCAAGCATCAGGGTTGTTCAGAATTAAGCAACAAGGGATAGATAGGCTAGCTTTACTTTTTTTGTGAAAATGCCATTGTGTTCATGGTCAGGATTGTCCTTATCTGTAAAGCTGTTAACCCAAAGCCTTGAAGGGAAAAGATAAACACCAGCTTCCCGTCTTTCGGTTGTACAACAAGAAGGTCTGGACAATAAGACCTAGATTTGTTAAATCGATGGGTATTCCCTGAAGTCAGAAAGTACCTTGCCAGTAAAGGATGGCCTTTCAAAGTTCTTGTGATATTGGACAATGCCCCTGGACACCCAGAACCCCATGAGTTCAACATCAAAGCTGTTGAACTGGCCTACTTGCCCACAAACACAATGTCACTAACTCAGCCTCTGGATCAGGGTGTCATAAGAACCTTTAATGTTCACTGCACACAATATTCTATGGAAAGAACTGTCAGTGCTACGGGAGAGAACCATGAGAGATGGAGCATCGTGAGAGTTTGGAACAACTGCACCATCATTTAAGATGCCACTGTTGTTAAAGCTGTGGAGGCCACTACGTCCCAGATAATAAATTCCTACTGGAGCAAACTGTGTGCAGATGTTGTGCATAACTTCAAAGGTTTAGTACAGAGCCAAACAACGAAATCAGGAAAGAGACTTTGCACATGGCAAAAAATGGTGAGTGGTGAAGTGTTTCAAGATAAGAACCTTGGAGAAATTCAAGAGCTAATGGATATCACATAGAGGAATCAATTAAAAAAAAATCACTTGCTAGAGATGGATGCTTCCAAACCAATGTCAGGCGATAATGAAGAAGATATAGAAGAAACAGTGCCATAAAACAAATTCACAATCGAATCGGGCAAAACGGTTCTGATGCGTCAAGACTGCTATTCATTTCTTTTATGACACGGACCTTCTGTGATACGTGCACTGAAATTAAATAAACTGCTGGAGAACTGCTACTGCTGCTGCTAAATCACTTCAGTCGTGTCCGACTCTGTGTGACCCCATAGACGGCAGCCCACCAGGCTCCCCCATCCCTGGGATTCTCCAGGCAAGAATACTGGAGTGGGTTGCCATTTCCTTCTCCAATGCATGAAAGAGAAAAGTGAAAGTGAAGTCGCTCAGTCTGTCCGACTGTTAGCGACCCCATGGACTGCAGCCCACCAGGCTACTCCATCCATTGGATTTTCCAGGCAAGAGTACTGGGGTGGGGTGCCACTGCCTTCCCCGCTGGAGAACTGGTGCCATGCAAATATTTTTAGGGAAATGGAAAAGCACAAAAGTTAGACAGAAATTATGATTTATTTCCATAAAGTTACACAGACTGTCTCCTGCCTCTCCTGTCTCCTCTTCTAATCTTCCGCCACCTCTGAGACAGCAAGATCAACACCTCCCCTCTGCCTCAACGTGAAGACAAGAATGAATACCTTTATGGTGGTCCATCTCTACTTAATGCATAGTAAATAACCATGCCATACAGGGAATATGCCTCTCTCTGTGTGATTCTGTGGGTCTTCATGTGAAAATCTAATGACCACAGCAAGAATGCCATGAGATGTTTTGTGCCATTATCATCGCCTAAACATTTCTTGCTCAGAACTTCATGTGCAAGACTTGAAGCGGATGGTCTATCCTTACATAGGCATAAGGTGAGTGATCTTTAACACAAAATCAATAAAGTGTTAACTCTCTCCCTGCTCTATAACTTGGCTTCCCCAAGAATTACACTGCTGTATAGTATGCCTCTCCTTTGTAATTGGAAAGGCGGCGTATCAGCCTGTCATCACAGGTAAGTGCTCTTTTAATACGGTAATGAAGTTTCCAAGACTGTATTATGATTATGACAATAATACTGTATGCCACAAAATTTCATGATTAATTCAGGTGTGTATAGGCCAGGCTACTGTGAAGTAATCATATTGATTACGCTAGGCTACCATAAAGCAGTCTCACTGTTTCTTTGTTATTAATGCATGATGCCTATAAATAAATATGAATTTATTTTCACATTATCTCTTCATTTTTGATGTCATTTATGAGAGGTATGTGTAACATTGATGGTGTTTTATATCATAAAAGACAATATTGATAAAGTTATTGACAGACAATTCATTTTGTGAACAGATGATGTAAACGTCTGGTATTAATAAAATAGTACATTACTATAAGTGTATTTTCTCTTTCTTATGATTTTCTTAACATTTTCTTTTCTCTAGCTTGCTTTGTGGTAAGAATACAGTATATATTGCATATACCATATGTGCTAATCAACTGTTCACCTTACAAGTGAGGCTTCAGGTCTACAGTGAGCTATCAGGAGTTGAGTTTAGGGTCAAAGGATATGTGCCTTTTGACTGAGTCGGGCTTGTTGCCCCTATTCCCCCACATTGCTCGAGGATTTGAGATGCAACCCAAGAATGCATTTCTAACAAGCTCAAAGTGATGCTGGTGCTTATGATCCAAGGAATACATTTTGAGAACCTTGTACTATACCACTTGAAATTATTTGCCTTTAAACAGGAGTATCAGTGGTAATGGTGGTTGAGTTGCTCAGTTGTGTCTGATTCTTTGCAACCCATGGAGTGTAGCCTGCCAGGCTCCTCTGTCCATGGGATTCTTCAGGCAAGAATACTGGAGTGGGTTGCCATTTCCTTCTCCAAGGGATCTTCCCGACCCAGGGATCAAACCCAGGTCTCCTGCTTGGCAGGGGGATTCTTTACCACTGAGCCACCAGGGAAGCCCTCAGCTTATCAGTTCGTGTATGCTATTTTCTTTGACTCGGGGAGATGGTGAAGCACAGGGAGGCCTGATGTGCTGCAGTCCATGCGGTTGCAGAGAGTTGGACACGATTTGGTGACTGAACAGCAAAAACAATTTTCCTTGAGCACACTGGATTATACATTTCTGGAGGGCAGCATTGGCTCGTATCCATCATTTAAATCTCACTGTGTCTAGAAAAGGGATTTACATGTAGTAGATGCCCAAATGGTATTAATCAGAATTCAATGATTATTGCTTTATTATTTCACATGGCTCAATTCAAGGATATAATTCTGCTTTGGCATAAAAGAGCTATTTGCCATACAGTTTGAAATATATAGGTTTTTTTTCATAATTTTTTTTTTTATTTCATGAACTGGGTGACTTTCATAAAATCTATTCAGCAAAATGTATTATTTTTAAAATTTCATTTGAGATAACTGTATCTAAAAAGTCTCTCATTAAACTTAGAAAAACAATTCAAGGATATAATTCTGCTTTGGCATAAAAGAGCTATTTGCCATACAGTTTGAAATATATAGGTTTTTTTTCATAATTTTTTTTTTTATTTCATGAACTGGGTGACTTTCATAAAATCTATTCAGCAAAATGTATTATTTTTAAAATTTCATTTGAGATAACTGTATCTAAAAAGTCTCTCATTAAACTTAGAAAATATGAAACAATGGGTAAGAGGCAACATAATTTTTTTCTTATTTCATCAACTGGATGACTTTCACAAAATCTATTTAAGAAAACATATTATTTTTAAAATATCATTTGATATATCTGTGTAGCTAAAAAGTCTCTCAATAAGCTTAGAAAATATGAAACAATGGGTAAGAGGCAAATAAAATAAGCTCTATAAAGAGTCAGACACGACTGAGTGACTGAACTGAACTGAACTGATCATGATTATTATATCAACCAATATCCAAGGAAAATCTTACAGATCCCAGGAATGGCATAAATGCTTTAGCACTGATATGCACTTTGACAAAGGCATCCCCATGATGATGTCTCAGATGCTGTGCTATGCTCTGCAGACAACCGAGGGGAAGCTAAAATTCTGGTTCACGGGCAGGAGTGATTTATTCCACGTTGATTTTATTTGACAGCAGGTGCCTGGTCTATAATTTAGCCACTCCACATGTTTTTCCTTGCCTCTGAACAAAGCCAGGAAGCTAAAACCTGGGCATGGCACCTGCTAGAATAACAACATCAAGAGAATAAAAGCCCCAAATTTAGAATAGCAATAAAATAAAAGAAACTAATTCATTTAGCATAGCATCAAAGAGCCAGAGAGGTATGATGTTCATTTTTAAAAATCTAAAGAATGAGAGATGCAGGATATAGTGAAGATTAAATAGTGACTAACTAAGGAAAAAATTTTTAATAAACCATATGGAAAATCCTTTTGCTAAAGCCAGAATGAGTTTTCAGGATCATGAAAAAGTTTTTAACTATTTAATTTATGCCCTAAATTTCTTTTCTATACTTCTTTTATTAAACGCACATACATGAAAATGTACTTTTCTGGAAAATTTTCACAAACCACATTTTCCCATTTAAAGGTTGAGGATCTCATAGGATCATTCCAGTATCATTCAGTTTGATCTTTTAAAATTAAGCCTAAACACTGATGGAGTGTTATCTTTTTTAGCACACTTGTAGTCAAACTCATGTTTTCTTTTCTAGCTTGTACAATTTTCCATTGGAGGCGAGTCTCTAAGCGCTTTCAGTAATTTGAAAGACAGCCTTGAGATTCAAATTTAGATTTTCCCCCATTCTAAATCCCACCCAAGACCATTCTAATGGTTCCAGCTGTGATAGGATAGTTTTGATTCTAATCGCAGACAGCTTGTGCTCATATCCACAGACAACCGAATCCATTTACTCTGCTCATGGAGGATTGCTCTTCTCCCTGATATCCTAGATCTATGGAAGCTATAACCCTTCATGGCCCACACTTCCTTCCTCTATGCCTTGACTAGTCAAGACTTTGAACAATTTCAAATGTTTCTACTCTATCACTGTAGAGATACTGAAAACAGATGTGATCTCTATTGTTTAAATTATATGTTCCTTTCTTCCATACAATACAATTGCTAATACCTGTCAACATCCCAAGAGTTAACACCACTTTGCTATTAGCCTCTCAAAGAAAATCCCCAACTTGCTCCATTCCATCCCAAACCTTGATGCCGCATTGATTGAATTTTTTACTCTTTATTAAACTGATATGTCGATTCCTGATATTCCTGGAAGTTTAGCTCTAATAGAGGTGTCAAACTCATGTCTCCCTCTGTGAAAGCTTTAAAAATATCTAAGAGTTGTAAATTGATTTTGGATGAAGTCCAATCTCCCCAAAATATATTTTTTAACCAAGAAAATAGCTAAAGCTTAAACCTTGGATGAGTATGACGGTTTGTGACTTCCAACTAAATCACTTCTAGCCACCTGAGGTCTGTTGGGCTTCTCTCTGCCCATCTCTCCACACACGCTCCTGCTATTAAAGTCATGTACTTTAGAGTTCATAGGCTGTCACCAAATAAATGTTGCCCAGTCAAGTGACGAACAATGCTGGGAATCAAAATGAATAAGATGTCCCAGGTTATGAGCATTGTTTCAACATGCATCTCTAAGAAAGACAGACATGCCTTTTAGAATCAAATAAAACCTAATCTCTATTTCAATAATAAAAAACATTTTTAACATTCAATCCAAAGTAAACTTGACTTGTTGCTCAATTGATTTTGATTTTTTCCCATGTGATTTTGCATACCAAAAATTAATAAGTGATTTTTAAAAAGCTTTTTCAAAGTGTGAGGCTCAAAAAACAAGATGTCAAACTGTATCTAACTTCATTGTATTTATAATCCTTTGCAAACCTCACTCACACTGCAAAGTGTGGATTTGCCTAAGATTAAATTAATCCCTGTTTACACAAATCACATAATTCTATCTCTTTCATCCCAAGAGACAATACAGAGAATTTCCGAGGCGTGAGTGAGCATGCTAATTTCTGACAAAATGAAGTATAAAGAACTAGGAAATGTTTTGTTATGATAATAGCAAAATATAGAAAGAAGTGAAATGGCACACACCAAGTACCTCCTGCTCTCAAGCAGACATGCAATTCTATGGAAAAACTTGGCTTGATTTTTAGATGTGAAGTCTTAGGTAATTCAACAATCACATTTTCATCTCATGAATTCAATTGTAAGAAAATATGCCTAAATTTATCAGAATTCATAGCACCCTTTTAAGGCAATAATTTTATTGATGCATGTTAAGTGATAAAATAAAACTCTTAGTTTCAGAAAGATGGCATCTAAATATAAGAAAAATTTTCTCTAAATTTAATAATAAATTGTTTGAGAACAAATCAGTAAAAGATGATAGGGTCCATGATAAGAGGACTAGAAAGGGAAAAAAGATAGGAGTTTAGACAGTATGGAGAAGGAAATGGCAACCCACTCCAGTATTCTTGCCTGGAGAATCCCAAGGACAGAGGAGTCTGGTGGGCTTCAGTTCATGGGGTCACAAAGAGTTGGACATGACTGAGCGACTTCACTTCACTTAGTATAATATATTCTTAACATGATACTATATTATGCTATCTTTTTAAAAAGATTAAAAAGTATACATTCAAAAAAGTAGATACATTTCATACATCAAAGAGCTCAAAAGTAACAGTGGATGTATGAAAGTGAAAAGTGAAGATGCTCAGTCGTGTCTGACTCTTAATGACTCCATGGACTGCAGCCTCCGTCCATGGGATTTTCCAGGCAAGAGTACTGGAGTGGGGTGATTCTATTGTTTAATAGACCTGATTATTAAACAACTAATACCAGTATAGCTTTTCTTGTCACTAAATTATGTGTGACTGTGAAATGAATAGAAGCTGATAAATCATTATGTTCACATACACTATTTTAAATACAAGTGAATCTAGCTGTAGATATTCTTTTGGAAGAAAACATCACTATGTTATCTCATAGGATAAAAGAAAGAAAAATGGTCCTGAGTTCTTGAAATATAACAAAGGACACTATCATGATTGTACTTGTACTTTTATTATGAATGCCTAGAAGATTCATTCTGTGATGATTATTGATAACTTGTCTACCCTTTACATCTCTTCTCCTTACTGGATATTGAAGGCATACCTGGAAGTTCTAGAATGTGGGAGATTTGTCTCCCACTCTTGGCCCATCATATCCTGCACGATTAACATTCTAATCCTATGATGTTTCCCTGCATTCTGCTGCTGCTGCTGCTGCTGCTAAGTCACTTCAGTTGTGTCCGACTCTGTGCAACCCCATAGACGGCAGCCCACCAGGCTCCCCTGTCTCTGGGATTCTCCAGGCAAGAACACTGGAGTGGGCTGCCATTTCCTTCTCCATCCCTGCATCTCTAGATATTTGTATAAGCTGTGAACATTCAGGTAAATTGTCTAATCACAGCTGATATTCAGGCAGAAAGGAAAAGCTGGCATGTGGCTATTGGAGCTGAAAGGAGCTGAAGAGCATAGTAAAAATACCCTTTTCTCCTTCCTACCCTATATGGCTCAGTTGGTAACGAATCTGCATGCAATACAGGAGACCCAGGTTCGATTCCTGGGTTGGAAAGATGCCCTAGAGGAGGGCATGGCAACCCAGTCCAGGATTCTTGCCTGGAGAATCCCATGGACAGAGGAGCCTGGTGGGCTACAGTCCATGGGGTAGCAAGAGTCAGACACGGCTTAGCAACTAAACCACCACCCCCACCCTATCTACAAATCAATACCGGGAACAAAGAAACAGTAAAGGCACCTCAGACTTCCTAACAGGGATGTCTTCTGCCTCTAGCAAATGTGGAAATGGAAAGTTGCATATCTCAGGGCAAGTCAGCTTAATGCTATTTTCTTGATTAGGAGTATTTTGTATGATTCAGAGTAATTCCTGTCTGAAAGGAGTCAAGATTTTATTCAAAATCTTTAGGGCTTTAAAGCTTTTTCCCCTTTGCCACTTTATTTAGTCTTCTCTGAACCATACATATCATCTTCAAAGACACTTTGAAGAAGAAAATACAGAGTGTATATTTGTAAAATTCTCATTTTAGAAATAATAAGAAAGAAATATGGCTCAGGATTTAGGTGACTTTTCCAAACCTATGAGTATAAAGAAACTAACTCATGATTCAGGACCTCTGATTTCTGGTGCCAAAAATGTCCACTAAAATCCTGCTTTTTAATCTAAGCCCTATTTTGCATTTATTAAAATGTTTATGTGGAATCATATCTAGTAGTCTAAATTTATAAACACTACATTCAGTCTACTACTACATATTATGGGATGAATGCAGAGTCTATTTTTTTGACCACCTGATATATTTTTCTTCGACCTTCTATTCCTGATTATAAATCTATTCTCTAATGCCCTAGTTTCAGGGTACACATATTAAAGCAAGGTTGATCAACACGACTTGGTACATTTTCTTGAACACAGAGATTGGTGTGGGGGCAGGGGGCAGAATCCAAGACTGGTTCGAACAGATTGGGGATGAGACAGCATCTTTTCTAAGAAAATTATTACGTTGGGAATGGCTAACAACGGTTACCTTCCCAACCATGCCTGCAAAATAAAAGTTGAGAATGGACACATAGAAATAGGAGATGGATGGGGAGGAGAGTCCAGGTGAGCTTGAGGCTCCAGCATTACCCTTGATGCCAAGGTTCCTATAGATTTCCCACAGAACTTGAGCACTTTCATAATGTTCTTGACTTTTGCTAAAGCTAATCTAAATTAAAATAACATGATGACAATATGTTCTGGGTTCCCCACAGTGTTCCTGACAATAAATGGAATATGATTGACTTTTTCGACTAAAAGAGTACATTAGACTCTGTTCACGAAACAATCTGAACACAATATTATAAATCAACTATACTTCAATTTTAAAATGGGAAAAAAGGTAGCAATCTTAAAGAAAAACTCATTCCATTTCTGATCTTATTAGAAAATCAAGTCCCCCTTGTAGAGAAAATTAGTTGCTTAAAATAATTTACATGTACTTATTTTCACCAAAACTAATGTAAGTTTCTGTCTATTTAAATACTTATGGCATTCTTATGCAAATGATTCCATTAATTTTCCTTTTCATTTTTTTCCCCACTCAAGGTTCTTATTTTGTTGTTTATTTCAAATTTAACAGTTTCAATATACAATGCCTTTTGCACCAAACCCCATGTAAACATATATAGGTATAAAATTCTGACCAAAATCACTGATCAAATTCATTACTGAAACTTAACTGAAAGCCTCCAGGATATAAGACAGACACATAGGTAGGTATATAGATCGATAAATAGATAACACTAGATAGACTTCCATTATGTATGTGTGTATATGTGTGTGTGTGTGTATATACATATATATATACTTATATATATATTTGTATTAGGCAGGATTCTCCAGAGAAATAGAACATGTATCAATACATGATTACAACATGTATATGTATTATAAGGAATGTAATATTTTAAATATTCAAAATATCCTATATATTCATTACAAGGAATTGACCCACAGGAGTACAGTGACTGAGAAGTTCAACCATCAGCCATCTGCAATCCAGAGACTCAGGAAAATAGGTACTGCAGTTTGTGCTCAGGTATAATTTAGTCTGAGTCCAAAGGTTTGAGAACCAAGAAAACCAAAGGTGTAAATCTCAATCCCAAAGCCAAAGACTCATGCCCCAGCTCATACAGTCAGGCAGAAAGGAACAAATGCAAGCACCACCACCCCCCGCCCCCACCTCCTTCCCAGACCCTGCAACTAGGATTCTCCAGGCAAGAACGCTGGAGTGGGTTGCCATTTCCTTCTCCAGTGCATGAAAGTAAAAAGGGAAAGGGAAGTTGCTCAGTCGTGTCTGACTCTTCGCAAGCCCATGGACTGCAGCCCCCCAGGCTCCTCCGTCCATGGCATGAGTACTGGAGTGGGGTGCCATTGCCTTCTCCGAGTATACAGAGCTAGCAGGAGTTAAACGACATAAATCTCAAGTGCTTGGAAGAGTATTATTTGTATTTCGCGTTAAATCAAGCCAATTCTACATTCTTCCTACTGTATTGATTTGACTGGATGCGGAAGGTAAGTGAACGACATATTTCATGGTTTGAACTCATCAGCTCTATAAGTGTGCCATTTCTCTCTCCCTGCTTACTAGAGATACAGAGCGACTTGCAGTCAGTGGCAAGGCTAGAATTTATTATCAGGCTTGTCCTTCACATCTCAGAGATTTCATTTCCCAGTGATTAATGCTTATTATTTTTTACTTTTTCAGCAAAGAAATGAGATGATTACCACAACTCATACAGTTTATTTTCAAAAAATTGATTCATCTCCTAGTTTCATCTCAAACCAGTCCAATATGATTTACTCCCTTCTACTTCCTGGAAGGGCTATGGTCTAACACTCCCAGGGTTTATGCTACTAAATATGCAGTGGTCACGTGACCATCCCCATATAACTCCACCACTCAGCGCCAAGAAGCATATCTTTTATTCCATCATTGTGTGGGAATGAGAGGTACCTTTTTTCTCTGGCCTATTTTTCTACTACTATTCAGTTTGCATAAGTCTTCATCCTCTATTCTACTTATTAATGACTGTTCCCAGCACTCTTTTCTCCTTTAGTTTTTCTTCTAAACAATCTCCTCCATTCCATTGTTTAAGTTTCTTTTCTATTCGACGTCATTCAAATATGAAAGTTGGGTCGTCAATTTATGATGATGAAAGTACTAGTACATAAATATTCCCTTATATTTGGGGTACTCATTTAGTTGTGGCATGCTGAATTTTTAAGTGATTAGGGTTACTTTGATTGCAACTCTCAATGGATTAGCTTTAATTATAAAGTAAGTTTTCTTCTAACCTAAATATGGTGAGTATAATACATTTACATAATTTAAGCATACCTTTGATTTTGGAGATGTGTCCAGTGACATTTCCTTTTGCAGCTGTTTAAAGCAATCTCAATTTTATTGAAAAAATAACTAATGTCATCAGTAAAAAGCAATATTTTCCCCATTAAAATAGAATTGAAAAATTTTTTAAATATCTGTTTTTTTTCTCTTTAGCACCATTTTACAGTCTTAGGAAAACTGTAGAGGCTTCAGGGAGTGCTTGTGGCATAATTAAATTTATGCCATATTAAAGTATAGCTTGATTAGTGCAATTGAATAAAATGAGATTATTAATTACAGATGGAATTTTGTTCTACAAATTTCATAAAAAATTAAGCAGCATCTTTCTGTTATTATTACTGTGCTTACCACATGTCATTAGGTCCTTATTTAGGAATACTAATTTTGTTAATGTCACTTTAATGAGCTCTCCCATGCAAATTAGAATATCTGATTTTCATTATCTTTCACCAATATTGAGAAGGGTTTTTATAGTATTTGATACTGTAACAAATTTTAGAAAATTTAGAGATATTTAGAATTACTGAAATCATTTTCTTTATCATAGGAAATCAGAAATATATTCTGCCTTGAACTGTAGTTAGGATTAACGTGTAAATCCTGGTTTGATACAAAAAAAAAATGAAACAAGAAATTCCTAGGTGGCTTTACAGTTTATTTGAACAGTGTAAAAGGACTGTATTTGTTTTATATGGAACTTCTCTGCTTGCTTTTACTAATGTTAGCCTTTGCTAATGTTTCCCCCCATCCCCAGTAACAGGATAAAAACATTGTGATGTGCTGTTAAATAAATCACATATTTAACAATGAAATACAAATCAATAAAATCCCTTTATGTAAAACACGTCTAAAGACTAATGTCCACTGAAAATGATTACAAATAGAAGGAAAGTGTCCTGAGGTGTGCTGAATGATGACTACATCAACCTGTCCTAGATGGAGGTCTTTAGTCTCTGGGATTGTCTCACTGTTTCCATGTTTGCCATTCATAATCAGAGTGTTTACTCCTCACACACAATTAATAATGAAGTAACTCTCGCTAGAAGAGAAAGTTCTCAGTTTGGGAAGATTTTAACTCAGTCCTTTCTTTCAAGGTAAGTTATCCTTCTTAAATCCTAAAGAGTTTAGCATTACATAGACCCTTTTTAGGGCTTGACTCATAAATACTGCCTCACTTCCAAGCTGTTACCTTCAACAGCCTTCCTTTCTCTGCTGGTTCTCAGGCTGGTCAAGATTGTCCCATGTAATTATTCACCTGCACTTTTGCATAATTGAAAGATACGATTGTTTTCTCTTTGTCCTGCCTATGAGTTTAGATGGCTGTTTCTTCAACAGGAGTAAATTGGTTCAAAAACAGAAATGAAAAGAAAACCCCAGTGCCTTCCAGACAGCTGTGTAGAAGCACAAAAAAAGAATTTATTAAGCTTTTACTGTCAATATGAAAACTACCGCTTAGTCTATTTTTGCATAAATTTTATTCTGTAGTACTTCTGTGGATAATAGTTTCATTTATTTCCCACAATAAAAGATATTTTAGTCTACATGATCATGAGGATGAAAATAAATATATAGCACATCTGCTTTCATTATACTATCATTTTTGCAATTCGATGATACTGAAATAATTGGAGGAAGCAGGTGTAACTGTAGAGGTAATAATACTGAATTTTTACTCTGTGCTGATTTGAGCTTTTCAAAAGGGTCATTAAAAATGTCTATGTGCTCCTACCATTTGTTTTACAAAACCTGTTACTAATGACAATTAGGTGCAACCACAAATCAACCTNTTGGAGGAAGCAGGTGTAACTGTAGAGGTAATAATACTGAATTTTTACTCTGTGCTGATTTGAGCTTTTCAAAAGGGTCATTAAAAATGTCTATGTGCTCCTACCATTTGTTTTACAAAACCTGTTACTAATGACAATTAGGTGCAACCACAAATCAACCTAAAAATAAAAGATAAACAACAGGATGAAATGAAAATTTTACTTAACTAAAAATAAGTAAACACAATCATTCTCCTTGCTAGCTCTCCAGATGAAATTCAGTTTGTCAACCCACAGTGTGATCTGAGGTTAAGGAAAGCAGTTTAGAATGTTGCTTCTGTTAACAACTATCAGTAACTAACAGGATAAATTTTGGGATCCTATTGAACTTGGTTCAAACCCTGCCCTCTGTCTATAGCTATTCCACTTTAGGAATGTCACCTAGTTATATAAGGCTGGGGTTCTATATCTGCAAAGACTGAGATAAAAAAGTAAACATTTCAACATATGTTTCTGTAGACGAAATGAGACAATGCACATATTCTTAAATACACTGGGGGCCTAGTGCACAGTAATTATTCAGTTAACGGGACGCAAAAGTTCTTTCTTTGACTCACGTTAAAAATCACCATGATTTTGTGGCACGCATGAACCCCAGGTGTGGCTTCCCCACTGACCTAGGAATACGTTTGTCTTTTTTGGTTTTTCTCATAGCAGTGCCTTTTCCGTACTTTGTTTTCCCTGTTAGAGTTAACCTTTCTCCTTTGTCTACTGGGACTCTACTTCTAATCATTTGCTAAACTTTTCACTTCCCTTGTATTCTTTCCTTCTTTTTCTAATAGATGCTTTGATTCCCTGGATCAGCATGAGGTATTTAATTACTTCCACATAATCTGTATAGCTTTTATTTTAGCTCATGCCTTGCTTATTTTTTTTTCACTTTTTCTCCTTCACAATATTATAAGAAATATGATTATTTAACAATAACACTTATCATAGGATTATGAATTGTCTAAACATATTACAAGGGGTAATAAGCTTATGTCCATTAATGCTCAATCATTAAACCTTGGGAAAATATTCTAATGAAAAAGAAACTTTCTGCTTGTTACAGGACAAATGTGGGATAGTCAACTAAAGATTACCAAACTGATGGTCTACTATTTTTTAAATAAATTGCATTTGATCTAGCAACATCTAAAACAGAGAACATTTGAATATGTAAAACAATTTGTACAGTAACTAAATTTATAATTATTTTTAGAAATGCAGATATGGAAGAACATAAGATTCAGAAAGGAATGTTAGACAACATATTCTAAATTACAGTGTGTGTGAGCTCAGTCATATCTGATTCTTTTGGACCCCATGGACTGTAGCCCACCAGGCTCCTGTGTCCATGAAATTTTCCAAGCAAGAATAATGGAGTAGGTTGCCATTTCCATCTCCCAACCCATGTCTATTGGGTCTCCTGCATTGGTGGGTAGATTCTTTACCACTGAGCCACCTGGGAAGCCCATTCTAAATCACAGTTAATTGGAATTTACAAAGTATGTGGAATTGGAATCTTTTCTACCAAACTATATACAACTCACAGAAAATCACCACAGGCAAGAATCTAGAGATATTAATACTCTTTTGGTACAAATCAAGGTTGAATCCTTTTTGGAGACTTCTGTAATTAGCATTGTTGTTCAGACATGACATTATTTAAATACTTCAAACACTTCTAAAAGAAACATGCTTGCCCATTGGATCACATTTTTCTGCCCATTTTTAATAAACCAACTCACTGTGCACATTTATATTACCTGCCTGGATCTTTGAAGTATTTGAATATAATTAATGTTGTGAATATAACATTTTTCATTGATGTATATATTTGATTTACATTATTTGTTTCAGGTATGGAACACAATGACTCAATATTTTTATAGACTATACTCCATTTAAAATTAATTTAAAATATTGGCTGTAGTGCCCTGTGCTATATAATATCTCCTTGGTACTTATCTACTTTATACTGATAGGTTGTACCTTTCAGTACCAAACTTCTATCTTCTCTCTCCCTACTGGTATCCATTAGTTTGTTTCTGTATCTGTGAGTCTGCTTCTGTTTTGTTATGTGCATTTCTTTCTTTCTTTTTTTTTTTTTTTAGATTTCACACATAAGTGATAATATTTTTTGTCTGACTTATTTCACTAGGCATAATACAAATTAAACAAGTGGGACTACATCAAACAAAGCTGCTTCTATACAGCAAAGGAAATCATCAATAAAATGAAAGGAAACCTACTATATAATAGAAAATATTTATTAATCATATACCTGATATGGGTATATTTTAATATCCAAGATAAATAAAGTACTCATACAACTCAGCCGCAAAAAAAAAGAACAAAAACATCTGAATAGACATTTTCCAAAGATGAAGTACAGAAGACCAAGAGGTATGTGAAAGGGTAATCAGTATCGCTAACTGACAGTTTATTAAAAAGCAGAGACATCACTTTGCTGACAAAGGTCCTCACGGTCAAAGTTATGGTTTTTCCAGCAGTCATGAACAGATATGAGAATTGGATCATAAAGAAAGCTGAACACTGAAGAACTGATGCTTTTGAATCGTGATGCTAGAGAAGACTCTTGAGAGTCCCTTGGACAGAAGGGAGATCAGACCTGTCAGCCCTAAAGGAAATCAACCCTAGAAGGACTGATACTAAAATTGAAGCTCCAATACTTTGGCTACCTGATGCGCAGAGCCAACTCATTGGAAATGATCCTGATGCTGGGAAAGACTGAGGGCAACAAGAGAAGCAGGTGACAGAGGATAAGATGGTTGGATGGCATCACTGATTCAATGGACATGAGTTTGAGCAAACTCTGGAAGATAGTGAAGGACAGGGAAGCCTGAGGTGCTCCAGTCCATGGAGTCACAAAGAGTCAGACAGGACTTAGCAACTGAACAACAACAAATTATCAGGGAAATACAATTCAGAACCACAGTAAGGTATCGGCTCATCTGATAGAAAGACAAGAAAGAACAGAGGTTTCTAGGATGTAGCGAAAAGGGAGTCTTTATATAGTGTTAGGAATGTAAATTGGTCCAGCCGTGGTAGGGAACAGTATGGAGGTTCTTCAAAAATTAAAAAGGGATGTATGATATGATCCACCAATTCCACTTCTGGGTATTTATCCAAAGAAAATGAAAACACTAACTTGAAAAGAGATTAAAAAAACCTCATATTCATTGCAGTTTTCTATGACAGCCAAGATATAGAAATAACCTCAATGGTCATTAAGGCATAAAACAATAAAATGATGTGGTATGTATGTACAGTGGGATATTATTTGGCTGGAGAAGAGAAGGTTATCTTGTCGTTTGGGACAGGGATGAAATTCAAGGGCATTATGCTACGTGATGAAACTAGAGAGCATTATGTGGAGTGAGATAAGTCAGAGAAAGAAAGGCAAATACTGTATGATCTAATATGTAAAATCTAAAAATCAAACAAAAATGAACTCATAGATACAAGCACAAATTGGTGGTTGCCAGAAGGGTGGCATTGACAAAATTAGTTAAGTGGGTTAAAAGACACAAACTTCCAGCTGTAAAAGAAATAATAATTTCATAATAAAAGTCGTTCATGGGGATGACTTACCAATGCACAATGACTGTTGTTAATAATACTGTATTGCATTTTTCAAAGTGGCTAAAAGGGTAAATCTTAAAATTTCTCATTACAAAACAATATACATAACTCTATTTGATGATGAATATTAACTAGAGCTATTGTAGTGATCAATTTTGGTAGTATATACAAACACTGAACTATTTTGCTACATACTTGAAACTAATATAATGTAATATGTCACTTATATCTCATTTTAAGAAGAAAAAAATACCTTCTCAAGCAACATGGTCCAAAGGCAAATAGCAGTGTCAGGAAAAAAATACCAAATTAAAGATAACCAACAAATTAAATGACTTCCCTGGTAGCTCAGGTGGTAAAGCATCTGCCTGCAATGCAGGAGACTCGGGTTCAATTCCTGGGCTGGGAAGATCCCCTGGAAAAGGAAATGGTAACCCACTCCAGTATTCTTGCCTGGAGAATCCCATGGACAGAGGAGCCTGGCGGGCTACAATCCATGGGGTTGCAAGAGTTGGACACAACTTAGTGACTAAACCTAAACCTAAAGATAACCAATGAATTAAATGTTCAATGAAGTATTTATTCTGTGGTGGGCTGAGGATTGATCACTGTATTTTTATTTGCATACATTTTATATACTGTATTTATATACATATAATGTTGATATACAGGCATTTTGTATACACTGTTTTATTTTTATTTTGCATTGCTTATATATATATATATTATAGTTATTTCATAATAAGAATGAAAACAAAAAAATGAGGTTGACATGGACAAATAATGGCAGTTGACTATCTTCTCAATGCTGAGTGACAATAACAAGAGACTTCACTCAGTTTATGCTATACAGATCCCTTTGGGGTAATGGGGAAGTTATTATTTGGGTCATTGTGTATTCATTTTCAAATTAAATTTCCTGAGAAAATAGCTTTTGCAAAGTATTCAACTATAGAATATAAAAATATATGTTTATGTATAGGCATTTAACTTATTTTTAATAATAACATAAAAGTTTTCATTTTACTTAGATTCATTTCCAAAGTTACTGCTCTCATTAAGGGGAAGGAAAATGGTAGCTTTTAAAAGCATGTCAAACTACATTAATTTTAGTCTGGAACATTTAGACCCAAGTGTAAATGTGCATTGTATAAATTGACATACAGGAAGATAAAAGTGCTTTTTAAAAAATGTAAAATCAAGTCATATTTAGGTTATAACGCTTGGGTTTAGGGAGGATAAAGCCAGAGAACCAAAATTTATAGAACTGCATGTGTTTTTTTCTTAAAATACCTGACTTACTCTATAACACTAATGTTTTACTCTTTCTAGAACAGAGTATTATAAATCAAGAATTTACAAAATGCTTATAGGCCATTTCTTTTTTAACACTTCTCTGTAGTAAGGAAATGTTAACTCTCACTAGGAATCACCAAGTCAGATTTTTTTTTTATTCATAATCATTGACACATTAGTTCAGTTCAGTTCAGTCGCTCAGTCTTGTCTGACTCTTTGCGACCCCATGAATCGCAGCACGCCAATCCTCCCTGTCCATCACCAACTCCCGGAGTTCACTCAGACTCATGTCCATCGAGTTGGTGATGCCATCCAGCCATCCCATCCTCTGTCGTCCCCTTCTCCTCCTGCCCCCAATCCCTCCCAGCATCAGAGTCTTGTCCAATGAGTCAACTTTTCGCATGAGGTGGCCAAAGTACTGGAGTTTCAGCTTTAGCATCATTCCTTCCAAAGAAATCCCAGGACCAATCTTCTTTAGAATGGACTGGCTGGATCTCCTTGCTATCTATAAACACAGATGTAAATATAGTATTTCCTCTGCATTTCCACTGGATAATTTTTGACCTTCTGAAAATAGATTATGTATACCTTAAAGAATCTTGCAGACATCTTTCAAATACTACAGTATTTTANCAATCCCTCCCAGCATCAGAGTCTTGTCCAATGAGTCAACTTTTCGCATGAGGTGGCCAAAGTACTGGAGTTTCAGCTTTAGCATCATTCCTTCCAAAGAAATCCCAGGACCAATCTTCTTTAGAATGGACTGGCTGGATCTCCTTGCTATCTATAAACACAGATGTAAATATAGTATTTCCTCTGCATTTCCACTGGATAATTTTTGACCTTCTGAAAATAGATTATGTATACCTTAAAGAATCTTGCAGACATCTTTCAAATACTACAGTATTTTAATGTATAATTTTAACTACTAACAAAAATATTTTTGCACAAGATTGTATTTTTATTGACACTATCATTTTTTCTTTCCTTTAACTTAGAAGTAATATATATACTTTATATTTACATAAATATAATTATTTAAGTTTTTGTTTCCTGTAAAAATGAAGCATACTAACTTGCTTGTTCTAATATTGGAGTTTCTCAATTGCCTCTTATATTCTATAGTGAAACAAACTGTTTTGTAAATAAATGCACAGTATTGTATGATAGTAGATTTATGTCTTTTAAGATTTGTCTTTTATTTGCATGGATTTTACATAAGAACTTTTTCATGTAATATTCTATTTAAACTCAAATAGTATAAT
Organism: Oreotragus oreotragus; assembly: GCA_006410675.1. NCBI lineage: Eukaryota > Metazoa > Chordata > Mammalia > Artiodactyla > Bovidae > Oreotragus > Oreotragus oreotragus. The sequence goes on along the minus strand of SJYX01004271.1, from coordinate 9,736 downwards.
ACTAGTGATATATGATTTGTTATTATAAAATTTTTTATTCTCTATGGAATACAAGTTAATTACATTTAAAGCAGTATTTAAATATACAATTGTGTACATTTACCATTTACTTAAATATTTCTCTCTTCAATCATTTCTTCATATCCTCTGGTACAGATTATTTTGCTCTTGAGTTCAAATGTATTAAATAATTATCAAAGCAATAGTTTGTTTCACTTGGTTTTAACCAAATCTCATTTGGAAGTGCCGTAGAGAGCTGGGGTAGGGTAGGGAGTGGGAGGGAGGCTTAAGATGGAGAGGACTTAGTATACTTATGGCTGATTCATGTTGTTGTATGTCAGAAATCAACACAAAATTGTAAAGCAATTATCCTCAAAAACAAAAACAAAAACAAAAAAAACCCACATACCTACTCCTTGAGGCTCTCCCAAGCTGCTAGAATCTAGTAAGTCTATAGTCTCTTCCATTGTTCTAGTCCCAGGTGTGACTTCTCCTTCACACGTTACTATCATTGTATATTTTGGGTTACTCAGTCCTAGTCTCCATGGCTCTCTACATTAAGTTTTGCTAATTATAATATTGGGAAAGACCCTGATGTTGGGAAAGACTGAGGGCGTGAGGAGAAGGAGACAACAGAGGGTGAGATGGTTGGATGGCATCATCAACTCGATGGACAGGAGTTTGAGCAAACTCTGCCAGATGGTGAAGAACATGGAAGCCTGGTGTGCTGCAGTCCATGGGGTCACAAAGAGTCAGGCATGACTGAGAGACTAAACAATATTAAAATAATAACTGGTGTGAGTTTTCTCTATTTTTCTATCTGGATCCAGAGAGATAAAATTTAATTATGATTTCCACCAGAACAAAAAAATATTTTCATGTTCATGTTTAGGAGTTCGTGTAAAAAAATAAATAAATACAAAAAAAAAAAGAAAAATTACTAATGTTGTTCTAATGAAGCCTAAGAGAAAACTGGTATAGTCAAGACAGTGCTATACTGATATAAAGGTAGACAAATTGATTCACAGAAAATAATAGAAAGTCCAATAACAGATACACAGGTACATATAGTCACATGATTTATGACACAATGACAGTGTGGTAGACACCTGATAGCCTTATCAAGAAAATGGGAATAAACTCCCAAGTCACAGTGTCTCTGGGAGGATTAATATTAGTTCACAGCTCCAATCTATTGATAGTACTGAGAACATTTTACAGCTCAGTAGATGATAGCTACGCCATCAATTTATTACCTTTGACAAATTATTCTTCCTCTCATATAATTACTACTTGTTATTACATTTGAAACAATTGCTCTTAAATAATTTCGCTTATTTCTGAAATATAACATCTCCTGCTTCATGGTCCACAGATATTTTCTCCAGTTCTAATGTATTTTCCAACCCTTCACCATGTTCATTTATCTCCTTGCAGTTTGTCCTTATTTAAACAGCATTTGTCTGTATCAAAATTGCTGTAGGAACTATAAGTCCTTCTCTTTTTTCAGATGAATTTATATTCTATGGCTTAACTAGATCCTTTTATTTTAATGGTATCCTAGATCAACAATTTTGAGACAAAATTTTTGATACTGTACATAACTTTTCTGTTTATGATCATGAGAATTACTAAATAAATTCCTTGTTTAGAGTCCTATATAATCTACCCAGAAATCAAAAGTTTAATGACATTAAAGGGAGTAGTCAGCTCTTGGTAAATAGACACTATTCCTTAGTGTACTGGGAAAAAAAAGAAAGCCAATTTTTTTTCAGGCTATGCTTGCTTTTGTTTTTACTGAGCCTAAATAGATTTCTCAATGTGTATAAACACTAAAATGTCATTTATAATAACCCCAGACAATATTGTCTACCTTTCTACACTTCTTTAGAATAGGTTGGCTTTCTCTTATTTAAAATATTTAATAACATTTAATACATAATATAGCCATATGAGAAGAAGGTCTCTGATCAGTTGTAAGAATGGTAGTTATACTTGTTGCTATGGCCACTTAAAGGCATAAAAAATGTACAAAAGTGCTACTTAAAGTCCATTTCCTGTAAACACTTAGGGTAGATCATCAGAACTGATAACACAACCAAGAATCGGTTCATGAACAAAATGTTTTATTTTCACTGCTGATCTCTGTGACAACTCGTATACATATTGATTTATCCATTTCTCTTATCTAGATGTCTACAAAAATCAAATCAACTTTAAATTGGATTTAGATCCATCTTGAGATTAGTATACTGCATCTAAATGAATACACTTTGCCCTTTCAATACATGTATGTAACCTGAAGCTTTGTTTTAAATGACCAAGTATAGAAACAGTGAACCTGAAAATCAGATAGCATTGTGAAAACCACATGATTTCAAGCAAGTCTCAGCTCACAGCATACAAGATAGTTAATGCAACCAATTGATTTCTATTTTCCTCAACAAAATTACTATTTTGTTTCACTACCCACCGAGACTGAAAAGAAGTTGAACAGAACATACTGAAGGTTACACTCTGTGCTACTGAAAATATTATATAAAATACACTACTGAAAATTAACTGTTATATCAAAATTTCCCCTTCATTTAATTTTCATACTGGTATGCCAATAATAAGATCATGTTTTCCAGGAATATAGTTTGGTAAACACACAGCTGCAACGTTTCACTTTGTATAAATTGTGCAAATTATATTTTCTAAAAATAATTGAAGAACAATATTAACTCATTCTTTGTTTTATAAAATTAAATACTAAGATAAATACTAAGACCTCACTCCAGCTGCTATAAAAGCAGAATTATAAAATTTATTTCGTAAGTACATGGACCTAATAATGTTTACAATGACAGTCAGCCAGCTGGACATTTGTTTGAGAGAACACCTTCGACCGCTTTAAACACGTGTGTTGTAAGCTGAAGACATAATAATTTAGGATAAAAAACATTTACAACATTCCTTTCCTCTCTCAAACTTTACTTTCCTTGGCTATTTAGTTGGACATTACTTTAAACATTAGTACACAAGATCTCCCCTATTTTAATACCAATATTGCAACAGTTTTAGAGAGAATGATGCTTGGCATTTTAGAGATGATAAAATAATTAATTTTAAATGAATTTAACTTGAAATCTAAAATGCTGTAAAATTTCCAGAATACTCATAAAAACTATGAGCAGAAAAACTATAAATAGCAAAGATACTTGCATCCACTATTTTTCTATAGAAATTAGTGAAGTCTTTAAGTTGATTGCTGTTTTACTTGATGGCAGTAAATAAATTCTTTATGATTTCTGGACTTTTATTTTGAAGTTAAGCTAATCTTTTTTTTCTGTTACAACAGAAAAATTAATTATTATGCAATTATCAATTGCATAATAAAATGCTCACCTGAGTGTACTTTAATAATTTATTTAAATTGTACAGCGTTTGCTTCTAATTCGGTTTTTCAAAGTGCAATATTAAATAACTGAATCCTTGCCATTTAATTTGTACTATCATTAATTTGTAATTTATCTGCAAATTCAGACTCAGGAATTGCTATCAGTATCTGTAAAATATTAAATCTTTCTGTTTCATGATTGACTTTCTTTATTGTGAGAACCGTGATATCATAGGCTGGCTGTCTTTTCTCCAGATTACTGAGAGCTCAAAAGTTTTTCCTCAAACACTGATGTGTGGACTCCATGCATATCACATATTTTCTGTGTGTGCTCTTAAACAGGCTTTATTGAAGCAAGGAAATGGGATTTTATAGTTTATTTTCTGCCCTTATTTATATAGGATACTCAAGGATATCTAAATTCAAAGTTTATAGCTTGATCCACCTTATTTTTGCTAGGAGAGCAACTAGTAATCCTAAATGTCTGTAAGAGAGCAGTTACCTTTTCACCTTTCCATAATGCATAGCTACTGACACTGTTTGTTATACAACTCTTCCTGGAGGGAGCAAACAACACATGTCTCTTCCAGGAAGAGGGCATAGCAGCTCACGCCAATATTCTTGCCTGGAGAATCCATGGACCGAGGAGCCTGGCGGGCTACAGTCCATACGGTTACAAAGCGTTGGATATGACTGAGAGAGTTAGCATGCACGTCCACACTTATATTCAGGGCTGCAACTTCAGATTTGTACTGCAAACATTATATATTTACTTAGACAATTTTGTGCTTTAAACTGTCTTACCATTTTGCTTATATTACAATGACTAAGGTAGAATTGTTTATATGTATCCTATCAGAATTCCAAACTAATAGCTATATGCAAAATTAATACTCATTAATGGAGAATTCACTGATGTCTTGAACTGCTTCTTTGTGAATTCAGTCAGATGCTACCACAGGCTCAAAAAATAAAACCAAGCAAAAGCAAAACTATTACTTGCCCATTTTGATACTAACAATTATGTACTGAGAAATTCACTAAGCCACTGGTGACCAAGAGTCACTCTGTTATCCAATAGCTGGAATATATACTGGGATGTGTGCTCTCCTTTACAGTGATGAGATATGATAATATAGAATTTGATATAGTACACTGATGAACATGAAAAAGTCCTTCTTTCAGGCCTTCTCTGGATTAATTTTGCGGTGAGTGTGAGAGTTGTAAGAACAAAATATTGCAACACAAGAGAGTCTCAGGTGTGCTCTTGTATTCTCTGTGAAAAACCTAAAGTGCAGATGGCTTCCCAAGAGGTTATGATATTGCTATAGTTCAGTTCAGTCCAGTCACTCAGTCGTGTCCAACTCTTTGCGACCCCCTGAACCGCTGCACGCCTGGCCTCCCTGTCCATCACCAACTCCCGGAGTCCACCCAAACCCATGTCCATTGAGTCAGTGATGCCATCCAACCATCTCATCCTCTGTCATCCCCTTCTCCTTCTGCCCTCAATCCCTCCCAGCAACAGGGTCTTTTCCAATGAGTCAACTCTTCGCATGAGGTGGCAAAAGTATTGGAGTTTCAGTCTCAGCATCAGTTCTTCCAGTGAATACCCAGGACTGATCTCCTTTAGGATGGACTGGTTGGATCTCCTTGCAGTCCAAGGGATTCTCAAGAGTTTTCTCCAACACCACAGTTCAAAAGCATCAATTCTTCTGCACTCAGCTTTCTTTTTAATTCAACTCTCACATCCATATAGGACCACTGGAAAAACCATAGCCTCTACTAGACGGACCTTACAAAAAGGATCTTCTCCCTATAAATTCAGATTGTAGAGGCAACTGGAATACAATGGGCATGAATAGTCATAAGGGAAGATAGGAGACAATGTGTGCCCCTGGCTGATTTGTGCTGATGTATGGTAGGGGCCACCAGAGTGTTGTGAAGTGACTGTCCTCCAATTAAATAATTTTTTTAAAATAGACAAAAAAAAAGATAACAGAAATGAGTGGTCTCCCCAAAGGTCTTGGTTCTAAACAGCTTCCCTACTGGCTACTCCAAATAAGCTGGTAAAATCTCCACTCAAAACAAATAAAAGATACTGGTAGGTGGAGAATGTCAACATTTGAACTACAGAAATATTACTATTTCTGCAGCTCCTGGTACTTTCCTATTTCCTAAAATTATGAGGATAGAAGGAAGCATATTTTTTAAGTTAAAATAATCAGAAAAATCTTGAAATTAATTTTTCCACAAGTAACAAACTCAGAAATCAAACTTACAACAGCTATCCAGCTATCCAAAACAAGGACATAAATGAATTTAAACTCCTTACTCTCTTATTGATGATTTAAAATCAAATGTTAAAAAGAAGTGGTGTAAGGGAAAGTAGAGGAAATAACCAACAAACTAATAATCACCTTGAAAATAAGAGTGACTCCAGTTTATGCTTTTACAGAAATAATAAATATATGCTATCTTTATATAGAGAGAGACATACTGTATATAGTTCCAGTTATTTATAGTATATAAAATAGTATATATAATACATATAATAGTCTATGTAATATTATGTATAACAGTATATATAATATGCTTCCCTGATGGCTCAGATAGTAAATAATTCGCCTGCAGTTCAGGAGATCTGGGTTCAATCTCTGAGCTGGGAAGATCTCCTTGAGGAGGGCATGGCAACCCACTCCACTGTTCTTGTCTGGAGAATTCCCTGGACAGAGGAGCCTGGTGGGCTACAATCCATGGGATCGCAAAGAGTCAGACATGACTGATCATATATATATCCATCTATAGTGCTGGAGAAGACTCTTGAGAGTCCCTTGGACTGCAAGGAGATCAAACCAGTTATTCCTAAAGGAAATCAATCATGAATATTTATTGGAAGTACTCATGCTAAAGCTGAAACTCCAATACTTTGGCCACCTGATGCTAAGAGCTGACATTAGAAAAGACCCTGATGCTGGGAAAGATTGAAGGCAGGAGGAGAAGGGGACAACAGAGGACGAGGTGGTTGGATGGCATCATCAACTCAATGAACACGAGTTTGGGTGGACTCCGGGAGTTGGTGATGGACAGGGAAGCCTGGCGTGCTGCAGTCCATGGGGTCACAAAGAGACAGACAGAACTGAGCAAATCAACAAAAGCAATAACGATCATCATATGATCTCTCCTTGTTAATTCTGAAAACTGTGAATTTTGTGGAAGTTACATGGCTTAATCAAAGTATAGCAATCATACTATTAACTGGCAAAGCTGAAACTTGGACACAAGAGTCCAAACTATACTTCTCAGTGATGATACATTACTTTAGTACAGTGTTACAATTGTTGCTATACAACTTCATATATGCTTTACCCAAACTCTGTGTAACCCACTCAGGTTCATTTTAGATGTTTCAAAACTGTCATAGGGAGCTTAGCTAATTTCACAGCTCTTCCAGAGGAACCAAATGGGGGAGTAGCTAAGAATCAACGCCAGTGTTTATTCTGTATTCCATTCTCTTGTGGGTGATCAATTTTTCTATCTGCCACTGCCTCTATTTTCTTTTTCTTAGGTGAAAACAAAAGAGAGGAGCATATATAAATGTAAATACACACATTATACTCTTACATTTAATAGTGTTTGGGGTATTTTATATAATTAGTATGCTAAGGTTGTCAGTGCTTTGGAGAACATTCATATTTTGTGTTGCTAGATTCAGACATATATTCTTATACACATACTTTTGGACTATCTTTACTTTCTCCATTATTTAGCTACCGATATAAATATGTTAACATACATAACGAAATGCGAGAGAAATACTACCAATGGATGGAGCATCTCTGGAACCAAATGCCCCAACAGGCACAATTCTGGAGCTTTTTCTGCCTCTGAAGCTGCAAGTTCCATGTATTCTGTCTTCCTCTCACCATCTGGATCTCAGTATGAAATCTAAATATGTTTTTATTTCTATATTTAAAAATTACTTAAATGAAATATTTATATGAGTTCGGCTGAGTCATTGAAACAGTGGGCTGGAGGGTTTTGGACCTGACTCGTGCACATGGTACAGAGGTCCTCCCTCTCCTCTGACACTCCCCCCACTACTTCATAGGGGAGCACCATGGAGAGACACCTCAGGACACCCTGAAGAGGTTTCTACTTTCACTCTCCATGGTGCTGCCCTATTTTCTTCACTGTACCTGTTACCTTCTGAATTTGTTCTGTTCAATTACTTTTTGATGTCCTTTACTGCCTACTAAGATGTCAGGAATGAAATTTGCTGGGAGAAATATCAATAACCTCAGATATGCAGATGAAATCACCGTTATGGCAGAAAGTGAAGAGGAAACTAAAGAGTCTCTTGATGAAAGTGAAAGATGAAAGTGAAAAAGTTGGCTTAAAAGTCAACTTTCAGAAAACTAAGATCATGGCATCTGGTCCCATCACTTCATGGCAAATAGATGGGGAAATGATGGAAACAGTGACAGACTTTGTTTTCTTGGGCTCCAAAATCACTGCAGATGGTGATTGCACCCATGAAATTAAAAGATGCTTGCTCTTTGGAAGAAAAGCTATGACCAAACTAGACAACATATTAAAAAGCAGAGACATAACTTTGCCAACAAAGGTCCATCTAGTCAAACCTATGCTTTTTCCAGTAGTCATGTATGGATTTGAGAGTTGTACAATAAAGAAAGCTGAGCACCGAAGAACTGATGCTTTTGAACTGTGGTGTTTAAGAAGACTCTTGAGAGTCCCTTTGACTGCAAGGAGATCCAACCAGTTCATCCTAAATGAAATCAGTCCTGAATGTTCATTGGAAGGACAGATGTTGAAGCTGAAACTCCTATATTTTGGCCACCTGATGTGAAGAACTGACTCACTGGAAAAGACCCTGATGCTGGGAAAGATTGAAGGCAGGAGGAGAAGGGGACAACAGAGGATGAGATGGCTGGACGGCATCACCGACTTGATGGATATGAGTTTGAGTAAACTCCGGGAGTTGGTGATGGACAGGGAAGCCTGGCATGTTGCATACCATTGGGTCACAAAGAGTCAGACACGACTGAGTGACTTTCACTTCTTCTACTGTGAGTAAAACACTATCAAACAGCATTACACGCTATAGGGAAAAAACTGTGAAATTAAGAGTCAACTGACACAGCAAACTTCATTGTTGTTCTAGTTTAAGAAACTGTCATAGCCACCCCAACCTTCAGCAACTATCAGCCCTGTCTCTTATACACATCTAGATGTGTATAAGAGACAGNAAAAGACCCTGATGCTGGGAAAGATTGAAGGCAGGAGGAGAAGGGGACAACAGAGGATGAGATGGCTGGACGGCATCACCGACTTGATGGATATGAGTTTGAGTAAACTCCGGGAGTTGGTGATGGACAGGGAAGCCTGGCATGTTGCATACCATTGGGTCACAAAGAGTCAGACACGACTGAGTGACTTTCACTTCTTCTACTGTGAGTAAAACACTATCAAACAGCATTACACGCTATAGGGAAAAAACTGTGAAATTAAGAGTCAACTGACACAGCAAACTTCATTGTTGTTCTAGTTTAAGAAACTGTCATAGCCACCCCAACCTTCAGCAACTATCAGCCTGATCAATCAGCAGATAACACCACTGAGGCAAGACTCCCCACCAGCAAAAGGCTTATGACTTTCTGAAGGTTCAGATGATGGTTAGCCTTTAAGCAATAAAATATTTTTAACTAAGCTTAATACATTGTGTTTTTAGACACAATGCTATTATTGCACACATGACAGATTACAGGATAGTGTTTACCTGATTTTATAAGCACTGGGAAACTAAAATAGTACGCAATTTGTTTCATTGTGATATACAGTTTATTATGGTGGTTTGAAACTGAGTTCCTAATATCTCAAGGTATGCCTGTATATGAATTATGCAGAGCAATGCTTGGCACACAAGTTTTTCAAAGAAATTGAGGGCACCAATGTCAGGAAAGCAAATGGAAAAATAAGCTGATGTTAGCAGAAAATTCCAAAGACCGTAACAGGAATTTTTTTTAATTTGTGAAACTACAAGGAGCTAGTTGACTCATTTTTGCTTTCTCCAACAGGCAAACACATTGATAGTGAAGATGTAAGAATCTGTTAATGATTAAGGAACTTAAACCAGGGCAGATGTTAAGCTGGTCTATCAAGCTGTGTCCATCAGTTCAGTTCAGTCGCTCAGTCGTGTCCAACTCTTTGCGACCCATAAGTTGCAGCATGCCCTGTCCATCACCAACTTCCGGAGTTCACTCAGAGTAATGTCCATCGAGTTGGTGATGCCATCCAGCCATCTCATCCTCTGTCATCCCCTTCTCCTCCTGCCCC
>SJYX01004270.1:93401-150662 GCA_006410675.1 Oreotragus oreotragus | reverse complement strand
GAAGAAAGAAGTATGTGTGTTGTTGGGTGGGGGGGGGGGGGGGGGGGGCGGGGGGGCGGGGGTGCGGTGGAAATGCCCAAACCTTTTTTTTTTTTTTTTCTTGCCTTCCTCCTCCTCGTGTCGGGTAGATTTCTGATGAAACAAGTAGAAGCCTTTCATTGCTCTTAACTTTGAAAAGAACAGTGTCCTCTGATGACACATGGGAAGTGTGGAGCGGGGTGAGCTGGGTTGAAGGCAGACCACTGCTGAACAATGCTGCTTTAAAAATGGATCCTGTGTCGCTGTTTCCCTGCTTCCTGGGCATCTTGGCTTTAGTCGTTGTTGTCTGGAGGGTTTTTGGTTTACGATTCTCGTTTTCAAGGGCCTGCTGTATTTCTGACGTTACCGAGTTGCCTTCCCTTGTGTTGGAATTTGTGTGGCTGCAGCTGAATTGAAACGAGGTGGAGGGAAGTAAAGGGTGGGGAGTTCTGCCTTTCAACTACAGGGTGTGCCCCTTTTGAAACTTTGTTTTTAATGTAAGTAAAAGCTTGGGAATGTATTTTTGAAAGGATTATTTGCTGTGATATTAAAATCAAGGTGCCAGAAAGAAGTGGATATCCTTCTTCTTTTTTTTTTATATATAAATGTCATCTTGTCAAATGAAAATTTTGCAGCTTTCTTGATTTTTCACATAGAAACTTCTAGACCTAAGTAAAAATTAAATGTATATTGTGATTATTTTTTTTGAAAAAAGTCAATCTAAGAGTGAATGTACTATCCTTGCCTACTTCACTGACAATAAAAATATTCAACATGTTCACTTTTTTCATTTTGTTCATTAGTCTTTCTTCCTTAAAGAGAAATTTCACTAGGATGTAATTGGAGGCTATTTGTCTTATTTCTAGATACATTTCACAGTGGAGGATATTATGTTAATAATCAGATTTTATGACATCTTTTTAGAATCTGTGGAAGACCCGAGGGAGTATAAACGATTGCGAGAGGAAAACTGCTTCTACGAAGAGACTCTCAGTTACTGTGATGAAGTTTCTGTATACCCCATTGTATCACTGTTTGAGGGAGATCTTCATTGGAATGATTAAAAATAAATTTAAAATTTAGGCAAAATATATCAGTTTATTTGTGCATCAGCTCTCTCATATGAAAATTTAGATCATTATACTAAAGTATAAGGATCCAGTTTCTTTGAGCTATTGACATATGTAATGAGTAATTCTTACTTTCAGTGTTCCTCTAGAAATGCGGTATATAATTATACCAGCCAGTGTAATTATAGTATAACTAGTGGACAGAGTAATTGGGTTGGTGTTCAAAGGGTCCAGGTCTTCTCTGGGCCTTTATTAATAATAATAAGACCCTGAGGCAGTTGATTCATTCTGGGTCTGGTTTCATCATCTGTGAAATAATCGGGAGAACTAGTTGATCTTAGATGTGTCTTCTAACATGAAGAGTCTAGATAACTCTCTGTGATCATTTTGCCTTCTTTATAGACTGGAATTTGTGAATAATGAGAACATGGTATTCTAATGTAGGGAAAATTTAATACGCATTCATAGAATGTAGGTGTATAATTTTGTAATGTATAATCTCAAGAAACTTTTCATATCTCCTTAGTTCCTACTGATTTTAGAATCCCTTTTGTTTATGATAACCCTTTGTCATTTGATGTCATTTATAGAGAGAATGTGAGCAAAATGGCTTACAGATGAGGGTGGTATCTGGTAGTTTTGAAGAGCTCTAGTGCATGTTAATACTTCCAGATGGGGCATAGCATTTCTTAACTTGAGCAGCAGCCTCAGAGCATCATGCCGTGAGACTTTTGAGTCTGGACCCTGCGTTTGAATCCTGGTTTTGATATTTGAAATTTGAGGCCCTGGCATAACTTATTAAAATACTACAATTCTGAGATTTCCTTGTCTGCAGTATGAGGATATCAGTGACATTTCCGTAGATATATTGTATTAACTGGTCTTAAATTAGATCGTGTGTGTGACTACCCTTAACTTCAATTTTAACTGTTTTGAAATATCATCTTTCAGTTTAAGTCAGCAAATTGTTGTTGACTATCTAAGTTACTATGTTCAGGGGGAAGTGTGTTTGTGCCTAGATAAAAATATGGAAAAGTTTGTTGTAAAATGGTGAGTGAGAGTAAAGTACTGTAGAGTACAGTAAGTTTCAACTAATAAGATTGTGCAGCACTGCATGAGAATGTCGATTTGGGCCAGTAGAAGTTGGTTCAGGAGGAAATCAACAGTAGCATTACTTTATGTAGGAAAACATAATCTTTATGTAACCATTACTTTATGTAGGAAAACATAATCTCCTTAGGAACTGGAAACTTATATAAAGTCCTGGTTTACTCTAATGTCTTATGAAAGACATTTACCTTCTCTGGATTGTTTTGCCAATTATGTAACAAGTGTGTGTGTGTATATATATATATAATCAGATATAATCGGGTATTGCTGAAAAATCTTTCAATTACACATGGTATAGAAATTCTTCTTGTAGCAGGAGAGTGTTATACTCCTGATATTTTTTAACTAATTAGGATGAGAAAAGTACTTTAAAGGGATTAAACCATCTAAAGCATATTCAGAAATCAGAGGAAGGATTGGAGTATTTAATCTTGGTTATTATCACTTCAGCTATAACTGAATCACTTTCTTTGGAATTGATCAAGCCAGTGTCTGAGTTTACATGTTACTAATTTTAAAGAATTAAAAAGTTATCAGCTTTTCCCTTCTGTATCCTTTGTTTTGGTAACAAACCATTCTTAATATTATAAAATATATAATAAACATATTATAAGGTATATTCTTTACCCGTGGCAGATTCATGTCAATGTATGCCAAAACCAATAGAGTACTGTAAAGTAAAAAAAAAAAAAAGTGAATATAAAAAAAAAATACTCTAAATTAGATTGTTTGTAGATACATTGTATTACTAATTGCCCATAGGAAATGTTTTTCTGAAACCTTGAGTTAGGTTATTTTTTTACAGGTTAAGAAATTTTCTTTACTGTTTGATTACATTGTTCAGCTTTTGGGAATGCTGAGATTATCAGTCACATCATCTTAAAGGATATGAGTAGAATTACTGAGAAGAAGTGGTCAAGACCGAGTCTTTTGTTTGAAGAATGTATTAACAGGACATAAAAATAAAGGGAATATAGCATATGCATATTTTAAAAAGAGGAGATCACAGTGTCATGCCTAGAATTCTATTTCTGCCATTGTCATTAACTCACTAGGATACTTTCAGAAAATGAGACATTTTTCTGCTTTGGTTTATTTATCCATAGAACACCTTTTAATGTGGAGTATGATATTGATGTTATGTTTTATCAGAGGCTAGATCTTAATTTGTATGTCTCAAGGCTGAAAGATTAGTCTTCATTTGCTAAAGCATGATGCAGGTATATTTGCTTCTAGGTTTAGATACAGTGTATTAAAATTGTGACCATGAATTTTTGGTACCTGAGCAGTATTCACCCCTTATTTCTTTTCTGTCCAGGGCACCAACAGTAGTGGAATGTTTACAGAATGAATAAATAAAATATCAAGGGCATAGAAATAATGATTTTCAGGAAAGAGTCGAAAAGTTGCTTTTCTCCACCTTGTTCTTTTAATCCTGTCCTTTTTGGGTGCTGTCCCTCACTAGCTTATGACCATAAGCAATGATCTTATTAATGTATCTAATCTTTAGTTTCTCCAGTTGTGTTCTCTCTGTCACAGTACCTGTCTCTCAGGTGTGTGAGGGTTAAGTTAGATCATGTTTTCATTTTAGCAAAATTTTCAGGGAAATGTTCCATATAAATTTGTTTGGCACCCTCCGAAGTTCTGAGCACCTTTGAATGTTTTTTGCCTTCGTTTTTGTTTGTGTGTTTGTTTGTTTCTGTCTGGTGAGTTGGAGACTGCATTTAAAGGGACTGTTAATACACAAGATTATTGCTATAAAATTTTCACTTGCTATAAGACAGGTTATATGCCTATACGGATTTAATTCTGTGCTGTAATTTAATTCTGTGCTCTCACTATTAAATTGAGAGCCTCTTTTGTCTCTCCTTATGTTATTTATAAAACTGTAGAGTTATAAAGTTGTCAAACTAGTGGGTCCTTGGGCGTTTATCTAGTTCCCTCTGCAGACAGGTCCAGAGACGTTCTTACCGGCTGTCCTTTTCCTCTAACGAGTGTAAGAATAAAGGTAATGAAGGGAACTTAACATTCATAACTTATTTTCTAAATAATAACTTATTGGTAGGGTTGATCCTTGTGTTTTATTTTAAAGTAAACCTGGCTGTGAGTGTGTCTGTTTTTTTCCAAATTTCAGCATCCGCTTCCCTTCATTCATTTATATTTCTTAAAAACTGCATAGTTAGGGGGACTCTTACCTAGACTTCCTGATTTTTGAAAACATGCCATGTAGTTTTACCCAAAGTCATACACACCTTTTTCTTTCACATGTAGGCTTACACTCGTACATACATGTTGAAACAAAGTTACATAACAAGGCTAATTATTTGACTCTTGTAACGGTACTGCTTTCAGGATTACCTTCACATGAAAAATTTGAGCAAAATAAATTGAGTAGAAACCTTGGCATTGCTTAGTAGAGTTCGTTGTTGTTTTTGGCTTTTAACTGTTGAATTATTGGTTTGAATGAAGTATATGTTGAGCCATAGGAAAATAAGTATTGGATAGATGGAAAAACTGTCTTCTGAACTCTCAGGTCAGTTTCTGTGCTTCCTGTCTGACCTGTTTGAGCAGGTCAGTTCTGGAGTGTGTGGGGTCCAGGTTTTCCTTCCAGAAGGAGCAGGAACTCTGCTTTGCTCTCTGGTCAGACTGCTTGGCCCAGTCTGGCCAGTTGTCTTGCACCTGTCCCTGACCATCCATCCCCACGGGACAGATCTGCCCATCCATCACCAATGCTAGCAAGACACTTCACAGCGCATGCCTTCCTGTGGACAGACTGGCTGCACCATCTCAGACTCTGGGAAAGTGGGCTGTGACTGATTTAGAAAGCTACTGCTGGATTCCAACCCTTCCATGCCATCAGTCGCGTCTGATTCTGTGTGGCACATGGAGACACCGACAGCCAGCACGGCTAACCCTGAGCTCAGAGGCATGCCTTGTTGCTCTTTGCACTGTAACTCACCACGCCTTTCCTCCTGCGACATTGCTGTGCTTGTTTCTTCTTGTTCTCCTCAGTAAGATCCTGCCAAAGCAGGGAAAAGATGTCTCTGGATAAGAATTTCTTTACTGACATTCAAGTGGGCACAATCCATTTGCGGCAGAGAAATGGCAATTTACGCTTTAACATTTAGAGAAGCTGAAGGATTTAAGAGGGATGGTGATCATGGTGATTATACTTGTGCTGCTGAGCAAATAATTCTCAGTTTTCAGATCTGTTACCAGTTAGGTTCTGTCTGTCGATCTTTTTTTTTTTTAGTCCAACTCTTAATTTTTCATGCTTTAAGTCTAGTGTATGTTTCTGATAATGCTGCCATTTGGGACATTTAAATTTCTATGGGCAAATGCTACAGTCGTGAAACATGGAGGGTGAATACAAATGAGGAGCATTAGATGGTGACTTGTAAATCTCAGTGTGAAACTGTATTGTAACTTATTTTTAATTCACATCATGGGCACCTTAGACAAAATTACAAAATAGCTCTAGATTCTATCCATTTATAGCCAACACTTTTAAACCACATAAACTCAGGAATGCAATGCCACATACGGAATCACAATTTCAATACTTGCTTTTGTAATCCATTCTGGATCATTTTTGTACAAACTCTGTTAAGGGAACTATTTTTTTTTTCCCCCTGGATAACAGGTAATTGCCAAATGTGAACAGTCCCATGACTCGCAAGGAACTCTAAAGTGCCGACTCCATTTTTCCAGGAAGGGGTTAATGGCAGCAAGCAGTGAAGGAGATGCAGACCCAGAGAGAAGCTGCATGTAACACGCTGAGAAAAGGCAGAGAAGGAAATACCCAGAAGAGATCCCGAATATGGTGGGGGAGACATTGTCTGCACAGGGCTGTGCCTTAAATCACCCCAGACAGAGTGGAGCTGGAGACTTATGAATTGAGATGCCCACTTCCCCAGATCTCCCTGAAGACATACCTCCTAAATAGTCGTCTGTATTTTTTATGTGGCTTCCCTGGCAGCTCAGCTGGTAAAGAATCTGCTTGCAATGCAGGAGATCATGGTTCGATTCCTGGGTTGAGAAGATTCCCTGGAGGATGTATAGGCTACCCACTCCAGTATTCTTGGGATTCCCGGTCACTCATATGGTAAAGAATCTGCCTGCAGTGCGAGAGATCTGAGTTTGATCCCTGGGTTGGGAAGGTCGCCTGGAGGAGGGCAGGGAAACCCACTCCAGTATTCTTGCCTAGAGAATCCCCATGGACAGAGAAGCCTGGTAGGCTACAGTCCATGGGGTCGCAAAGAATGGGACACAACTGAGCGACTAAGCACAGCACATCTTTTCTATTGTCCTATGGTTTCTTTTTTATTTTTTTCTGGTGATGGCCTGCTTTAATTTGTTTTTTCTTTATTAATTTTTGTTGGAGTATAGTTACTTTACAATTTGTGTTAATTTCTAGTGCACACTAAAGTGAGTCAGCTGTGAGTATACATATATCCCCTCTTTTTTTGCATTTCCTTCCCATTTAGGTCATCACAGAGCACTGAATAGAATTCCCGGAACTATACAATAGGTGCTCATTAATTATCTGTTTTATATTTAGCATCTTTCTTGGGTATTAGTTATAGAAGGTCTTACAGGTCTTCATAGAACTATTCAACTTCAGCTACAGCATTACTGGTCGGGGCATAGACTTGGATTACTCTGATATTGAATGGTTTGCCTTGGAAACAAACACAGATCATTCTGTCATTTCTGAGATTGCATCCAAGTACTGCATTTCAGACCGTTTTGTTGACTATGAGGGCTACTCCATTTCTTCTAAGGGATTCTTGCTCACAGTACTAGATATAATGATCATCTGAGTTAAATTCACCCATTGCAGTCCATTTCAGTTCTCTGATTCCTAAAATGCCAATGTTCACTCTTGCCATCTCCTGTTTGACCACTTCTAATTTGCCTAGATTCATAGACCTAACGTTCCAGATTCCTGTACAGTATTGTTGTTTAGTAAAGTAATGGACTTTACTTCCATCACCAGTCACATCCACAGCTGGGTGGTGTTTTTGCTTTGGCTTTGTCTCTTCATTTCTTTTGGACTTATTTCTCCAGTAGCATATTGGGCAGTTAGAACTGGACATGGAACAATAGACTGGTTCCAAATCAGGAAAGGAGTCTGTCAAGACTGTATATTGCCAGCCTGCTTATTTAACTTATATGCAGAGTATATTATGAGAAATGCTGGGATGGATGAAGCACAAGCTGGAATCAAGATTGCTGGGAGAAATATCAATAACCTCAGATATGCAGATGACACCACTTTTATGGCAGAAAGCAAAGAGGAACTAAAGAACCTCTTGATGAAAGTGAAAGAGGAGAGTGAAAAAGTTGGCTTAAAACTCAACATTCAGTTCATGGCATCTGGTCCCATCACTTCATGCCAAATAAATGGGGAAACAGTGGAAACAGTGTCAGACTTTATTTTTTGGGGCTCCAAAATCACTGCAGATGATGACCGCAGCCATGAAATTAAAAGACACTTGCTCCTTGGAAGAAAAGTTATGACCAACCTAGATAGCATATTAAAAAGCAGACATTACTTTGCCGACAAAGGTCCGTCTAGTCAAGGCTGTCGTTTTTCCAGTAGTCATGTATGGATGTGAGAGTTGGACTATAAAGAAAGCCGAGTACAGTCCATCTTAAAGGAAATGAGTCCTTAATATTTGTTGGAAGGAGTGATGCTGAAGCGCCAATACTTTAGCCACCTGATGGGAAGAACTGACTCATTGGAAAANCCGACAAAGGTCCGTCTAGTCAAGGCTGTCGTTTTTCCAGTAGTCATGTATGGATGTGAGAGTTGGACTATAAAGAAAGCCGAGTACAGTCCATCTTAAAGGAAATGAGTCCTTAATATTTGTTGGAAGGACTGATGCTGAAGCGCCAATACTTTAGCCACCTGATGGGAAGAACTGACTCATTGGAAAAGACCCTGATGCTGGGAAAGATGGAAGGCGGGTGAAGGGGACGATAGAGGATGAGATGGTTGGATGGCATCACCAACTCAATGGACATGAGTTTGAGTAGAATCCGGGAGTTGGTGACAGACAGGAAGGCCTGGTGTGCTGCAGTCCATGGGGTTGCAAAATGTCAAGACTGAGCGACTGGACTGAACCGAGCTGATACTTAGTATCAGTAGTGTATATATGTCAATGTCAATCTCCCAATTCATGCCACTCCCCCCTCACCATTCGGTGTGGTATGCTCCTGCTGTTCCTGCTAAGTCACCTCAGTCATGTCTGACTCTGACCCTAAGGCCTTCAGCCTTCCAGGCTCCTCTGTCCATGGGATTCTCCAGGCAAGAATACTGGAGTGGGTTGTCATGCCCTCCTCCAAGGGATCTTCCCAACCCAGGGATCGAACCTGGGTCTCCCGTATTGCAGGCAGATTCTCTACCACTGAGCCACCAGGGAAGTGTGGTGTAGATGATCTTATTTGCAAAACAGAAATAGAAACACAGAGGGAGAGAACAAACCTGTCTTTTCTTTCCCTCACACTTTTTTCCAGTGCCGGTTACCATACCCCTTCAAGTCTTCAGATCTCTTCTGCTGCGTCCTCCCTCACCCACGGTTAATAAACCATTATCACTGATAGAATGTATAGGATTCTGATTGTCTTCGGTGTAACCAGGACCGGGGAAAGACGCACTTTGTGACTGTGTATGTTAAAGGACCATGTTAATTTTACAAATAATAAAAGTACACCACTACTGGTTACTTATTATTATCATCAAAAATAATGATGATGTAAGAATAGCGATGTAATGTGGGGAGATGGTGTGGGGGCACACAAGGAGCTAAACCACCACTGCCATTCGAAGTGTGACTGCGCAGTCCAGGGTTCCGCTCCCTCTCCTGGGGGTTGTCCTCTTTGAGGAGGTAGTAATTCCATTGAAAGCCTTTCTTCATATTAAAAGCACATCCCCAGCTGAGAAGTCAGAGCTCTTCCGCCATCCACAGTAAGTGACTTTAAGGAGAAAGTGAAGTGTGTGGAGGCTTGGGGGTGAGAGAAGCTGCCGCCCCGAGCAAGGAGGGTGGTGATGAGGGCGAGTGGAGAAGAGGTGCCCGGGCTCACCTGGGCAGAGGCATGGCCGCCCCCCGGGCAGGGCCCCAGGAGACATGGTGGCTCTGGGGGCCAGTGACGTGGAGTCAGCAGGGCTCGGTGAGGGGTTGATAGCGGAGGTCAGATGATACTCACACTGGTTTTATATCTGGGTAGATGGCTCAGGAAATACAGGAGGAGAGCAGGTTTGGGACAAAGATGGCCAGTTGCTTTGGTGTGTCACTGGGTGGATACCTACTGGGTCATTTTCAGTTTGTTGTTTTTTTTTTTTGGTTCTGTTTTTTTAAAGAAGGGTGTATTTCTGTTTTTCAGTATGTTGGCACTGAACATAAGAAAAACAGGTTTTAATGTTTTTTTGTTTTTTTTTAAGTTCTTCCCCAAAGGCTTTTCTGGGTTTCTCTTCACTGTCACTAAGGTAATACTGAACATAAATCCTTGTGATGTAGATAATGAAAAATTTGTGTAGTTCTCTACACTTAAGAGGTACGTTACATCTGCCTTTGTGCCTTTATGGATATTAGGTTGGGATTGCAGTTAAGCTAATGAACTGAAGAACTCAGGCTGATAGTCTCATCATTCAATCCAGCAATGTCTTAAGTTTCAGGCTAATATCTATCTATATATGATTGCTTAGCTAGCATTCTTTTGGAACATTAACATTTTTCATATTAAACCCCACTTGAATTTTAATAAACTTTTTTCTTCAGTTGGAGAGTGCCTTTAAACTTTTTATATTTTATAAGTTCCAGTTAAATGATAGCATTGTTGATTTAATATTGTGATAGTATGTATGTAATATGATCTAGACCAACAGAACAATTACAGTATGTTGAAAGTGTTTGCCTGATATTTGGATTGCCATATCAGCTCAAACAGTTGCAGTCATTGAAAATCACTTTTTAATTTTTAGGTAGCTTTTGAATGTATATATGTGTGTGTGTATGTGTGTATATATATATATACACACATACACACATATGAAAGTGAAAGTGAAGTCACTCAGTCGTGTCCGACTCTTTGCGATCATGCCCTCCAGGCTTCTCTGTCCATGGGATTTTCCAGGCAAGAGTACTGGAGTGGGTTGCCATTTCCTTCTCCAGGGAGTCTTCCAGACCCAGGGATCGAACCCCAGGTCTCCCGCATTGCAGGCAGACGCTTTACCCTCTGAGCCACCAGGGAAGCCCATATATACATACATACATACATATATATATATCAGAGTGATTCTCAAATGTAGAGGTGTTGGAACCTTTTCGCCCTTTTCAGGTGATGCCCAGACTTGCCAGTGAGTGTCCAGGAGTCTCCAGCAGAGTCATGGGTTGACGGTGGCCTGCTGCAGGGTCGGGGGCACTGAGTGTGTCAGTGCATGCAAGGGACCTTGTGAGGAGGTCACCACTATCTTCATCACCTCCACCATAGTTTGGTCTCAGGTCAAACAAGAGGGAGGGAACAAGGCCTCATCCATCAACAGAAAATTGAATTAAAGATTTACTGAACATGACCCTGCCCATCAGAACAAGACCCAGTTTCCCCCATAGTAAGTCTCTCCCATCAGGAAGCTTCCATAAGCCTCTTATCCTTCTCCATCAGAGGGCAGACAAAATGAAAATCACAGTCACAGAAAACTAACCAAACTGATCACATGGACCACAGCCTTGTCTAACTCAATGAAATTATGAACCATGTCGTGTAGGCCCACCCAAGATAGATGGGTCTTGGTGGAGAGTTCTGACAAAACGTGGTCCGCTGGAGAAGGGAATGGCAAACCACTTCAGTATTCTTGCCTTGAGAACCCCATGAACAGGCAAAAAGATATGACACTGACAGATGACTTGCCCATGTCAGAAGGTGCCTAATATGCTACTGGAGAAGAGTGGAGAAATAACTCCAGATAGAATGAAGAGATGGAGACAAAGTGAATGTAACGCCCAGCTGTGGATGTGACTGGTGATGGAAGTAAAGTCTGATGCTGTAAAGAGCAACATTGCATAGGAACCTGGAATTTTAGGTCCTCGAATCAAGGCAAGTTGGAAGTGGTCAAACAGGAGATGGCAAGAGTGAACATCAACATTGTAGGACTCAGTGAACTAAAATGGACTGGAATGGGCGAATTTAATTCAGATGACCATTATATCTACTACTGTGGGCAGGGATCCCTCAGAAGAAATGGAGTAGCACTCAGTATCAACAAGAGAGTCCAAAATGCAGTACTTGGATGCAATCTCAAAAATGACAGAATGATTTCTGTTCATTTCCAAGGCAAACCGTTCAGTATCATAGTAACCCAAGTCTGTGTCCTGCCCAGTAATGCTGAAGAAGCTGAAGTTGAACAGTTCCATGAGTACCTACAAGACTTTCTAGAACTAACAGCTAAAAAAGATATCTTTTTCATTATAGGGGACTGGAATGCAAAAGTAGGAGTCAAGAGATAACTGGAACAGGCAAATTTGGCCTTGAGGTACAAAATGAAGCAGTCCAAAGGCTAACAGTTTTTCCAAGGGAATGCTCTGGTTGTAGCAAACAGCCTCTTCCAACAGCACAAGAGAAGGCTCTACACATGAACATCACCAGATGGTCAATACCAAAATCAGATTGATTATATTCTTTGCAGTCAAAGATGGGGAAGCTTTATACAGTCAGTAAAAACAAGACCAGGAGCTGACTGTGGCTCAGATCATGAAATCCTTATTGCAAAATCAGAGTTAAATTTAGGAAAGTAGGGAAAACCACTCAGAGAAGGCAATGGCATCCCACTCCAGTACTCTTGCCTGGAAACTCCCATGGATGGAGGAGCCTGGTAGGCTGCAGTCCATGGGGTCACTGAGTCAGACACGACTGAATGACTTCACTTTCACTTTTCACTTTCATGCATTGGAGAAGGAAATGGCAACCCACTCTCGTGTTCTTGCCTGGAGAATCCCAGGGATGGCGGAGCCCAATGGTTGCCATCTGTGGAGTCGCACAGGCTGCCGTCTGGAGTCGCACAGAGTCGGACACGACTGAAGTGACTTAGCAGCAGCAGCAGCAGCAGCAGGGAAAACCACTAGACCATTCAGGTATGACCTAAATCAAATTCCTTACGATTATACAGTAGAAGTGAAAACTGATTAGATCTGATAGAGTGCCTGAAGAACTATAGACTGAGGTTCAAGACATTGTACAGGAGGCAGAAATCAAGACCATCCCCAAGAAAAAGAAATGCAAAAAGGCAAAATGGTTGTCTGAGGAGGCCTTACAAATAGCTGAGTAAGGAAGAGACGCTTTAGCTTTAGCAAAGGAGAAAAGGAAAGATATACCGATTTGAATGCAGAGTTCCAAAGAAAAGCAAGGAGAATTAAGAAAGCCTTCCTCAGTGATCGATGCAAAGAAATAGAGGAAACTAATAGAATCTGTAGCAGTCCAGAAATTAAGAATCTGCCTGCCAGTGCAGGGGACATGGGTTCCACACCTTGGTCTGGGAAGATTCCACATGCCATGGGCCAAGAAATAGAGAAAAACAGTTAAGGGGAAAGACTAGAGATCTCTTCAAGAAAATTAGAGATACCAAGGGAACATTTCATGCAAAGATGATCACNATGGGTTCCACACCTTGGTCTGGGAAGATTCCACATGCCATGGGCCAAGAAATAGAGAAAAACAGTTAAGGGGAAAGACTAGAGATCTCTTCAAGAAAATTAGAGATACCAAGGGAACATTTCATGCAAAGATGATCACAATATAGGACAGAAATGGTATGGACCTAACAGAAGCAGAAGATACTTTTAAGAGGAGTCAGGAATTCAGAGAAGAGCTGTACAAAAAAGATCTTCATGATTCAGATAACCACAATGGTGTGATCTCTCACCTAGAGCCAGACATCGTGGAATGTGAAGTCAAGTGGGCCATAGGAAGCATCACTACGAACAAAGCCAGCGGAGGTGATGGAATTCCCATTGAGCTATTTCAGATCTTAAAAGATGATTGGGAAAGTGCTGCACTCAATATACCAGCAAATTTGGAAAATTCATCAGTGGCTACAGGACTGGAAAAGGTCAGTTTTCATTCCAATCCCAAAGAAAGGCAATACCAAAGAATGTTTAGACTACTGCACAGTTGTACTCATCTCAAACACTAGCAAAGTAATGCTCAAAATTCTCCAAGCCAGGCTTCACCAGTACATGAATTGTGAACTTCCAGATATTCAAGATGGATTTGGAAGAGGCAGAGGAACCAGAGATCAAATTGCCAACATCCATTGGATTATTGAAAAAACAACAGCATTCTAGAAAAACATCTACTTCTGCTTTATTGACTAGGCCAAAGCCTTTGACTGTTTGGATCACAACTAACTGGAAAATTCTTTAAGAGATGGGGATACCAGACCACCTTACCTACTTCCTGAGAAATCCGTGTGCAGGTCAAGAAGTAGCGTTTAGAACTGGACATGGAAAGTGGACTGGTTGAAAATTGGGAAAGGAGTACATCGAGGCTGTATATTTTCACCCTACTTGTTTAACTTATATGCAGAGTACATCATGAGAAATGATGGGCTGGGTGAAGCACAAGCTGGAATCAAGATTGCCGGGAGATATATCTCAATAACCTCAGATATGCAGATGACACCACCCTTATGGCAGAAAGCGAAGAAGGAATGAAGAGCCTCTCGGTGAAAGAGGTGAATGAAAAAGTTGACTTAAAACTCAGCATTCAGAAAACTAAGATCATGGCATCCAGTCCCATTATGTCATGGCAAATAGATGGGGAAACAATGGAAATAGTGACATACTTTATTTTCTTGGGCTCCAAAATCACTGAAATTGCATCCATGAAATTAAAAGGCACTTGTTCCTTGGAAGAAAAGCTGTGACCAACCTAGACAGCATATTAAAAAGCAGACATTACTTTTCCTACAGATGTCTGTCTAGTCAAGTCTATGTTTTTTCCAGTAGTCATGTATGGATATGAGAGTTATATTGTAAAGAAAGCTGAGCACCAAAGAATTGATGCTTTCGAACTGTGATGTTGGTGAAAACTGTTGAGAGTCCTTTGGACTGCAAGGAGATGAAACCAGTCCATCCGAAAGGAAACCATTCCTGAATATTCATTGGAAGGACTCATGCTGAAGCTGAAGTTTGGCCATCTAATGCGAAGAACGGACTCATTGGAAAAGACCCTGATGCTGGGAAAGATCGAAGGCAGGAGGAGAAGGGGATGACAGAGGATGAGATGGTAGGTTGGCATCACTGACTTGATGGACATGAGTTTGAGTAAGCTCCAGGAGTTGGTGATGGACAGGGAAGCCTAGCATGCTGCAGTCTATGGGTCACAAAGAGTTGGACACGACTGAGCGACTTTACAGAACTGAACACTTAAAATTCAAGACTGAAGTGAAGTGAAGTCGCTCAGTCGTGTCCGACTCTTTGCAACCCCATGGACTGTAGCCTACTAGGCTCTTCTGTCCATGGGATTTTCCAGGCAATAGTCCTGGAGTGGATTGCCATTTCCTTCTCCAGGGGATCTTCCCAACCCAGGGATCGAACCCGGGTCTCCTGCATTGTAGACAGACGCTTTACCATCTGAGCCACCAGGGAAGTCCAAAATTCAAGACTGGGTTCATGGAATGTAGCATATTTTATGAACTTTTTAAGGACTATTTTTTCTTACTAACAGATCATGCAATATTAGCATGTGTGTGCTAGGTCACTTCAGTCCTGTCTGATTCTTTGTGACCCGAAAGACTAACGCCCACCAGGCTCCTCTGTCCACGGGATTCTCCAGGCAAGAACACTAGAGTGGATTGCCATGCCCACCTCCAGGAGTTCTTCGCAACCCAGGGATCAAACCCACATCTCTCATGTCCTCTTCATTGGCAGGTGGGTGACTTAGCACTAGCACCACTTGGAAAGTCAGTGTTAGCATAGCATTGTAGAAAATAAATCACCTTACATAAAATATCGGGACTTCCCTGAAAGCTCAGTTGGTAAAGAATCCACCTGCAGTGCAGGAGACCCCAGTTCAATTCCTGGGTTGGGAAGATCCGCTGGAGAAGTGATAGGCTACCCACTCCAGTATTCTTGGGCTTCCCTTGTGGCTCAGCTGGCAGAGAAACCAGCCTGCAATGCAGGAGATTAGAGTGAACATTTTTTTTTTTTGTAGATTGGCATCATTAAATTACGTTGCCAGTGTAATTGTACATCTAGCTATTGTTTTATTAATAAAATCCAAGAATGATCATTTCACTGATTTGATATTCTAGAAGATTCCATTTCTATTATAGTTCTTGGAGAGGTTTTTTTGTTGTTGTTGTAATTTTAGCTTTTGATATTAGGGTAGATCATGATCACTCTGGATTTAAGTTATCTGGGAGAAAGAGGAAATCAGAATTTTTTTTGATGGTTTGATAGGTCTTATCTTTGCCTTCTCGGTGAGGGAGCTTGTGAACTGATGAAGAAGAACAGAGACGTTCCTCTGGTTTGAACTGTACAGCACGTAGAACAGGTGTATCTACAGGTGTATGTACAGGAAGGTCACCCATTCTCTTTAGGGGGGAAAGAACCTGCATGTGTGTGCATTGAATCATCCCTTAGGGGTTTTCCAGGAGCCTTCTGATAGCAAGTGTTCTGTCTAGTTGTCCGCACAATTACACTCCTGCTGCTTATTTGAGTTTAGAAGCTGTGGTCTCTATATCTACAAGGAATGAATTTGGAGCTATTGCGCGGTCTCTCTCCATGGATATCTTGGTAGAGTTGTACAGATGATATTGAAATTAGTGAGTAAGCAATGTGTAACAGAAGTCTTGGGGAAAGGTACAATGTAGGAGGGTCACCATTGGAGGGGACCTGGGAAAAAGGCACACAAATAAATCCTGTTCCCTGGTGGCTCAGAGGTTAAAGCATCTGCCTGGAATGCTGGAGACCTAAGTTCGATCCCTGGGTCAGGGAAGATCCCCTGGAGAAGGAAATGGCAACCCACTCCAGTATTCTTGCCTGGAGAATCCCATGGAGGGAGGAACTTGGTAGGCTACAGTCCATGGGGTCGCAAAGAGTCGGACACGACTGAGCAACTTCACTTCACTCATAATATTTAACGTCCTTGTGTTTAGATACTCTTGCTCTGTTAACTTTTTCTTTGATTTGGAAACTCAAGTACATTCATCCAACTAGGTTTTCAGCACACTAAGTATGCTGAAATTTCATATTTCTTGAAATTTGTTTTAGAAATTTATGTAAAGGTTCAGAAAAACTAAGATTGGTGAGGGTTAGAAAATAAAACTTTATGAAAAATAGAATTTCTGGCTTTTTTTGTTTGTTTGGACAACTTTTCTGTCATGTATTGAAATGCTTTGAAACGCCTATGGTCCTGTTATAAATTGGTGAACTTTGTTGTGACAGTTGTCAAGGGTCCAAGTGGCATCAGTGGGTAGAATTTCCAAGAGTTCGTGAGCTTGGGTGAGGGAAAATAATTATGCTTTCATTTTCATTAATAGCTAACCAAAATTGAGCATTTCTGTTAATTACGAACGCAAGCAATAAACCATAGTTACATTGACAGCCAGTGACTTTGCCACTGAAAGAAGTCACAGATCGTTTCATATCACATTATAGTTGTTGAAGATATCTCAAAATAGCCTGTCGCTACTTTAAAATTGCATATTAGAGCCACACTTGTTATTTAATAGATTGATGTAGTAGCACATTACTTTATCACATTTTAAAATATTTTGGTAACTGTCAATCATTTTTTTTTTTTATGTAATCTAGTTATACACTCATCAACAATGACAACAAAAATCCATTATTCTGAGAAGGGGGTCCATAGACTTTACCAGACTGCCAGGAGGATCCATGGTGCAAATAAAAGCCTCTGGGCAGGAGAGCCCAGCAGATTGATATTTGACATCCAGTCTCACCAGCACCTCACTGTGTGATCTTTGCCAGCTTTTCATATGTGCCATATAATGGCTCCACCCATCAACCTGGGAAATTACTGTAGAGAGAGGAAAAGGGAAATTGTTTTGAAAAATTTTAGTGTATGTGTACGGAAGATTTATTAAATGGAATTGGGTATCTTTTCCTTTGTACATGGCGTATTATTATTGTTAAGAGCACAAATGAGGCATCTAATAGAATTTCTGCGTTCACTCTCCCATGTCACACTATAGCTCAGCATCATTACACTTTAGAGTGAACGGCTACAGGGACACACCGGTTTCACTATAGCTCCAAAAACATTACCATCCATGGAAGCAAAGAGACTTACTTTCCCCTAAATATTTCTTTTTCAATTGATTCCTGTAATCCTCTAGTCCAAACCAGCGGGCTTCAGTGCTCCCCACTGCAGTGTGTCAGTCAAGCAGATCATGGGAGAAAAGTGCATGCCTCGTTTCCAGCAATCCAGCGGGTAGCAGCCTGGTGAAATTCCTCTACTGACTCAGTATTTACTCGGTATTATTAATCAAGAAATATAAGACGTGGAAAGAGGAAAGAACAAAGGTATGGGAATGATATTTAATGTTTTAGAAAAGTTTCATTTTTCTGGTGACCAAATGAGCGAACAAGTAGGTATCAGCTTATTAAATAGTCATGTTATTCAGAAGTTACCTAACTTAGCTTATTGTTCAAGACTAACCGTAAAGCTGTTTAACTGAATTAGAATGTAATGACTGAGTAAAACTAATTAGACATTAATTTTGAAATGTGAGATTTTCTTTTTTCTTTTAGAATTTTCTTCCTCTAATATACCATCCATTTTTTCACTGATGCCTGAGATTGATTACACAGTTTGAGAAGGAGGGTATTTTGACCTCTTTGAAGTTATAGGGGAAATGATATATTACATTAACAAAAAGTTCATTTGGGGGTTTTCTATAATATAACATAACATCTTATGGAAAAACCCCAAAAAACTTTTTGGCCAACCCAATAGAGATATGTGAAGAGTTAACTTTAGTTATTGTGATTAGTGCCACATCTTCATTTTTCAGATCCTGTCCTCTCATGCCTGTGACTTCGGTGCATAAAGAACATATTTTAAAGGTCTGATAAGTGAATGAGTGTCGGGAAGGAAGATATGTTGTGTTGTGATGGAGGTTGACTTGGAGATATTTAAAATGTTTTTTCATTCAGAGAAAGCTAACAGTGGAGAGACCACTAAAGATCAGAAGAAAAAAGAAAGGGAAAATGTAACAAGAGAGATAACTAGACACAGTTAAGTAGCCCTGAGTCCCCAGATCTCTGGCCTGTGTCATTTACATCCAGTCTCATCCCCGGGGTCTCTGGATGAGCCCCTTGGGCATCTGTTAGCTTTACAGGTGAGATGCAGAGCTAGGTCTCCTGATTGAGTCTGGCTGTGTGTAGACCTATCCTACTGCTGTGCTGTGAGAAGGGAGAGGGACTGTGGGGAGAAGGAAGAGCAGTAGGAAGAAATACAGGAGCGGGTAGTAAAGAGACACACCACGGGAGCCTTGCTGTGGGGACCGAGGGGCTCTCCTTCAGCCCTTGGCTGACTCGCACATTCCTCCGAGATGCTTCCTGGTCTCCAAGGCTCCTCGGCCCTCCCCTCTGCTGGGTCTGGTTTCTCTGGGAGGTGATGCAGTCTTGTACTCCCCAGCAGTTATCCCAATTTGTAATTATTCATTTGAGTAATTGTTTCTTTAAACACGTCTTTCCTCTGTGTGTGAGAGCTGTCTCCATTATCTGAAAAATAAATGAATGAACAGAACAAAAGAGAAACAGGCACACTGACAGGTCACACCAAGGGTTACCAGTGGTGAGAGGGGAAGGGGGGCAACATAGGGGTAGGGGACCAAGAACTACAAACTACAATATATGAAATGGATCAGCTACCGGGATATGTTGCACGATAAGGGAATATAGCCATTATTTAATAAGTTTGAGTGGAGTATCATCTGTGCAAGTATTGACTCACTCTGTGGTACACCTGAAGCTCATTTAATACTATAAATCAACTATACTTCAATAAAAAAAAAAATGCCTCTTTCTCCCTCAGGAGTCTAGGTTGTAAATTCCATAACAGTGAGAAGGGTAATCATCTCTTCCCTGCTGTAGTCTCACAGCATAATGTCTGGTATACTGAAACTTTTATGAAAGCAGAGATGGATATATAGGATATTATCAATGAGTGGAAATAAAAGAGTGGGCAGTGTGGAGATAAAGACTCGGAAGGACTTTTAATGAGAAGAAATGCAGACAGCTTGCAATGCTGGGGAATGCCCTGGACCCTGACTTCTTCAGGAAATCCATCTTTTAAATATTAGTCCAGCTGTGTGGTTATGTACCCACACTTGGGGTTCAGAAAGCATGTTTACCTATATATTAGTGCCTTGAAAGGGAGGTGCACCTTGAAAGGAAGGAGGGGCCCTGAAGCTGGAACAAGTGTTCATTCAGGCTCTGCCATAGCCCTCGGTGGGTAGTTTATCACAAACTTGATAGTTTCAGAGATNCACTTGGGGTTCAGAAAGCACGTTTACCTATACATTAGTGCTTTGAAAGGGAGGTGCACCTTGAAAGGAAGGAGGGGCCCTGAAGCTGGAAGAAGTGTTCATTCAGGCTCTGCCATAGCCCTCGGTGGGTAGTTTATCACAAACTTGATAGTTTCAGAGATGGTAGACCAGAGAGATTGAACTGGTCTAAGATTCAGATGACTAGGAGTGAAAGCTGAGATGGAAACTGGAGTCCGTGGTTTCCCATGAATTGTATCATATTTGAGGAGGATGGAGAACAGTGTAGGTGGCTTGCAGAGCTGCTGCTGGGTCAAGTTGCAGTGTGGTCCTCTCCTTCCTTGGCTTACGCTATCTGTACTTAAAGCTGTCCCTAGTGAAAGAGAAAGTCACTCGGTCGTGTCCCACTCTTTGCAACCCCGTGGACTGTAGCCCACCAGGCTCCTCTATTCATGAATTCTCCAGGCAAGAATACTGGAGTGGGTTGCCATTCCTGACTCCAGGGGATCATCCCGACCCAGGACTCGAACCTGGGTCTCCTGCATTGCACACAGATTCCTTACTATCTGAGCCATCAGGAAAAACCCCTTGAGTTCTGTATAATAAGTGATGTTCACAATAATTACTGAGTCATTGGCAGAATGTTGAATTGTATTACATTTGAGAAAGAAAACTATGTCATAGTGTAGGGATTTTTCTTCAAAGTGATTAAAGTTTTAGCACTTTAATTCTGTTACAGAAGAAACTCACATAGAAATTGATCCTGTGTAACTGATGTGGGCTATCAATTTAGAGGTTCTTCCTTTTCATTTCAGATTCATTCTTGATTTGTATTATCTTTGCATTTTTTAAATCCCCAACAGGTTATCTGTAAACAAACATTCCATTAAAAAAAAATCATCAGAGATTTATTATCAGGTACCAGTTAATATATGGCTTCTGCCTTGTAGGAGCTTATATGCCAGAGAGAGAGAAAGACATGTACATGATATTTACAGTCCTAGGGTCCTGATTGCACAACAGGGATTGAATGGCATCCTAAGATGCAAAGGTGAGAGCTGTGGCCCAAGTCACATACTCCATTGTCCAGGGAGTCCCATACATTGTGGATTTAAAATGTAATTTCTTATCAGTCTGTATTCAGTATGGTGTTAATGAAAGATGTTTTGTGCGTGAATGCTCAGTCATGTCTGACTCTTTGCAACCATATGGATTGTAGCCCACCAGGCTTCTCTGTCCATGGGATTCTCCAGGCAAGAATACTAGAGTGGGTTGCCACTTCCTGCTTCAGGGGATCTTCCTGACCCAGGGATCGAACACGCATTTCACGTGTCTCCTGCATTACAGGCAGATTCTTTACCTGCTGAGCCATTGGGAAAGCCCTCATGAAAGATGTTAGCATTGTATAGTTAAAATGAAAACTTACCTGAAAACTCCTATTGAAATAACTGGCACATAGCGTTTTGACTTGTTAAAAAATCTCTTTTATAAACCCAGTCAGTTACTGTGTGGATTGGAATATTCCAGAGTCTGAGACAATTCTACCAAACAGTGATTCAAAAGCATGATTCTGTTTATAGCCCAAACACATCCTAAAACCAAACAGGAATGATTAATCGTTAGTTAATATGTCAGATGCTTATAAATTTAAAAAGTTCTTTAGGGAAAAGTGGGTTTGTTACTGAAGAACGCATACTTCTAATTACAATAGAGTTTTTGTGATGCTTTTGGCTGAGTTGTTTGCCTTTCCTATGAGCCTCACAATAAGATCCTTTAATACCCATAGCATACAGTAAGACATTAATGAGCATACTTACTGCAGTTACATAGTGTATGGGTCTTGGCCTCTGTTACTATGATCCAGTTTCAGTTAAAGCTTATTTTTGGTTTTGTTTAAAGAAGAAAGCACACACTGTCAGGTGGAGAAGAGCATGCATACAGTATACTTACGCACGTGTGTGTATAAGTTAATAGTGTTAATCATATAATTAGTTTTATTTTTCTAAACTTCTCCACAGTGCTTGGCACTAAATAAGCAAAATGAGAACAAGCAGGGGGAGATGAAAAATGCCTCTGTGTTGCCAAGATTTTTCTAAATGACTTGTGATATCCCTTCTAGGTTTCTGTGCTTGAGCAGGCTGCCTGAGGAAGAAGTTCCGTTTCTTCTTGTCCCTGTCACTGAACACTTCCTTTCCTTTTTTGCTTTTCCGCCTTTGCTTCCTGTGTGAGAGTGAGCAGTGTGAAGCCAGGCCCTGTGCTGCACTTCTGGGCCTCAGGTTCCCATCCACACCTACCTGCCACGGTCCTTGTCCTGGGAGCTCAGTCTTGGCCCGGTAACCAAGTACATAGGATAATCCAATCGGTTGTGTGTGTGTGCAGAAACTTAGCTCCCCATATACATTTGTCAGTGCCATTTTTACAGTTTACAAATTGTTAATTTGGGGGCCTCTATGAACTGTGGTGTTGGAGAAGACTCTTGAGAGTCCCTTGGACTGCAAGGAGATCCAACCAGTCCATTCTGAAGGAGATCAGCCCTGGGATTTCTTTGGAAGGAATGATCCTAAAGCTGAAATTCCAGTGCTTTGGCCACCTCATGCGAAGAGTTGACTCATTGGGAAAAACTTTGATCCTGGGAGGAATTGGGGGCAGGAGGAGAAGGGATCGACCGAGGATGAGATGGCTGGATGGCATCACTGACTCGATGGACGTGAGTCTGAGTGAACTCTGGGAGTTGGTGATGGACAGGGAGGCCTGGCGTGCTGCGATTCATGGGGTTGCAAAGAGTCGGACACAACTGAGCGACTGAACTGAACTGATGAACTTCTTGAAATTATATCTGACATTCTGTGTTACCTGTGTGAGAGGAGTGGGTGCCTAGCTGTTCCTCAAAGGTCTGGGACCCCAGAAACATAGGGAAAAAATAGGAGCTGACTCTTAGATCTCCTCCACCTCCACCAACACCACCATATTCTCTTTAAAAATAATAATAAACAACTGTGGATCTCGAGCAGCTGTGAAAAGCTGTAGTGATGATTCATTTATTTTGGCACCTATACATTTTAGTGGTACTCATTTGTTTCTCATCTAGTTTGATAGCTGTATTTGGCAATTTTCGAGTGGGAAAGCTGAAGGTAACTGGAATCCTTTTGCTGGGCGGGGAGGGGAGGTACAGGTCTTACACATACCCCAAGGGGATGTGAGAAATTAGAGGCTATAAAATTCCTAATTCCTATCGGGGATAGAAGAACCATGTGAGAACCATGTGGTGCAATAAATTCTGGTTGTGAGGTATTAAATTATTAGATTTTCTTTTCTTTTTTTTTAATAGCCATGGTGAGGACAGGCCAGAGAACTCAACACCTTTGGTCAGATGGTGAGTGTGGTTGCACTGGCTTATCTTGTCAAATGATAACCGAGTTGCCTGGTCCAGAAAAGAAGATTAATAAAGTGAGAGAACTGTGTAAGGAAGTTGGTCCAAAATTACAGATTAGAAAAAGCAGTTCATTTATTCTTTCATTCTAGCATGACTTTTTCCTTTATGTAGCTCTCCCCTGGCATGATAATCCAAAGGAATGGAGCTTGAAAGATAGGTTACTTTTTGACCCAGCAAGTGAATCACATATGTAGCATTTTGGATTGTTTTTGCAATCTGTGTGTTTTTTTTTTTTGTGAGTTGTGGTTTAGCTTATTTTATCTTTTCTACTTAGCATTTTTGTACCTGCTTCCCATTTTCCTAGACTAAACTTAGTTTATAGAAATACTGTTGTTTGTGTGCTGTTATCCTGTTTAAAGCAACTTGCCAATTAAATATTAACTTACTGGCCAAGTACTCTAATGGATTAGGATAAGCACAGCTATAAGTGTCTTGAAAATGGAAGCTTTTTTTTTTTTCCCCCTTGAGATTCTGGAACCTACTACTTTTAGAAACCTCAGTGATTAAGCAGTTTCATATAATTTAAATTTAGGAAACAAAGAACTGAGGCATGGCATTTTAATAAGGGGTTTACCTTGTATTGGGAACACGTAGTTGAATAAATATAGCCCTTTCGAAAGAGAGTACTTTCAGTGCATTTTCATAATTTCAGGATACTTGTTTTTGGTTTTCTCTTATAATAATACTCTATAAGCTGAGAAGTAAAAATTTCTGGCCTCTACGTGTTTATTCCCTTTTTTATATTTATTTATCTATGTCTTTGTCTGGCTGCATGGGGTCTTGATTG
Organism: Oreotragus oreotragus; assembly: GCA_006410675.1. Classification (NCBI taxonomy): domain Eukaryota; kingdom Metazoa; phylum Chordata; class Mammalia; order Artiodactyla; family Bovidae; genus Oreotragus; species Oreotragus oreotragus. The sequence goes on along the minus strand of SJYX01004270.1, from coordinate 126,729 downwards.
TGGTAAGCAGGATCTTCGTTGAGGTGCATGGACTTCTCTATATTGGTGGGTCAAGGGATTAGTTGCCTCGCGACGTGTGGGATCTGAGTTCTCTGACCAGGGACTGAACCCAGTACCCCAGCCCTGGAACGTGAATTCTTAATCATGGGACCCTGTTTATCCCTTTTTTGACCCACCCCTTACCTTCATAGCCTTTGCCTTACTTTGAATTTTTACATGCCAGAAACTTGAGTGGGTTATACTGCTATTCCATTTTCTTTTTAAGTGGGGATTGAAAACAAAAGTATATCATGAGGATTGATAAACAGAGAAAAATTAGCCATCAGTATGCTACAGTTTAACAGAGATAATGAATGTTAAATAAAAGAGCCATTGATAAAAGTTTTGTCATAAAAGTTTATCTTGTTAGCATTTCCCTGTGTTCATCTAGAGAGAAATTAATTTTTTTCTAGCTATTACAAAAGTGCTTTCTATTTGGAGCCATATGTGCATGACATTTGTTTAACTTTGATAAAGTTATGACTTGTGGGGTCCTTCCATGTTATAACTGCCATATAAAAAATACTTACAGTCTAGTCATTTAGAAAGGTACCTTAGAGTTCAGTCCTCTCACTATAGGGGAGGATGAGGAGGAAGGCTATGACATTTGAAAGCACAGGTATTTTGTCAGTAGGTAAATAGGCTTGTCTTTTATTATATATGCTAATTTTAAAGATTTACAGCTAAGATTCTCCCAGAATTATAAAGTTATGAGCAGAAAGTTGTGGGAAAGTGAAATTTAATTTGGGTCACAAGACTTTTTTCTGTGACAACATTTTTATAAATGTCTGTTCTTGGGATATGTCCTATATACACAAGGAAGAAGTGGTCTTCTACTTGAAGAAGTGGTCTTTTTGTCTTGAAATAATGTTACAGTGCTATAGAGGTCCTAAGTATCTCTCTTGCATGCGTGCTAAGTTACTTCAGTTGTGTCTGACTCTGTGAGCCCCCTGGACAGTGGCCTGCCAGGCTCCGCTGTCCAAGGGATGCTCCAGGCAAGAATGCTAGAATGAATTGCCATGCCCTCCTCAAGTATCTCTTTTAGCAAATGCCACTTTAGAATGGATAGGTTTATATTACATTCCTGATGTATTCTATTTATGTATAGGAAATTGTGGCTCAATAAGTTACAGCCTAGATCTACTTATGGATGAAACTACTGGGAAAAAAAATATTCATTTTTTTTTTTACCCTGGGTGTCTGTTTCACAGGTGTCTGTCTTCAGATGAGACATTACTGTTTCTATGTTCATATAGTTTTCTTCAGAATTATACAATGTACATGTAAATACAGGACACACACAATTTAATACAGTTTAGCAAAATCATTTGTACATTTATGAGAGAGTTTAGTTTCATCAATATTTTAAGTACATTGGATAGAATTTTTTAATATACAGAAAGCATATTTTCCTTATTACAGCAACAGTAGCTTCCACTGTTTGATGAGTATAATATATAAAATACTTTAAAAGGTGTCTCTTTTCATGCTATTACTAACTGCCGTGATGAGAGTTTTATCCTGTGTGTCTGAGGATTGTGTTTGAACATTATGTGGTATCAGGGGCACTCAGGAAACACCAGCTTATGCCGGGTTCTATTCTCAGAACCTCGTGCACACGAGTCATGTAATAGACACTTAACCCCGTGTGTTGGGAATTTGCCCTGTCCCCATTTTAACAACAAGGAAATACAGGTGAATTCCAAAAGGTGAACTGACTTGGTCAGGTGAGGTAGTAGGACCAGGATTTGATCTCCACAGCCAAAACTTTCCTTTTCTTCTTTGGATTTCTGACAAGAAGGCTCTTCTGTTCAGAGCCTCTTCTTACCATTAGTTTTATTCCTTGGTAGCTTGTCAGTCTCCTCCCGGTGATCACAGTGGATGTCCACCCTTTAGAGAACTTGGTACCACGTTTCTTGTTTGCCAGCTCATGGTGGATGAATGCAGGGAGCTGGGAGGGTCGGGTCCTTCCCTCCCCCCGGGAAGGATGCTGCCCTTAGGAATGTGCTGCAGGTCATCAGGGGCTTCAGGAGTACTGCCCCAGATGGTGTAGGCATGTGCATGCAAGTTCTGTCGCTAAGTCACGTCCAGCTGTTGCAACACCATGGACTGTAGTCTTCTAGGCTCCTCTGTCCATCAGATTCTTCAGGCAAGAATACTGGAATGGGTTGCCGTTTCCTCCTCCAGGGGATCTTCCCAACCCAGGGGTCGAACTCCCATCTCCTGCATTGGCAGGCAGACTCTTTACAACGGTGCCATGTGGGAAGCCTTCCCAGATGGAGCACTGCCTGGGCAAGGCAGGAAAGCTTTCTTCTGGCTTTGCACCAGGGTGGAAGTTCACCAGTTATTGATCTGGGAAAGAATGGGGATGCGACTTGAGGAAGGTGTTCTGGACAAAGGAAATATGAAATGAATCCCCAGTCCAGGTTCGGTGCGTGATACAGGATGCTCGGGGCTGGTGCACTGGGATGACCCAGAGGGATGGTACGGGGAGGGATGTGGGAGGGGGGTTCAGGATGGGGAACACGTGTACACCTGTGGCAGATTAATGTTGACGTATGGCAAAACCAATACAATATTGTAAAGTAATTAGCCTCCAATTAAAATAAATAGATTTATATTAAAAAAATAAAGAACAAACAAACTTTATAAATGTAAAAAAAAAAAAGAAAAGAATAAACAGATCAAGAGAGAGCATTATGGTGAATGCAGGGCCCGTCAGCAGGTTGAGACTTTGGTCTGAGATGCTTTTCTTGGAACAGATTCTGCTCCTAAAGTAAAACAACCTAAGGTAACATGCTGTCAGTTTTCTTGGGACTTGAATCTCTGGCCCCCCTCACACCCCAAGAGGTCTATGGACCTCACCTTGAGAACGTTGATATTAAGCTATCTTACTGATAAATTGCTTAGGGAGTGGAACAGTGAGACAATTCATTAGTGTATGCAGAACAGTGACATCTAGACAATTTCTTTGCTGTCAGTTTTCTTGGGACTTGAATCTCTGGCCCCCCTCACACCCCAAGAGGTCTATGGACCTCACCTTGAGAACGTTGATATTAAGCTATCTTACTGATAAATTGCTTAGGGAGTGGAACAGTGAGACAATTCATTAGTGTATGCAGAACAGTGACATCTAGACAATTTCTGACGACAGCAGCACGTGTTAAACTCTCTGTTGTTGAAATAGGTAATAGTTGCTGGTTGTTTAGTTGCTGAATTGTGTCCAGCTCTTTGCGACCCCATGTACTATATAGCCTGCCAGGCTCCTCTGTGCATGGGGTTCCCCACCAAGAATACTGGAGTTGATAGCCATTTCTTTCCAGGGGATCTTCCCTACCCAGGGATCAAACCCCTGGCTCCTACATTGCAGATGGGTTCTTTTACTGCTGAACTGCTGGGGAAGCCCCAGGTGATGGTTTAATTGTACTCTATTCCATTAAAAGCTGTTATTTGATTGACCCCTTCATTGAAATAATGAATGGTATTATATGATGGAGGCATTTTTAAAAATAGTGTGAACTCAGTATAAAATCATGAAATCACTTCATTTCCTTTGCTAATTTGAAGTTTAATGTTTTTAAAGAAAAGAATAAACAGATCAAGAGAGAGCATTATGGTGAATGCAGGGCCCGTCAGCAGGTTGAGACTGGTCTGAGATGCTTTTCTTGGAACAGATTCTGCTCCTAAAGTAAAACAACCTAAGGTAACGTGCTGTCAGTTTTCTTGGGACTTGAATCTCTGGCCCCCCTCACACCCCAAGAGGTCTGTGGACCTCACCTTGAGAACGTTGATATTAAGATATCTTACTGATAAATTGCTTAGGGAGTGGAACAGTGAGACAATTCATTAGTCTCTCCTAAAGTAAAACAACCTAAGGTAACGTGCTGTCAGTTTTCTTGGGACTTGAATCTCTGGCCCCCCTCACACCCCAAGAGGTCTGTGGACCTCACCTTGAGAACGTTGATATTAAGATATCTTACTGATAAATTGCTTAGGGAGTGGAACAGTGAGACAATTCATTAGTCTATGCAGAACAGTGACATCTAGACAATTTCTGACGACAGCAGCACGTGTTAAACTCTCTGTTGTTGAAATAGGTAATAGTTGCTGGTTGTTTAGTTGCTGAATTGTGTCCAGCTCTTTGCGACCCCATGTGCTATATAGCCTGCCAGGCTCCTCTGTGCATGGGGTTCCCCACCAAGAATACTGGAGTTGATAGCCATTTCTTTCCAGGGGATCTTCCCTACCCAGGGATCAAACCCCTGGCTCCTACATTGCAGGTGGGTTCTTTTACTGCTGAACTGCTGGGGAAGCCCCAGGTGATGGTTTAATTGTACTCAGTTCCATTAAAAGCTGTTATTTGATTGACCCCTGCATTGAAATAATGAATGGTATTATATGATGGAGGCATTTAAAAAAATATAGTGTGAACTCAGTATAAAATCATGAAATCACTTCATTTCCTTTGCTAATTTGAAGTTTAATGTTTTTGTTCTTGTTTTATGTTTATCCTAGCTACAAAAGATTTAATTTTATACTGCTAAAGTGAAACTAACCTTGGTTAAGGCAAACCTGTATCATTTTTAATTGGGTGTGGTGCAGTTTTATGATATTTTCCTTAAAGACAGCTTCATAAACTATATTTCTTTTGGAGATACTTTGTACACCCAAAGCACTGAAAAAAAAGCTGTTTGATTATAACTATTAGCTTCCTATCATCATTTTTTGTCAGGATTTAAAATTTTTTAAAATACCAAGCATAAGTTTGAAAAGTAAATATGCCTTTATAATCATTTATCCTATAGAGTGGACTTCCCAGGTGGCTCAGTGGCAAAGAAGCCACCTGTTGATGCAGGAGACACGGGTTTGGTTCTGAGTGGGGAAGATCCCCTGGAGGAGGAAATGGCAACTCACTCCAGAATTCTCGCCTGGAAATTTCCACAGAGGAGCCTGGCGGGCTACGTACAGTACATGGGTTGAAAAGAGTAGGACACGACTGAGTGTGCATGCATCCTAGAGAAAAATGTAATATGTTTTGTAGTACATTCTACATACACTCTAAAAATGTATTTCATTTTTTATTCTTTTCAGTTATTTCTCATTGGGTCAGTGGCTATTTGCATGGTTGAGTAGGTTTAAAATAAATTTTACATATCCAGAGGTATAACTGATAACTTGTGATTTGTGTAATAATTTTTCAAGCTGTGTGATACTAATTTTAGGAGGGTGGGAAAAGAGGTTTTCATCCTTAAGTGAAAGAGCCATTAAGTTGAACCCTTTTATATATAGTGAAACATCACTAGGATATGGTTCCTTATTTACAGTACATGGGTTGGCCTAGGGTGAAACTCTGTCCTATAAAACAATAAAATCTTAATAAAACATGTTAAGTCAGCAAGGAGACTGATACTAGATCCTTTACTATAACTCATCTACAGGAAGTCTGTGGTTTTGAGTAGCAGGGATGGTCTTTTTCTGTAGGAATAGTATGCATTTTTCTGAAAAGCATAGTTTTCTGCTTTATAAAAAAGTATATTTTTTAGGTTATTTTTATGCAGTCTTTTCATTATCACTTGCATTTACTGTATCTCATGTAAGTTTTTCAGTGTTGTTATATATTCTAAAATATATGTATATATGTGTGTGTATATACATATGTATGGGAGATATATCTATACTTATTTTGGTATATTTTAAAAATCCCCTGTTGATAAATAAGCTGTTTCTTATGGTTATTTTGGCAAACTAAATTTAGCATTGACTCTGATATATTTCTATAATTTAAAAGTATGATTTGTATTAATAAGAATATATTGGTGCTTCGGTTGTATATTTTACCAGGTTTTGTAATTAATTTAACTAGGATTTTAATTAGCCTTCTTACAATGTTTTGGAATAAAGCAGTGTATAAATGATATAAATATATATATTAAAATACAGTATCAGGTTTAATTATATCTTGGGAGCATTTTGAGATTAATTTCACTTATTCAAGCAGAAGAGATCTCTCTGGTTTTGTGAAAATGGATACATGCCTTATAGTGAGTACTTTGCTTTTTTGCTACCTGAAATCTATGCAAAAAAGTCTTTAAGGAGTTTTTTTAAATGTTAAGAACTGCTTTGTCATCTCTGGGGATCTCATTAATGTTTATTCATTTACCATTTGACTTTATATTTTATGTTATTTCAGAAAATGTGTTTAGTAACTTGTTAGCTGCTCTGTGTTTTTAAACCACATTTATAAAAGAATCTTTATTTTTCAGGCATTTGCTTTGTGTTTAGCATTCCCATTATTTATATATCTATACTTGCTGGGCATTTCCAAGATATTTAGTAAGATACGATTTTTAAATAGGAAGAGTCTATAGTTGTTCGCTGTTGGGTTCATTGTGAAGGGAACGAGTTGGCTGATTGATTTTAGGAATAAGACAAATGAGAGATCAAGGCCCACAGCTTCACATCCTTTCCTGATTGCCCAGAGATGCCAGGAAGGGACCGTCTGCGATGCAGTATTGGGGTGAGGCCTTTCATTTCATCTGAGCAGCAGCCTACATGAGTCACTGTGTCATTGGCACTTCTGGCTGAATAGAATCTGAGATGCCAAGCAGCATTTTGGCCAGATGAACAACTATGTATATCTTCATAGTTCTAGGTAGAGTTAAGACTTATGATTTTAATTAACACAGACAAGAGAAATCAAATACTCTTAAGTGACCTCAAAAAAAAGTGGCATCCCATAAGAAGCACCCAACATATCACCCTTTCTCAAGATGACTTCCAAAAACTGAGAGAGAAATCTAGAAAAATATCTTCACATGTTTTACTGCTGGAAAATGGGTAGGACTCTGTTGTCCCAGGACCAGTATTGCAGAATCCATTTTCGGTTTAAGGAACAGGTCTGATCTCTCGTCAGCCCTCCTCCCTCCAGCAAGGCAGGAAGAATAAATAACCTCTGCCTCCATTGGTCATTTAATAATCCCATAATTCCTTCCTTTTTCAATAAGACCATTCATCCTTGTGGTATCCTGAGTATAGGACCCTGAGGAAATACCTTATGGTACTTGAGCTGCTAAAGCTTTAAAACCAGGATGGAGACCGACATAGATGCAGAGGGTAGATTATTGGTTACCAGAGGCGGGGTGGAGGGAATGGATGAAGATGGTTCAAAGGTATGAACATCCAATTATAAATCCTGGGGATGTAATGGGCTTCCCTGATAGTTCAGTTGGTAAAGAATCTGCCTGCAACACAGGTGATCATGGTTCGACGCCTGGTTGGGAAGATCCACTGGAGAAAGGATAGGCTACCTACTCCAATATTCTTGGGATATAATATACAGTTTGGTGACTATAGTTAACAGTACTGTGCTGCACATTTGAAAGTTGCTAGAAGAGTACATCTTAAAAGTTCTCAACACAGGAAAAAAATTGTTTGGAACTGCATGTGGAAATAACTGTATTTAAACTTAATTCGAACAATCATTTTGCAGTGTATACCTATGTCAAGTAGTTATATCATACATAAGCAAATACAATGTCATGTCAGTTATATCTCAATAAAAAAAAAAATGAAAGAACAGAGGCTGAATTTTGCCTCCCGAGGCAGTCATATCAATGATAATATCTAATATTATAGGCAGCCTTTATTACCTTTTTATGACTGAAGAAACCCGGACTCAGAGCTGGTCACTGTGAGTCAATTCATTTGCTTTTGTTCACTCATTTACTCAGCATGCATCTGCTGACCACCTCCCAGCTGCTTGGGAAGGAAATGCCTGCCACTTTGCCCTCAGGTGGCTGAAAGCCTTCCAAGCTTGTCACTAACAAGCGGAGCCTGTGTGGGGCTCTTGTCTCCGTGGCACAGCTAAGCAAGCAGAGGGAGGGGCAGCCACGGGAAAGGGCAGCGGCAGACGTTCCTGGCCAGTGAGAGAAACCGGCAGAGGTTACCTGGTAGAAAAGACGAAGCGGCCCAGAATCTGAAATTGCTGTTAAAACAAGAGACTTGAATTTCCTTTGCAGCACTTTTTAAATGTTCTGGGGAAGGGGGGGGATTAGGGGAACAACATGAGTCTGGTAAGGGCATTATATTTATAATTAATTACTTTTCAAGTTGAGCACATACTGTAACACACCAACTACTTGTACATTCAGAGATATATACATGGTTTCTAATTCTCAGGATGGAAACAAAGAAATAAGACAAGAAAAAAAATAGTAGAATGATAAAAGAATATTTTGTGCCAAGCTTAAGGCTGCTAATTTAATTTGTGTCAGTAAACCTTTATTGATCTAATAAACCTTTTTTCTTGCCTTTGAGTTCACAGCCATTTTAAGACAGATAAGTGATGAGTGCCCCAACCCCCCAATAAGCACTCTATATCCCATGCCAAGGAGACAGGAGTGTGTTCTGATGATGAGTTTAAGTTTAAAATGAGCTGTTACTGACAGAAATTGTCTAGATGTAAATGTTCTTTCCTCATTTAGGCAGAGGAGAAGTAGTTTTGAATTTGAATTTTAGTGTGGTGGCTATGAACAAAAAAAAAAATAAAGGAGATCTTTTAGGAAACTAATCCAGTAGTCTCATATAATAGCATGGCCTGAACAAGGGTGTAATTTGGAAATTGAATTTAAGAATGAAAAAAAAGTCTGTTAGAGATATTTCTAAACCTTTTATTTTTTTCCCATTAAAGTATTTATGCCAGTTATTTGAAAAGTTAAGTAGGGGGTGTGTAGTTGGTCTTTTCTATTGAAATATATAGTATTTAAAGTTTTATTTGTATGCTATGGGTATGAACACAGAGTTTCAATCCCACCACTTGAAATTTCCTGGAAATTCCCATGTTCAGCAGTGGGAGGTGAGAGTAGAGTGATATAAAAATGGTCAGCATACCAGGGCACTAACTTTGGAGTCAAACAGACCTTCCCTACTTGGCAGTTGTATTTCCTGGGCAATTGAATCTTTCTCAGCCTCAATATTCTCCTCCATAAAATGGGTATAATGCTATTTCCTGGTGTATAGAATGAGTAAGTATTAAGATTCTTATTTGTATGCTATGGTTATGAACACAGAGTTTCAATCCCACCACCTGAAATTTCCTGGAAATTCTCATGTTCAGCAGTGGGAGGTGAGAGTAGAGTGATATCAAAATGGTCAGCATACCAGGGCACTAACTTTGGAGTCAAACAGACCTTCCCTACTTGGCAGTTGTATTTCCTGGGCAATTGAATCTTTCTCAGCCTCAATATTCTCCTCCATAAAATGGGCATAATGCTATTTCCTGGTGTATAGAATGAGTAAGTATTAAGATGATGAACACAGAGCAGCTGGCACAGTACTAGCTCACTTTCTAAGCAACAAGCGTTTCTTGGTTTTACTTATAATAAGGTACTTGTCTTTCAGGAAAGACAACTGTGTTGTAATTTGGGGCTGCTGAGTTTATTTTGCCACTTGTATAATAGGACCCTTGTTTGCATATTTCCTCAATTTTATTTTTATACATCTTTTCTTCTTCCTGCAAACGTTTTCCTTCAGTCTCATAACGTCACCTTGGGAGCAGTACACTGTAGTGTTACTTGATACCAACAGTATACACCATCAGCCTTTCCTTTACACTATTCTGGGGACTCAGAGAAATTTAGCAAATAATGAGAAATTGTCTAATGGGAAATGAAAGTCATGAAATTGGGATATTGCATGTCATACGTTAACATCGACAGCAAAAAATCAAATGCGTTGTAAATACTAAGAAAAGTGGTCATTATGAACTGTTTTCCCAAGCAACCAATAGAGCCTTCATAAGAGGGAAATAATTCTCATTTTACAAAGTTTTGCTCAGTTTTTAAGCCAGGAAGCATCTATGAACCCTTGTTTTGTTCTGTTTTTGTAGGAACCTTTATGGGGGTCACATGGGCGTCCCTGCTAGCTCAGCTGGTAAAGAATCTGCCTGCAGTGCAGGAGACCCTGGTTTGACTCCTGCGTGGGGAAGATCCCCTGGAGAAGGGATAGGCTACCCACTCCAGTATTCTTGGGCTTCCCTGGTGGCTCAGCTGGTAAAGAATTTGCCTGCAATGCAGGAGACCTGGGTTTGATCCGTGGGTTGCATAGATCCCCTGGAGAAGGGAACGGTTCCCACTCCAGTATTCTGGCCTGGAGAATTCCATGGAGTGTATAATCCATGGGGTCGCAAAGAGTCGGACACGACAGCGACTTTCACACTTACAGGGCCACAAAAGAACATGCGAGACATTTGTCATATGCCTTCCCTTCTCTGAGTTTAATTTCTTTTTTTTTTCCAGCCTGCTTTCTAGCTGACTTTAATAGCCTTTCCAACAGGCAAAATCGTGAGCTGTCCCTGGAACGCTGCTATATCTCAGATTCAAGTTATAGTACAAGTGAGACGTAATGAAACCAGAAAAGAAAAAAAAAAAAACTGTAGACAGCCAAACAAAATAATCAGTGCAAAGGAAAGGCTCTTGTGAGAGAGAACACTTTTTTTAATACCAGGAATATGATGACTTATTTTGCACAGTATGTAATGGAATTTTCTACACCAAAAGGTGATATGTTCTGAATTCATTGTTTAATCCAAGTCAGAGTCCAAGTTAGAAAGCATCTCCTTTATGCCTTTCAGAATTGTTGCCACAATCTGTGTAATTACGTGGATAAATTAACAGTACGTGTTCAGCTATGCTGTTTTCTTTCGAGTTGTTTTTCTTGTCTTTTTGGTAATACTGCTTTTAATGCAGCAAAAGTCAGGTAACAAATTAACCTTAGGGCGTGAGAATGGTTGAAAAGTCAGAAGGAAAAAGGAAGAAAAATAATTCTAATAGTTAAAATATATATCACAAAATCTCTACACTAGATTCCATGCCCTAGTGGTAAGGCCAGTAAACATGTATTAGGTTTCTTGGATTATCATGTATTAGGAGCAGCAAATTAGGGGATGAGAACAGACATATTGAAAGTGGTAGGACAGGACATTAAAGCCCATACAAGCACTTAGCACAGCAATTAGGGAGCAATTTGTTATCCAGGCAAACGACCCTACAGACCTCATTAGCTCCCGATGTTATCACTGCATTTACAACCAAGAACAAAAATTAGAGTCCACAGTGATGACCCTGGGAAGATACAGTTGCATCCATTCTGCACAGTACATCCAGGCCGACACAGATCAGAAAGTTTTCTTAGAATGGTAAAAATACAAGTTTAGGCCTATACATGAATAAATTTCCTACATTTGGAAAATTTACTTTCATCCATTTAACTAATGGTTTCTGAGCACCTCTTATGTCCCAGGTGTTTGTTTCTTTTTAAGTGCTAAGGATATAAATCCTTGATTCAGATACAGTCCTTGCCTTTGTGGAGTGGGAGTGTACAGAACAGTCAGTGAATCGGATGTAGATCACGTAGGAGAAGTTATCACCGTGGTGGGTGCAGCTTTGGGCAGATGAAGCATGTTGTGACATCAGGCTTACGGCGAGTATAGCTGGCTGGGGAATGTCACATAGGTCCCCAACCAAGAGGCAGAGTGTGGCTTGAGGGCTGGCTTCTCTGTCTTGACTGTTTTTTCATAGGCTCAAAGCATGACCTAACTCGTGAATTAATTGCAAGTGTTAAATAAGTAATAGGTGTAAAGGGCCTAATGGTGCAGTTATTGCCAGTTGTCAGCCTTCTAAACCACTGCTGCTGTGAGAGTTCTTTATCGACTGTTATGATTGTTACTATGAAGCACTGGTGTTTATTTTTTGTGCCACTAGATCATAAACTCAGTGAAGACGGGTCCTCTGTTTTGCTCACTGCTGTGTCCCGACACAGCGTAGGTTCTCAAAAAGTATTGGTTGCATACTTTGGGAATGCTAGTAGTGGTAGCAGAGGTAGCAGTAATAATAACAGTAACAACAACCACAGGTCTTTGAATCTGTTCACTCTTCATCGTCAAGGGCAGCTGCTTGGGCCTCAGAACCATCATTTCCCCTCTGGGCTTTCATAGTGGCCCCTGCCCTGGGCTTCCTGCTGCAGTTCCCGCGGTGACACCATGTTGCCCAGAGTTCCTGCCTGATTCTAATCATCCCTTCACCGTTTAAGGTCTTTCCATAGTTTCCCTTGCTCTTGGGATAAAATCCAAACATTTTTATTGTGTCTATCAAGGTCACTTCCTGCCTCCCTTTCCAGGCTTTGACACCCGCCCTCCCATTTCAGCCATCCTGACGTTTCTTCACTCCTCACTCACAGTTTTCTGCCTGGAGAATTCTGCTCTCTCGTCTTGGGCAGTTAACTCCAATCTGTCTTCAGACGGGATTGGTAGAGAAGTCTTTCCCTGCCCCAGGCCTAGGGCTCTCGTTAACATCCCGGTGGCCCTTGTGTTGTTAATAAATTCTTGTATTTAATCTTCCCTGTTGGACTCTGAGCTCTCAGAAAGGAGGGACGAGGTCTGTCCTTTGCTCTGCTGTATGTAAAGGGTGTAGTAAGTTACCCGACGTTTAGCCAGAAATTCATGAAACAAACAAATAGAACAAAACAGAAGCAAACTCACAGATACAGAGAACAAAGAAGTGGTTACTAGCTCTGGGTTGAGGGAACTAAGATACATATACCACCAATTGTAAAATAAGTTACAGGGATGTGATGTATAACCCAGAGAATAGGGTCAATGGTTTATAACTTTGTGTCCATATAGTTTACAGTCACTCTGTGTAGTCTATAAAAATATCAGGCACTATGTTGTACACCTGAAACTAATATCATATTGTAAGTCAACTATGCTTCAGTAAATAAAAAAAAAAAAGTTTGAAATGATGAATGAATGAACAAACCCAAGAAGAACGCAGTAGAGTAGTTTCCAGGTTTAGTTAACTTTTACCCAATACATGCATTACCTTTGGGGCATCCCAGCCTCCGCTTGAATTCTGGCAATGGAAATGTAACTAAATAGATGGGCATTTCTTCTTTTGAACAAGTCATTATTTAAAAAGTTGTTTCATTATGTAGAGAAAGAATTTGTCTTATATAAGTAAATTTTTTGTCAACTGTGAAACATTACACCCCTCCAAAGGAAACTGTGAGATAAAGTTTGTATTATCCTCAGTTTTCTGTTTTGACTTAAGTATTATTGTTGAGTTTGGTTAAAAGTTGCATCATGAGTTTCATTTTCCATTGAAAAACAGAACAATGTATATATGTATTTTTTATTATTGTCAATTAACATCTACAGTGAAGAGAAATGAAACACGTTAATTCATCTTCTGTCTTGTTTACATGTCTCTGTATATGTGTTCATATGTCTGTGTATGTATTGTCTGTTTCTCCCTGGAGAAAAAAAAAGTGATTGTTCTAACTATAAAGCATCCAGTGTTTTCCATTAGGTCTCATTTGTTACACATTTCTGCTTTTAAATTACTTCTGAACCACAGAATCTGGCAGGCCTCATTGGAAGGCATTTGAGGATAACTACTCTATCTGGAATCCAGCCATTTACAGTATTTGAAAGCAAAGAACAAAGCAAAGCAAATTGAGATTATTTCACTGAATGTTTAAAAGTTTTGGAAAGAACAATTAAAATTAAAAGGAAATCCTCCCCTGGCACATGCTTTGGAAATGCCCACTTTTCTCAGTCTTTAACTTTGTGCATCTGAAAACCAGTCTGAATTCATTCGTCTTTAATCTTTTGCTAATCAGTGGAAAGGCTTACCTTCTGCCAAGTTATGGCAGAATTGCTGATCCTATATGGCCCTGGAATGATGTTAAAGAACCAAGTAGTTTATTGGGTTAACTGTCCTGCTCTCGACTCTTAGAATCAGATGCAAATCTAGCGGAGAAGCAAATCTTGGTCATGTGTATTACCCCAGTTCGTCCTCAAGGGACTTGAAATTGCATCATTTGGTTTTAGCATTTCTAAACCTCTTAATAATGTTAACCATGTTGAGCAATAGTAGCAGTGCTGACCTCAGACTAATAACAGAGAAGCAGGAGAAAAACTCAGGCTTTGAAGGTGGACAGACGCTCTCTGCTGAGAGCGTCTAACATACGCCAAATGCTGACGTGGCGCAGAGCGTTGTGCTAGGTGCCGTAGGTGCGTTATCTCATTGAGGATGGGGGCATGTACCCATTTCATAAATTACCAAGGTTCAGTCACTTGCCAGGTTTATGAAGCTCCAAGTGGAGTCTGGCCTCCAATCCTGGTGTCTGGCTTTAAAGCCTAGGCTGTTTCCAGCCATACTGTCTCTGTGTTTAGATTTCTTGAGTTACTCACTTTGTCATCACTTACAGTACCAGCGTTGTGTTTTAATTGAGCATAACCTAAGTTTGAGTATTATTCAGGAAGTTTAAAATCTCTAGTTAATATTTCTGAAGATACTGACCTGCAAGGAGCCATTCCTTAAGAGAGAAATTGGATGGAAATTTATTTTCCCTGTTGGAGTATAGGCAAAAGAATAAGGGCTTTAGAACTATTCTTTGTGAAGTTTTTAATAAAACTTGAGTCTATTGTCCTTTCTCTAGATAAAGCTTATGCCTCTGTTGGCATTCAGCAACCAATTTAAAGCTATATCGGGAATTGTCAACAACTTTAGTCTTGCTTATCATTCTTCAGTTCAGTTCAGTGGAGGCTTTGCAAACAAGAACGCAACCAGCCTTGTAATTTCTGTGGCTCAACCAGGAACCACTCTGCAACCTGCTTTTCTTTTTCTATTAAGATTCTTTGATGTGGCCCTTTACTTGTTTGTTTATGACTGCATGGGGTCTTAGCTGTAGCACTCTGAATCTCTTGTTGCAGCGTACGGGCTCTCGAGCTGTGGCATAAAGCTCAGTAGTTGTGGTCCATGGGCTTAGTTGCTGCATGACATGTGGGATCTTAGTTCCACAACCAGAGATTGAAGCCACATCCCCTGCTTTGGAAAGCAGATTCTTAACCACGGGACCACCAGGGAAGTCCCTGCAACCTGTTTTTCTATGTAGAAGTCATAATTTAATGCCCCCACAATTCTGAATGTCCTGATCTCCAAAGGCTAATAATTATTAGATTTTCTTTCTTTTTTTTTTTTTTTTTTTGAGTGTGTGTTTGTGTGTGGGAGAGGTTTATATTACTCAGGGACTTTTGTTTCCTCATCTAACTGTAACTTTTCTCAGAGATATCTTTAAAGTTCTTCATTGGGGAGAATTTTCTCATTGAGAGAAAGGTTAACTCGCTAGTTTCTGAACACTTTGGTGGAAATTGGCTACAAACAAAATGAGAAATCAGGGCTTCATACCATCCAGTTCCATCCCAAATGCTGAGAATTCAAAAATGAACCTTGTAAAATCCCAGTGACCGAAAGCATGCCAAACAGCATGGGTATTGGTAGGGAGGAGGCAGCCCTGGAATGCCCCACTCCTGCCTTGATGCTTGAAACAGAGATGCAGAGAGGCTGAATTTGGTCCAGAGTAAAGGATCTAAAGTCTCTCACTGCTTAGCAGTTGTCATTCAGTAACATAGACACTGATGAAGGTGAAATAATTGAACTTGAGATAAAATAATAAGGATTAACAGAACCAGAGATGGGGATGGGGTATAAGTACTTAGCCATGACGGTAAAGGGGTTTCCCAGGTGGCTCAGTGGTAAAGAGTCTGCGTGCAATGCAGGAGACGTGGGTTTGATCCCTGAGTCAGGAAGATCCCCCTTCCTGAATGAAGTGGGAATGGCAACCCGCTTCAATATTTTTACCTGGAGAGCCCCATGGACAGAGGAGCCTGGCGGGTTGTATACAGTCCATGGGACTGCAAAGAGTTGGACACAACTTAGCAAATGAACAGCACAACGGCATGGCAGTAAGGGTGGAAGTGCCCTTTGTTTGGCCTCAGATCCTGCAGGTGCTGGAGGGGTGGATGTGTCCACTTTACAGTTTCCAGAGATGGAGCTACTCAGGAATCTTTCCTAAGTCTGATTAGGGAAAGAGCCATGATACTTACCTTAATAATTACCATGGGCTTCCCTTGTGGCTCAGCTGGTAAAGAATCCACCTGCAATGCAGGAGACCTGGGTTCACTCCCTGGGTTGGGAAGATCCCCTGGGGAAGGGAAAGGCTACCCACTCCAGTATGCTGGCCTGGAGAATTCCATGGACTGTATAGTCTGTGGAGTTGCAGAGTTGAATACCACTGAGTGACTTTCACATGGAGTCAGATGAACTTCATTCTGTATCAAACTATCATGTAAATCTCCAAATTGGGTTCTATTTTTTGTTTCAAGATATGGTGGCTCAGTTAGTGAAGAATCTACCTGCAATGCTCAGGAGACCCAGGTCCAATCCTTAGGTGGGGAAGATTCCCTAGAGTAGCAAATGGTGACCCACGCCAGTTTTCTTGCCTGGAAAATCTCATGGACAGAGGAACCTGATGGGTTACAGTCCTTGGGGTTGCAAAGAGTCAGACACAACAGCAGCTAAACTCCTACCACCACATGAATCTCCAAATTGGGTTCTATTTTACGTTCCAGGAATGGACTAAAAATCAACCCTTGTCTTTAGTAAACTCCAGAAAGATTACTTTATATCTTCAGTAGTGGCATTAGTAATGGATTCATTCCAAATTCTTTGAAGTTTTCTCAGAGCCTTTGAAAGATGTCAATTAACCTGATAGTCAAAGTAATTTACAGTAAAAATACAGACGAAAGACTGAAACAGGATTTCCGTGAAAATTGTACTGTGATTTCTTTGTTAAACAGTGAGATTTAGAAATAAGATAAGGTTT
Source organism: Oreotragus oreotragus (assembly GCA_006410675.1). Lineage (NCBI taxonomy): Eukaryota > Metazoa > Chordata > Mammalia > Artiodactyla > Bovidae > Oreotragus > Oreotragus oreotragus. The sequence continues at coordinate 109,965 of SJYX01004270.1, read as the reverse complement.
TTGGCAGTTCTTTAATGGTACAGCATGATAATTATAAGTATTAATAGTAAAGGTATAGCAGGGGATAAGAAGTGCTAGTCACTGCTAATAGCAGTTTAAAAAATCCTGCAGCAGGTTCGGATATGTGGGGAAGGATTATCGTGAAAGCACAGCTTAGCTCATAAGGGGCTTATTACGGATCAGCAGCCAGAGCCTCATCAGGTATGAAGTACAGGTGCATTCTCAAAGCTGTTTTACTTTGTGCCACTCGATACCCATCGCAGCACGTGTTTGGAGTGCTGAATGAAGAAGTTTCTAATGTGTGTTTAATTGTTCAGTCTCTTGATAGTTGGTGCTTTTAGGTAGCCATGATGTTAGAGAGATAGTATGATAGCTTTTCTTATAAGCCTTTCTCTTTATGCACTTTCCTATTTCGTTGAAACTTTTTCTCTTAAAATGGACCCTCCTCCACTGTTTGTAGGGATGTGAATTGGTGCAGCCACTATAGAGAAGGTTTCTTACAAAGCTAAAAATAGAGCTGCCAGATGATCCAGCAGTCCCACTTCTAGGCATGTATTTAGGAAACGTGAAAACTCTAATTTGAAAAGATACATGCACCCCAGTCTTCATAGAAACACTATTTACAATAGCCAAGACAGGGAATCCACTCAAGCATCCATTGATAGACGATTGGTTTTAGAAGATGTGGTTTAAGAATATATATACATATGAACGTTCATTTGGATTTTCTCATATTATCTTATGGAAAAACACAGACGAACTTTTTGGGCAACCCAATATAANATGTAAGAAATGAATTGCCAGTCTATGTTCAATGCAGGATGCAGGATGCTTGGGGCTGGTGTATGGGGATGATCTGGAGGGAAGATGTGGGGTGGGAGGTGGGAGGGGGGTTCATGTTTGGGAGTTCGTGTAAAAAAATAAATACAAAAAAAATATATAAAATAAAAAAAAAATAAAATAAAACAGAAGAGCTGACTTAAAAAAAAAAAAAATGTATATATTTTTCTATTTCAAGCACTCCAAAAAGGATGTACTGAAAATGTTTAAGGTGACTGGGAATGCTGAGGGCAGATGCCACAAAACTGGCACACTCACCAAATTTGGCTCTGCAACGTGCTTTGTTTTGCCTCTGCGTTGTAGAGACTAAATGAGTTTCTAACTTTTAAAAATTGAGTTATNTAAAAAAAAAAAAAATGTATATATTTTTCTATTTCAAGCACTCCAAAAAGGATGTACTGAAAATGTTTAAGGTGACTGGGAATGCTGAGGGCAGATGCCACAAAACTGGCACACTCACCAAATTTGGCTCTGCAACGTGCTTTGTTTTGCCTCTGCGTTGTAGAGACTAAATGAGTTTCTAACTTTTAAAAATTGAGTTATTTCTGGTTCTTCACAGCAGGGATGGGGGAACAGCAGAGACCAGACAGTCTGGTGCTGCTGGTGTTGAGTTCTGCCTTGTCCAGCACACCTGCCTGCTTTGGATGGGACCCTTGTCACTAGGTCACCGCGTTTGCCCCTACTGTGCTCCTAGTGTTCCCTGTTGCTCCTTCTTACTAAGATCAGGGGTTGGTTTGCTGTCATTCAGCAGCAGGCTTGCCCTGCCCCACTCTGACACCTTTTTCCTTTATTTTGCCTAACTCCTATAGCCGTTTGAGTTTGGACCCCTGATTTTGACATGAATAAACCAATCCTAGATAAATCATGAAAAAGGTTTTTGTACCATGAGCAAAGGAAAATTTATAGACAATTCCATCATATCACTATTTAAAAACATTGAAATGATCTTTTTAAAACAACACTGTTCTAAAAATCATATTACATTTCACTCTTAGATATCTTCTTTTCGATTTTTAGTCTGTAAATGCATTGTTTGAACTTAAAAGATTTAGGGCACAGAATCTGCTTAATTTGTCATTTACAGTTTCTTCCTTGATTAACTGGACAATATTGTAGTACAATAAAAAGGAGTTTATACCTTAGTGTGTTTCCTTCTAAAGTAGTTACTAATATTGTAAGAAACAACCTAAATTTCTAAGGGAAAGTGACTTCTGTGAGTTTCATAGTAGTTCTGCTGTTCCCCATAATGAAGAGAAGCTTTTCTTTTTCAGACCAAGTCCTCTTCCTAAAAGTAGCAGTAACAGTGGAGTCATATTGATGCTCACTTTGTGCCCACGTACATTACGTACAAAGACACTGTATTTAATTTGATTTAGATATTGTCTTTCATCCTCATAGGATCTCAGTGAAGTCAGTTCTTATATTATCCCTACCCTAAAGATGGGGGACAAATGAGATAAGGCAAGTTCAGAAAATGTATAGCTGGTCACAAAGCTGGTTAGAAATCCAAGATACACATCCAGGTTTTCGGTCTTTGTGACCATTGAACCACCGTGATGTTTTTCAAAACTGACAAGAGAGACACCCTTCCTTGGGCTCCTCTCCCACCAAAAACAAACAGACAAAAACCAGAAAGTGAATTCCCACTTTGCGTGCTGAAATCCTTGCATCATAAGTGTATTCATGAAAATACTGATTCTTTTCAGCCTGAAGTGTTAACTTGATGTTGGAAATGTGCCGTATATGTCTTGTCTGAAAGAGCATTTTTAACATTGATGTTCCTTTGCATTGTTTAAAACAAAGGTAGCAAACATAATCATATACCAGTACTGAAACCAAAGCTTTTCCGATCAAATGAAATTCTTTATGAAAATGGATAAATTATGTTTAGACTTGTGATCAATAGCAAATCCTAATTCTTAAATATATTTGAAAATTCACAGAAGCTTATATAAAACCTTAATTAAAAGACCTTTTTCTTAATCTTTCTACTTTACAGTGTACTGCTTGAACAATCACTTAACCAAACCAGCAAACTAACCACTAACCTATAATTTCTACATCAACAAGAGATACTATGAACTTTGGAAATCATAAAAATAATCAACAGAATGCCAGGTGAACCAAAAATTTAAGTTTGAAAGGAAAGAGTATCCTAATCGTCTGTTTATCTTGAATGGTTTTTCCATTTTAAATGTAATATAACCGTATTACAGAAAAAAAGAGAATATTCCCTCTTCCCAGGCCACTGAAAAAGAGGAAACAACAGCTATTGGCATTTTGATATATTTCCTCACAGGCATTTTTCCTGCGTGTACGTCATCAGACTTTCACCTGTTTTTTTTATTCTGCCTTTGTTTCCCACGATGTTTTACACTTCTTGGCATAATTACTGTAGTAGTAGTTGGGTTAGTCGCTAAGTCATGTCCGGCTCTTTGTGACCCCATGGCCCCTAGCCCGCCGGGCTCCTCTGTCTGTGGGATTCTCCAGGCAAGAATCCTGGAGTGGGTAGCTATTCCCTTCTCCAGGGGATCTTCGCGACCCTGGGATGGAACCCGGGTCTCTTGCATTGCAGGCACATTCATTGCCATCTGAGCCACTAGGAAGATCCCATAATTAAATGTACATTTGTGCCATTTAAATGGTTAAGTAACAGAGAGGATTCTTCATCTGAGTCTAGGGTATAGAAGACCCCTGGACATAATTTCTTTTAAATTGTGTGGGCTCCGCTCTGACAGGTTGGAGAGAGGGCCATCAGCTTGTCACCTGCTGCTTTCTCTTCCCAGGCCCTGGCAGAGACTCTGTGGTGTTGGTGTGTGGAGCCTCTCATAGTCCTGTGGAGGTCCCCCAACTAGGGGTCCTTATGCCCTCCCCGCTCAAAGGCCTGTCATCCGAGCCACCATGCCCCTTCAACAGCGGATGGATCTGTATCTTCACTGGGCATAGAAATCCTGCCGGGTCCACAACCTCTGGATCTTGGAGTTCTGCCCGAGTAGACCCATCAAACTACCATTTCTCCTAGCGGATCACCCTCTCCCAGAGGCCTACTCTGGCTTTCAGAGGCCTCTCTCCCAACCTCACTGCTCTCAGAGTCATGCGCCTCTCTTCCATTACCACCCCCAGGAGCACAGAGTCTAATCCCGCTGAGGAGTGCAGGATTCCAGAGGATATAAAGAAATTCCATTTTCTGCCAGCAACAACTGCCACTGGCTCTGAGACAAGGGAGGGACAGAAGATACGCTCAGGTGTTAGCCAGTCACAGTTGCAGGGTGTTACCTAGACCATACTATACTTTGCTAACCATTCCCCTAATCGTTTTAGACAGTTGTCATCCATTATGTTTCCAATGCGGTAAGTAACACTGCAGGGAACTTTTTGTGCATATACTTACTTTGCTATTTGTGATTTCTTTGGGGTTAAATCCTCAGAAGGAGCATTTCTGGTTATGAAAAAAAAAATGGCCTTTTAAGATACTGTAGAGCCAAAAGTTTTTCCAGTGCTGGGTTTGAAAACTGAGTAGAACATTCTGTGGGTTACAGCTCTGTAATGAGTAGAGCAGGTGTTCAAAGTCTTTCTTCAAGTTTTTCTAAAATGATGAGTATTCGAGTAATTCTCATCCACTCACTTTCATCCAGCTGTTCCGAGGATGAATGAAAATGACCATAGCATCTTACCAGTGTTACAGTCTGATTCTGTCCTGCTGAAACCCGCATGTTGAAGCCTTAACCCCGCAGCACATCACAATGTGACCTTACATGGAAATAGTCACCACAGATGTAATTAGTTAAGGTGGAGTAGGGTGGACCCTCTAATCCAATGTGACTAGCATCCTTATATACTGGGGCAATTGAGACATAGACTCTCACAGGAAAATGCCATGTGAGGATGGAGGCAGAAATCAGAGTGATGCAAAAGGGGCCAGGAACACTTGAGATTGTCAGTAATTAGTTGAAATCAGGGCAGAAGCTGGGACTGATTCCCTTCTGTGGCCCTCAGAAGAAATCAACCCTGATGAAAGCTCTTATTTTTATGTCCTCCAGAACTGTGAAACAGTAAATTTGTGTTGTTTAAGACAATCCAGTTCAGGGTTCCTGTTACAACAGCCCTAGCAAACTAATACACCTGTTCAAGAATGTTTTACAATCATCTGTTTGATAACCATAGGTCATTTTTTCTCCTTTTAAATTGGTCATACCTGTTCTTTGTCATCTAGGACAAATTATGGTCACATCAATGATGAAGTTTCTAAAGTTTCTTTTTTGTGTGCTACCCTCCCTTTATGTCTATCCTGTTACTATCCTTGAAGGATGCTTTAAGCATATTTTTATGTGCTTTGGGCTTTCCCTAAAAAAAAAAAAAAAAAACCTCTCTCATTTTAGCCATAAATGTCTCTAGTATTCTTCATCATTTTCCTTGTATGATCACTGTGCTCAGACCAGTCATGGCATTTCATGACTTCCAGCTTTTGCAAATACATCTTACTGTTTTGTGTATTCTTCTGTTTCCATGTCACGATTTCTGTTTTCTAATTATCAAGCCAGAGTGCCAGGTAAAACCAAATTTAGAATTCTTTTGATTTTTAAAGTGGACGATCAAAAGTAGAAGCCAATCACTACTTTGTAGGCAGTTTTTCAAAGCTCGTTTCAAAGACAGCTGCCTGGGCGTCTTCAAATCAGTTCTGAAATCATTACTTCCAGCTTTTTGACTCCTTTCGCCCATTCCTAGGAGTGGGTCAGTGGGCAGGGTCCCGGAACAGTCTGTTCTTGTAGCAAAAATACCGGTTTCACTTTGAAACAACTCATATGAATACTGCCTTGCTTTTCCTGATTTTATATCAGCAGGGGTTAGGTTTAACTATGCACACAAAAATAGCAGTATAAATAAGGTTGCTTTCATGTAAAAGAAGAAGGAAATGGCAGCCCACTCCAGTATTCTTGCCTGGAGAATTCCGTGGACAGAGAAGCCTGGCAGGCTACAGTCCACGGGGTCACAAAGAGTCGGACACAACTGAGTGACGTCACTCACTCATGTAAAAGAATCGGGGGGGTGGCCGTCTGGAGAGATCATGTTGGTTGTACTTGGTTATCAAAGACTTGTGGTCCTCCCAACGCTTCCTTCTATCACTAGGGAGAGTTTAAGGAGCTCCATGAGCAGCTCAGCTAGTATCTCATTGGCCACAACTTACTCACATGGTCACATCGGCTGCAGAGGAGACTGGAAAGTCTAATCCTTTGGGAAGCAACAGTGTGCCCAAACTAAACTCAGAGTTATTTTACTAAGACGGGAGACCAAATATCGGATATCCATTGGTGGTGCAAAACACCAACCTTTGTAGCTGTTTACAGCATAGAATGGTTTTGTTAAACCCTGGGATTTATTTTTTTGCAAGCAATACACAGAAGTAATATGAAAAACTGCTGCTGCTGCTAAGTCACCTCAGTCGTGTCCGACTCTGTGTGACCCCATAGACGGCATCCCACCAGGCTCCCCCATCCCTGGGATTCTCCAGGCAAGAATACTGGAGTGGGTTGCCATTTCCTTCTCCAATGCATGAAAGAGAAAAGGGAAAGTGAAGTCGCTCAGTCTGTCCGACTGTTAGCGACCCCATGGACTGTAGCCCACCAGGCTCCTCCATCCATTGGATTTTCCAGGCAAGAGTACTAGTTGTATTCTTATGTCCAGTAAATAAGACAACACAAAATACCAAGAAGGAAGCTCTTCGGTGGTGGGGGGGGGGAGGAACCCAAATACAAAACAAACCCTTAATTTGGAAAAGATTTAAAACTTCCTCTGAAACTGAATAAAATCAGTGTTCCATGAAGGCATACCACCATATCCCATGACTGTGTCAATGTTCCACTTTGAGACTCCGGCAGCTCCATGTGAGAAGCAAGGCTTTAAGGTCAGGTAGCAACTTACTATAGAGGTGTGATGTTTTCACTGAGGTCAAATGCCAGACATTAGTGTACTGAGAACAGTCTGCTGACCATTTTTTTAAATGTTATAAAATTATGTATTTTAAAATTTTATTTATTTTATTATTTCTCATATCTATCACTCTCTATTGTCACTGCTATTTGAATGATCTTGCCTATGTTAATGTAAGCCATATATGCAGTGTATACTGCTGTACCCCATTCTGCTGGTCATTTTAATATAGGACATTTTGACAAAATTCAGCAAAGCAAACAAATCTTTCAGTGATAGCTACTGCTAACAAGTATTTGTGTATAGTCTTCCAAGCTTGATAAATGGGGAGGTGTGTATATATTTATATAGGTGAGTATATTCATTTTTTGTAAGAAAAGACTTTTCCAATGGAATTCTGCCTTAAAAGTTATAATTATTTAAATAATAAAGCATTTTTAAAAAGTGGCCTTCTAAGAGATTGAATTAATTTACTTTACCAGTGGCAGTAGGCGTTATAAATATTGTAATCTTGGGCAAAAGAAAAAGTGTTTATTTGTGTTTTTTTCCTTGCTGTGATTATCTATTTACATAGATTTATTAAGCGTCTTTCCCCATTCTCCCTTCCTTCCTTTTCTGCCTTCCTCCCTCCCCACTCCTCCCCTCCTTCCTTTTTCTCTCTCTGCAGAGTTTTGTTGAGATCTAATCTCCATATCATATGATTTGCCTATTTAAGGTATATAATTCAGTGTTTCTTAGTCTGTTCACAGGCATCATCACAGCATTTCTTTTTATAATTTTTTTAACCTTTGTGTTTCTTGTTCAATCTGATATGAAAGAGTTTGGAATTTAATTATCACAATATGTTGCATTTTTACTATTTTCAAGTTCGTAAGTTGTCGATATTTTTAAAGTGTATTTTTTCTAAAATATAATAGCTGTCAACCTTCATGATTCCTGGTTTTAGTGACAGATTTGCAAAGTTCTTTCTAACCCCAAGTTCATAGAACAGTTCTCTTAAATTTTCTCTGACACTTTTATAAATCATCGAGCTTTCAGGTTTTTTTTTTTTAAACAACTAAAGTGTGAAGCAGAAATTCTTACCCCAGCTCTTCTACCTCATGAAATGGAGCTATGAGGAAGAATGGATGAGCCCCAAGGGAAGAGTTGACAGTTGAACTTATTACTTAGTAATAAAAGGGGGTATTTTATATGTGACAAGGTCAGATGTCCTCTGTGAGGTGTCATGCTTCATTTTCTCACACCCTTTGTTCACTTGGGTGTGGGATACCAAAATACACAGATGATACACATTTAGTTTATAAACATTATTATCTACAATATAGGTATTACTATATTTAAAATACAGGTGTTACGAAATCTAATATACAGATGGTAGTATATCTAATGTAGAGCTATTATTATGCCTCTTTGCAAGTCACTATTCCTCTTTTACTAGAAAACTTTCTGCCTTCTTTTTTTCTAAAATCAAAGTGTATCTCTGTGTTTATGATAAAGGCAGGTTTTCATCGGATTCAGAGGACTTTTGCTGAAGTGTGGGAGAAAGCTTAGGTTTAAACTGTTGCTTAGAAAGCTTATAGAAATGTCCTTTATGTAACTTCCATCCTGGACTTGCCTCTGATAGGTAAATGTTTTCTAATTGTCATGTGTATTTGTTGAATGAGAGAATTCCCTTGGATCTTAAATGTAACATTCCCAGTGGAAACAGGCTGCCATCTCTATGCTGCCCCCTCTTGTCGATGTTTGTTGTTGACTGAGGGGACTTTAAACCCTTATTCAGATGATTTCTTTCCATGTTTGGGACAATCTTTTTTGTCAATCATTTGCTGTTGTCTTTTAACCCATCTTTTTTCCTGTAGGAAGAAAATTCCAAACACTTCTAGGTATAAGTTCTGCTACTAGCAGAATGAACTTTTTTTTTTCCCTTTGCACCTTTTCGAGAAATCTTATAAGGGTCAAAGGCTAGGATTAGATTCACTTCTATTGACCAATTTTGGAGAATATGTATATCTCATTCATATACTACGAGTGAACTTCTGAAAAAAGAGTCCAATAGGAGAACAGGAGTATCCAGGTATGTCTCACAAAGGGTTGTATGTATCTAACGTTTGGAGTTTAAAAAGAAAAAAAAAAAAAAAAAGTGTGTGGCTTATTTTCCATCTTTAATTACCAGAATCAGAGAAATAAAAATACTATTAGTAAGGTACAAAAAGATTAAGCACAATAAAAAAGGTATACTTTGTGATCTAAGTTAGATCACCTCTGCTTGTGACACATGAGTTATTTTCTGGGATGCTGTGTAATCAGAGGGGAGGGAATGGAATCTTTGTGAAACACTGGGTTATAAGTCAGTGAAGCTTGTTATTTTATCAGGACTTAGATGAGCCGGTTGTGAATCTAAGGCTATATTTCATAATGTTTTTGAGCTGAAGACCTCATTAATTTTTAAACTGCAGCTTGTCTAGTTTATAAATGCCTATTGAGAGCGAATTCGACCTTATGCATATTGTGGGGTTAATTACTTAATATTGGCTTAGCTTTATGAAGTTGAAAAGCACGTGTAGGTGCTCAGAGGCATACTATGATCATTTTTTTCCATTCTTTTGAGAGGTTAACCTTAGAAACTCTCAGCTGAATTTCCAATTCAGTCACGCATTTCCTAAAGTCACCCTCAAACCAGTATTGTAGAAATGTTTACATTGTTGAAACACAGTCTTCCTGTATAGTCAAAAATAGGTAAGAGGGACTTCTCTAGTGGTTAAGAATCTTCCTTCCAATGCAGGGGATACAGGTTCGATTCCTGGTTGGGAAACTAAGATCCCACATGCCGTGGGGGCAACTAAGACCCAATGCAGCCAAATAAATAAATTTTAAATAGTTAAAAAAAGATGCTCAGTGGCCAGGTATATAAAGGTAACAGGTGATCCCAGAGTGAAAATCTGTGACTTAGGTTTCAAGTGTTCAGTTCAGTCGCTCAGTTGTGTCTGACTCTTTGCGACCCCGTGAATTGCAGCACGCCAGGCCTCCCTGTCTATCACCATCTCCCGGAGTTCACTCAGACTCACATCCATCGAGTCAGTGATGCCATCCAGCCATCTCATCCTCTGTCGTCCCCTTCTCCTCCTGCCCCCAATCCCTGCCAGCATCAGAGTCTTTTTCCAATGAGTCAATTCTGCATGAGGTGGCCAAAGTACTGGAGCTTCAGCTTTAGCATCATTCCTTCCAACGAACAAGTGCTGCTAACAATTAAATAAAACTTTTTCCCAGTTAACAGATTCTAATTGCATAGAAGAATCACTCAATAGTTTTATCTGAATGACTATTGAGTTGAGAATTGGTCAGAATTCAATCCCAGTATCCACCACCTTGGTCAAGTTCCTTGAGCTTTCTCTACCTCAGTTACCTCGCATGTAAAATGTAGAACATCCTACAAACTTTTGTAACTTCTCCCGGAGTTGCTTGAGGCTGTTGTATGTAAATCTACTTGTGGTCCCACCTGGTGCAAGGTAGATGTTCAGGAAACGCCAAGTTGTCTTTCTCCCTTCTTTTTTATTAAAAGAAGTGCCATCTCACAGAGATAATCTCTTGTGATGTCAAATTGGTATAGTGAGGAAAAGGAACTTGAAATTTTAGAGGAAAGAACCAAAAAGTATAGAATCTGTAAGCAGTGCTAATGAAAGAAATCCTAGTTGTTCTTTGAAGAACTTGGAAAAGGAAGATGTCCCATTTTAGATAAGTCAAATGAAATTAGGAGTTGGGACTTAAGTATATTGAAAAATAGTTGATATGGAACATACACAACTGTGTGAAAGTGAAAGTCCCGCAGGCATGCCCGACTCTTTGCGACCCCATGGACTGTAGTCCATGGAATTCTCCTGGCCAGAATACTGGAGTGAGTAGCCTTTCCCTTCTCCAGGGGATCTTCCCAACCCAGGGATCAAACCCAGGTCTCCCGCATTGCAGATGGATTCTTTACCAGCTGAGCCACCAGGGAAGCCGAAACACCTGTGTGTATATAGATGAATATTGATTTTCTGTAGTACAGAGTTTTCTAAGGGTGAATCATATTACAGTCAGAAGGGGAGGCAGAACAGAAAAGAGAGCAACATGAGAAAAGAGAAAGGAATACAACACCCAGGGGTCCTTACAGTGGAAGGGTTCTGTAGACCTGTGCCCACAGATGCTGAGAGGAAGGGCCTGGCGCCTCTCCAGTAACCACAGGTCCGTATACCCTGGAGCATCATCCCTCAGTCCAGGGACCACATTTGCTTGATGGGCCACCAGACCCCGGAGGGTGTTTGTACTTTACACATTCATCCGATCATTCTGATGTGTAGTCTTTCATGAATGTAAAGGTCTACAATTTCTACGAGTATAGCAAATATAAGGGAAGAACGGGAAAACAAATTGTATCGTCAAGAAATCTGGCAGGAGCGTGGTTGGAGATTGGTTGAGAATGTGTGCCTCTCATAGATTCTGAAATGACTGAGGATTCATCTGGAATCCGAAAACCCAGGGTTAGAATTTACGCTCCCCCATTTATCAGTCACAGGGCCTTGGATAAACTCTTGGAGCCAGCACAGAGCCTGGCTCTGCGTGGCAGTGAACTTGTCGTTGGGGTCTTGCCTTTGTTGAGTAAGAATTGAATGTAGATCTGCAGTGAGAACACTCTCTTTACGATTCAGGCTAAAGGATACAAACTTAAGAATCTGGATTGACTGGGCAGGTAACACCTGAAAACTGAGAAACAATAGCTTCTTTGCTCTTACCGAGGTGAAGGCTTTTTCTTTTATTCTCTCTCTTTCGGTAGGTGGAGGTCTACTCTCACTCTCTTCAAATTGTGCAAAATTAGCCATCGTTTCTGTTTCTGTGGAAGAACGTGACCAAGGAAAATGCTTGGAGCTGGCTTCCAGGCCCGGTTTTGGCTTTGTACCTTTTCTCCCTGTGGATGTATGTGTCCACCTTACACAGAGGAAACTGCAGAGGAGCAGGTGGGGAGCAGCTGTGTCCAGAGTCACAGGGATGCTGCTCTTTGCTGTAGGTACACTTCCCCACCCACATACACACTGACTCTTGTGCCTTTAATTTCGCCTCCCTCTCTTACAGTGGGAACGAGGACCTTCCATCTGTAACCCCTTCACGCCACCGCCTTGTGCAGAAAGGAAAGTAGAGCAGTTCATTTCTCCTGCCCCTGCCACCTCTCTCCTCATCCCTCCAGTCCTTTCTACAGCCAGTGCAGCTCTGCCTACCAGTGGCGGAGCCTGGGCTGGAAGCCACTTTTAAAACAAATACCCAGAGTTGATGGATCCCAATTCTGCCTTGGGTTTCCCTGATGGCTCAGACAGGAACGAATCTGTCTGCAGTGCAAGAGACCTGAGTTTGATCCGTGGGTCAGGAAGATCCCCTGGAGAAGGGAATGGCAACCCACTCCAGTATTCTTGAATGGGGAGTCCCATGGACAGAGGAGCCTGGTGGGCTACAGTCCACGGGGTTGCAAATAGTTGGACACAGATGAGCGACTAACCCTTTCACAGTTTCTTGATGTTGCCTCTATAAAGGGACAAGCTGGGGTATAGGACTGAGGCAAGAAAGCACAACTGCAGAGACTGAAAGCCCTCTACAGGAAGGAAGAGGCTGTAGGGAAAAGGGACGTGAAAATACTTTGCCATTAATGGTTGGGCTCCCGTGTGTCTGTCTTGCTAAGCTGTCTAGTTGCAAGGAGGTAAGGGTGTATATGTGAGGGGCAAACCCTAAGGAACGGAGAGAACAAGGTGAAGTTCAGCAATTGCCATGGAGATGAGACCATAGAGTTTCATCCCATTACCAAGTCCTCCTTATCAAGAGAAATTACCAAGAAGTAGTACTAAGTTGCCAAACCCCTAGCAAAAACAACAGGTCTTATTTGACTTCTGTAACAGAGCCTGCCCACCTTGTCCCATTGACCAAGCATATTCACTCCTATCCCTTGACTCTTGCCACTCACTTCGGTAAAATCATTATTAGGCGGGTGTCATAGGCAGGGTCTTGGGAGCTCCAGTGTAGTGACATGTCAGCTGATTACTGACTGTGGAGAAGAACAGGCCTTCTAAAACCCACGATGATTGTATGTTTGGAGGTTCTCCACGTTGCAGACATGTTTTTGCCACAATAATAGCCCCCAGGATGGATCCCATGATACTCTAAGACAAGGGTCCCCAACCTCTGGGATCTGAGGTGGAGCTGATGTAATAATAATAGAAATGAAGTGCACAATAAATGTAATGTGCTTGAATCATCCCAAAACCATCCCACTCCAGCTCCATGGAAAAATTGTCTTCCACAAAACCAGTCCCTGGTGCCAAGAAGTTGGGGACTGCTGCCCTAAGGGGCCCCTGGGGTGAGCTTGAAGAGGACCTGGGGATGTCCATGATTAGCATGTTTGGTTGGTTGTTTTTAGGTTGGGACTGCACATGATAGAGCTTGAATTTGAAGATTCACATATTTTCAACTGTTAGCTTCATATGCTTAATTTTTAAAGTATTCTTTTTCTCCCATCCAGTTTTGAACTTTCAGAAATTGAGGTGTTTCTTTCAATCAGTAGAAACATGTTGCATAGGTTTCTTTCCAGATAAATCAGTGTTACATCTTACCATTGACAGTGACTTAGAATTGAGGAAATTTGATTTTTTAAAAATTTGTATTCTTACTGTCAGTCAGTCTGTTCAGTCACTCAGTTGTGTCCGACTCTTTGCGACCCCATGAATCGCAGCACGCCAGGCCTCCCTGTCCATCACCATCTCCCGGAGTTCACTCAGACTCACGTCCANATGAAAGAAATCCTAGTTGTTCTTTGAAGAACTTGGAAAAGGAAGATGTCCCATTTTAGATAAGTCAAATAAAATTAGGAGTTGGGACTTAAGTATGTTGAAAAATAGTTGATACGGAACATACACAACTGTGTGAAAGTGAAAGTCCCTCAGGCGTGCCCGACTCTTTGCGACCCCATGGACTGTAGTCCATGGAATTCTCCCGGCCAGAATACTGGAGTGAGTAGCCTTTCCCTTCTCCAGGGGATCTTCCCAACCCAGGGATCAAACCCAGGTCTCCCGCATTGCAGATGGATTCTTTACCAGCTGNGGGACTTAAGTATATTGAAAAATAGTTGATATGGAACATACACAACTGTGTGAAAGTGAAAGTCCCGCAGGCATGCCCGACTCTTTGCGACCCCATGGACTGTAGTCCATGGAATTCTCCTGGCCAGAATACTGGAGTGAGTAGCCTTTCCCTTCTCCAGGGGATCTTCCCAACCCAGGGATCAAACCCAGGTCTCCCGCATTGCAGATGGATTCTTTACCAGCTGAGCCACCAGGGAAGCCGAAACACCTGTGTGTATATAGATGAATATTGATTTTCTGTAGTACAGAGTTTTCTAAGGGTGAATCATATTACAGTCAGAAGGGGAGGCAGAACAGAAAAGAGAGCAACATGAGAAAAGAGAAAGGAATACAACACCCAGGGGTCCTTACAGTGGAAGGGTTCTGTAGACCTGTGCCCATGGATGCTGAGAGGAAGGGCCTGGCGCCTCTCCAGTAACCACAGGTCCGTATACCCTGGAGCATCATCCCTCAGTCCAGGGACCACATTTGCTTGATGGGCCACCAGACCCCGGAAGGTGTTTGTACTTTACACCTTCATCCGATCATTCTGATGTGTAGTCTTTCATGAATGTAAAGGTCTACAATTTCTACGAGTATAGCATATAAAAGGGAAGAATGGGAAAACAAATTGTATCGTCAAGAAATCTGGCAGGAGCGTGGTTGGAGATTGGTTGAGAATGTGTGCCTCTCATAGATTCTGAAATGACTGAGGATTCATCTGGAATCAGAAAACCCAGGGTTAGAATTTACGCTCCCCCATTTATCAGTCACAGGGCCTTGGATAAACTCTTGGAGCCAGCACAGAGCCTGGCTCTGCATGGCAGTGAACTTGTTGTTGGGGTCTTGCCTTTGTTGAGTAAGAATTGAATGTAGATCTGCAGTGAGAACACTCTCTTTACGATTCAGGCTAAAGGATACAAACTTAAGAATCTGGATTGACTGGGCAGGTAACACCTGAAAACTGAGAAACAATAGCTTCTTTGCTTTTACCGGGGTGAAGGCTTTTTCTTTTATTCTCTCTCTTTCGGTANATCTGCAGTGAGAACACTCTCTTTACGATTCAGGCTAAAGGATACAAACTTAAGAATCTGGATTGACTGGGCAGGTAACACCTGAAAACTGAGAAACAATAGCTTCTTTGCTCTTACCGAGGTGAAGGCTTTTTCTTTTATTCTCTCTCTTTCGGTAGGTGGAGGTCTACTCTCACTCTCTTCAAATTGTGCAAAATTAGCCATCGTTTCTGTTTCTGTGGAAGAACGTGACCAAGGAAAATGCTTGGAGCTGGCTTCCAGGCCCGGTTTTGGCTTTGTACCTTTTCTCCCTGTGGATGTATGTGTCCACCTTACACAGAGGAAACTGCAGAGGAGCAGGTGGGGAGCAGCTGTGTCCAGAGTCACAGGGATGCTGCTCTTTGCTGTAGGTACACTTCCCCACCCACATACACACTGACTCTTGTGCCTTTAATTTCGCCTCCCTCTCTTACAGTGGGAACGAGGACCTTCCATCTGTAACCCCTTCACGCCACCGCCTTGTGCAGAAAGGAAAGTAGAGCAGTTCATTTCTCCTGCCCCTGCCACCTCTCTCCTCATCCCTCCAGTCCTTTCTACAGCCAGTGCAGCTCTGCCTACCAGTGGCGGAGCCTGGGCTGGAAGCCACTTTTAAAACAAATACCCAGAGTTGATGGATCCCAATTCTGCCTTGGGTTTCCCTGATGGCTCAGACAGGAACTTATCTGTCTGCAGTGCAAGAGACCTGAGTTTGATCCGTGGGTCAGGAAGATCCCCTGGAGAAGGGAATGGCAACCCACTCCAGTATTCTTGAATGGGGAGTCCCATGGACAGAGGAGCCTGGTGGGCTACAGTCCACGGGGTTGCAAATAGTTGGACACAGATGAGCGACTAACCCTTTCACAGTTTCTTGATGTTGCCTCTATAAAGGGACAAGCTGGGGTATAGGACTGAGGCAAGAAAGCACAACTGCAGAGACTGAAAGCCCTCTACAGGAAGGAAGAGGCTGTAGGGAAAAGGGACGTGAAAATACTTTGCCATTAATGGTTGGGCTCCCGTGTGTCTGTCTTGCTAAGCTGTCTAGTTGCAAGGAGGTAAGGGTGTATATGTGAGGGGCAAACCCTAAGGAACGGAGAGAACAAGGTGAAGTTCAGCAATTGCCATGGAGATGAGACCATAGAGTTTCATCCCATTACCAAGTCCTCCTTATCAAGAGAAATTACCAAGAAGTAGTACTAAGTTGCCAAACCCCTAGCAAAAACAACAGGTCTTATTTGACTTCTGTAACAGAGCCTGCCCACCTTGTCCCATTGACCAAGCATATTCACTCCTATCCCTTGACTCTTGCCACTCACTTCGGTAAAATCATTATTAGGCGGGTGTCATAGGCAGGGTCTTGGGAGCTCCAGTGTAGTGACATGTCAGCTGATTACTGACTGTGGAGAAGAACAGGCCTTCTAAAACCCACGATGATTGTATGTTTGGAGGTTCTCCACGTTGCAGACATGTTTTTGCCACAATAATAGCCCCCAGGATGGATCCCATGATACTCTAAGACAAGGGTCCCCAACCTCTGGGATCTGAGGTGGAGCTGATGTAATAATAATAGAAATGAAGTGCACAATAAATGTAATGTGCTTGAATCATCCC
>SJYX01004270.1:57840-90922 GCA_006410675.1 Oreotragus oreotragus | reverse complement strand
AGGGTGACAATATACAGCCTTGACGTACTCCTTTTCCTATTTGGAACCAGTGTGTTGTTCCATGTCCAGTTCTAACTTGCTTCCTGACCTGCATACAGGTTTCTCAAGAGGCAGGTTAGGTGGTCTGGTATTCCCATCTCTTTCAGAATTTTCCACAGTTTATTGTGATCCACACAGTCAAAGGCTTTGGCATAGTCAATAAAGCAGAAGTAGATGTTTTTCTGGAACTCTCTTGCTTTTTCCATGATCCAGCAGAGCAACCCATGCTTCTTAAAGATCATTGTCCTAACCCTACTGACATCTTTTTCCAGTTTAAATTTCATTTCTTCCCATTATGTAGCCTCTCCTTACATAGAAAATCTAGAACTGGGATTATCAGACAAAGTAATTCTTACTCAACTATGAACTTATCTTACATGGTATATCTGTAAAGAAGTATTTAATAGGATTTAAGGTCTATTTAAGTTGTGTTCTATAAATATAATGTGTTCTTGGTAGTATTAGTGTTACTGAGCTTTTATGTCTTCTGGTCATTTTTGCCTTTATATTAATTTAAAAGCAGATATTCATTTAGAAGAAAAATTCAAATATTTACATTTAGTTGTAAGCATTACACGCTTTCTCAGCAGTGTGGCACAATTTCCTTTCATGAAAAGTAAATACTGTTAGTTGTGGTGAAGCCTCACTGTCCCAAAGGTTAAGTTTATCAGTCCTTGTTCTAAATGTATTGTTTAAATCTGTGTGTTATACAAACAATTGGGGTCAAAATCTTTCAAGCTCTAAAATAAAAAGCCTGAGAAGCTGAAGTCTCAAAGACTGACAGTTTCCATGCTAAGACAGTGAAAATAACGGATGATAATAAAACACTATTACCTAGACCAACTTTAGCTGTGTGTAGACTTCTCTTTCAGAAAAGGTGATGGCACCCAACTCCAGTACTCTTGCCTGGAAAATCCCACGGATAGAGGAGCCTGGTAGGCTGCAGTCCATGGGGTCGCAAAGAGTCAGACACGACTGAGCGACTTCACTTTCACTTTTCACTTTCATGCATTGGAGAAGGAAATGGCAGCCCACTCCAGTGTTCTTGCCTGGAGAATCCCAGGAACAGGGGAGCCTGGTGGGCTGCCGTCTATGGGGTCGCACAGAGTCGGACACGACTGAAGTGACTTAGCAGCAGCAATAGTGGCAGCAGCCTTCTCTTTAGTTCTTTTCCCTAAAGAACTTGTTCAGTTTGCAGTCCTAACACTGGCAAGCTTGAGGCTTTATCTAAAACTTATAGATGCTTTGAAAAATACATATTTTTAGAAATGAAACGTATATAGTTATTATCACAATCTGAATTCAGTGATCTTGCTATTTGGAGTTTATGTCTAACCTTAATTGTAAATTAGAGATTAAGTGTGTTTTGGAGGATCAAACTAATTCATCCATAGAGTTGTTAATAGTGCTGTGATTCATGGAACAAAAGGAAAATAAAGCTTACAGAATCTGAATCAATGCAGCTCAAGTACCGCATGCGTGTATATTTCCTACTTAACAGACAAACTAAGATATTAGATCTTATATTGTAAGGATCTTGTTTTGAATATATTAAAGGAGATCAGTTGCTCACTGTGATTATTACATAATCAGGAAGCAGAAGGAAAATAAAGCTTACAGAATCTGAATCAGTGCAGCCAAAGTAGCACATGCATGTATATTTCCTACTTAACAGACAAAATAAGATCTTAGATCTTATATTGTAAGGATCTTATACTGTAAGAATCTCGTTTTGAATATATTAAAGTTGCTTATTCTGATTATTACATAGGCAGGGGGAGGTGTTTTGATGACATAGTCGTTGGGGGAAACCATTCACTACCCCCTTGCTTACTTAACAGCAATAGGGAAATTCTGGGTTCTCTCTCCCTAATGAATAAATCTGTTTGGATCTTACCCTTTTTGTGCTATAGCGCCCTTGGTGGATGACAATCATGTGTGTTAAACGGCCCCCTCTACCCCTGTGAGAGAGAATACCCATATTTCTTGCAGAGTTACTGTACTTTACATGTCATAACTTCCTGATAGTGACTGTAAGTCCAGTCATGTCTTTCTCAGTGATCAATAGCACAGTGATGTGGTGTAGCATCTCTGCTCTTACAGAGAAGGCAAACCGCGGGGATAATATAGTGGAGAGAGAAAAGAGAGACGCTAACACACACATATAGATGAAGACTGCTGTGCAACGTCAGTCCGTTTTCTCTTCTCCCACCTCCTGTAATTTGGTGACTCATCATATTTAGTTGTGGAAAGACATCATTTACAGACGAGGATCCCACGATACAGGATGGCCCGCTCAGGGTTACCAGGCTCTTTGGTAGCAGAGCTGAGAGACTTGGGTGTGAAGAAGGGTGCTCCTGGTGGTGCCCCCTCCCCACAAATGCACACTCACCCCCATTCTCCTGGCTTAATCACAGCAGCAGACCCCATGATCCTTGTTTTGGAGAGTTGTCTTGGCGAATGTATGGTTACACAAATGATCTAGTAATCTGAATCTTATTTGTATACTCATGATCTTATGCTCTGATCATCATGTCATGTAATCATGGATCCTGTAATATAGTTCTGACTTTTTCTCTCATGCCCATGTAAATTTTGAAACAACATTTGGCTTTTGTCACAGAGGTTTGCCATGTATTTATTTATGTCTTTAATTTACCAACTTGTGAACAGTTTTGAAAAAGAGAGGCTTCCAGATTGTTAAGGCACGTAGAATGTTTCTTTATTCAATTAAAGAGAGCTAATCCTTCTTAGAGGTATGCCGTCTTCTCTGGTTAATAATAGAGCATATAGGAAGATTCATGTGACTGTTACGATGCTGGTCTCATCCGCTAGTTGTCATTCTGCAGTGGGATTTATGTTTATCTTTGGTAGAACCATATAGAGGTTTGAAGCGAGTAATTCGTGAAATGAAAACAAATGTAGGCATTTAAAAATTATATCATGTTTAGAAAAATCTCAGGATTGTAGACTTTCTTTTAAAAAATGAGACATAATTTTGTTTTTTTTTTTACTTTTCCTATAGGTCCATTCTTTTTCATTTTTTTTACCTTAACACTTCTCCTTCATTTGCTCATATATTTAAAACAATGCCAAAATGATTTATGATGTATATTTCAAGGAAAAATTAAAACTAAATACCATTCTCTTTCATATCATTTTCTGGTTTCTTAATTTTTTCTTTTGCTTGTTTGTATTAATACGTTTATCATCCTTAAACCCCCCTATGCTTTCTCTGCAACTTTATTATAACCACACTCATTGTATTTTCTTTTATTTAGCTTCTAAACTTTTTATGGGTTACTCAAAATAGGTACAAAGCAACCTCGTCTAGTTATATTTAGTTGGGCTACCACAGTTACAAAGAAAACTGATAAGATGATACTGTCTCAATTTTTATAACTGGAAAATTTTGAAGTATTTTTTCCACTCAGAAAAAGATCTTTCATGAAAATCCTTGTAATATACGAACTGAATTTCTAGTATCTTAGGTCAATAAATTCCTAAGTGTTCATAAGACTATGATTTTTTCTTTTAAAAATGCTAATAGAGAACATTTGACTTTTACATTGTGGGTCAGCTCTCAAAATGAACATTTTCCTAATATAATGTGAAGTATAGATATATCAAATTGGAGTCATATCAGTAAATAAAAAACCTATATAATTCTAAGCATAATTATAAATTTATCCTTCTTAAAACAAATCAAAAAGAGAATTTCATAAATACCTATTGACTTTTATTTCTTAAAAATTCTAATAAACACATTTATGTTAAATTATGCCAGTTTCTCCACTCTATCCTTTTTGTAAAAATGTGTAAGATATTTTTCTCTCATATTCCATATGAATTGGCACTTGTCATCAGTCAGTGCCTTTAGAAATTTGTGCACAGCAAAGTCAAGCCACATTTACAGGACTTCCTGGTAGGGGGGCTGAGATCCCACATGCTGGGCAGCAGCTATGCCCATGCGACCAAACTGCCGAGCCTGAGCTCCAGCTAGAGAATCCTGCACTGCAAGGAAAGATTCCGCGTGACCCAACTAAGATCTGCTGCAACCAAATAAATAAACAAAAATAAATATTTTTTAGAAGCTACATTTACATGGATTGTAGTTCCCAGAAGGTAATTTCCCCTCTTAAGAGGTAATCAGTTCAGTTCAGTCGCTCAGTCGTGTAAATGCACAGAAATTGAATATAATTTTTAAATTTTCAATTCAATATAGTTTTTAAAAATTGTTATATATAGTAACTCATACTTTATATATAGATAGATAACTAAAGATAAACAAGCCAATATTATTCAGCCACACCAGAAACAACCACTAAAATTATTTTAAAAATTCCTTCCAGTCTCTTCTCCCTGTATATGTGCGTTTTGTGTGTATTAACTTACATATATTGAATATAACTGTGATTGAGTTTGATATTTAGTCATTTTCCGCTTTTTTCCATTACCACATCATAAGCATTTTCAATTTAAAAATATTTTTAGTGCTTGAATAAAAACTAATATAGCCTTTAGAATCTGCCTGCCAGTCCTGGAAATGCTGGTTTGATCCCTGGTTGGGAAGATCCCCTGGAGGAGGAAATGGCAAACCACTCCAGTATTCTTGCCTGGAGAATCCCGTGGACAGAGGGGCCTGGTGGGCCGCAGTCCATAGGGAAGCAGAGTCAGATGTGACTTAGCCACTGAGCATGTAGCACACATGCATCCTGTACTTAAGTTTTCACTTTTTGACCATTTAATTTCACATTTGGTTTTTTTCCTCATATAACTTGTGGAAAGTGCACATTTGCCCTTCAGTCTTTCCTGAATTCTGACACTTGAAGATAAATTCCCAAAAGGGGTCTTGCCAGATCAAAGAGAGAATTTTCGAAGGTATGTGTCATAAAATTGTTTTTATAAATATAGTACAATTTACCGGGGAAGGCAATGGCACCTCCCCCTCCTCCCAGTACTCTTGCCTGGAAAATCCAATGGACGGAGTAGCCTGGTGGGCTGCAGTCCATGGGGTCGCTAACAGTCGGACAGACTGATCGACTTCACTTTCACTTTTCTCTTTCATGCACTGGAGAAGGAAATGGCAACCCACTCCAGTATTCTTGCCTGGAGAATCCCAGGGATGGGGGAAGCCTGGTGGGCTGCCGTCTATGGGGTCACACAGAGTCGGACACGACTGAAGTGACTTAGCAGCAGCAGTACAATTTACATTACCACCAGCATTACTTTTCAGAGTTCTATGAGAGCAAAACATCCCTGTAAGAGGCTGCACCAAGAATAAATATTCAGGAGCTGTTGCGGGATCTTACAACCTCAAAGCTTCGCTGTGAAGAAACATTACTTACTAGTTATAGAGTAAGGGGTTCAGAGTTTTCCAGGAGAGTTTATTTTTATCTCAGATTGTAGCTAGGTGTTGGGTAGTTGAGAATACTAACACCCAAACGTGGTAGCTTGGGAATGATACTGCAGGTCATTCTGCATGACAGGCGGGCTTTGGCGCTGTGTCAGCTCCTTAGAGTGGCCGTGGTTTCCCGTGGAGCAGACATCACCGTGGCTGGGAGCTGGGCGCAGCCAACCCCGAGGGGACCCTGTCCGGCTTTGTAAGTAACTGGCTGATCAGAGTGAGTGAAGAGTGAGCCAGGATGTAGGAGGGGATCCAGCACCGGCCCTAACTATTCCGGTCCTATGACATACTGCCAAAGCCATTTTGTAAAAATAAATTCTCACAGCAACTTTGATCCTGTCAAAACATTGGCTATTTAAAACTTTGACTTGTCTGAGTTATAGATAATCAAGTTTTCCACCTTAAAAAGTACATCATTATCATTTATTGTTAGGATACTTGGAGAATGCTTGTTTTCAGTGTTAGACTTTTCCGTAATAGAAATTTTACATCCTTTTCACAGTATAAAGCACTCAAGGTACTTACCGGGTGCACCGAAGATTCTGTGTCACTATTGGATGTTTGTTTCCTTAGTTGTGAGAATATTGTGATTTATTTTGATGTCAGAAATAGGCATAGAGGGGCTTCCCTGGCAGTCCAGTAGTTAAGACTCTGAGCTTCCACTGCAGGGAGACAGGTTCCATCCCTGATTAGGGAACTAAGATCCTACATGCCATTTTGTGTGGCCAAAAAAAAAAGAAATAGGTACAGAATTTGCAATTGTTTTTACAAACGAGTGGCAATAGATGGCTTGAATTTTAATTTTTCTTTTAGAATCTCCTGGATTATTAGGAATTCAGAAACTAAATTTTTGCTTTAGAACCAATGTGGACATTATCTCTAAAATCAGTTACCCTTTCTAGGAAATGACAGAACTGTTTGCAAGTGATTTTTAATTACCCCAAGATCATGTTTAAAATATATGGACAGGTAGTTTTGTAGTAGTATACTTCTGTAAAATACTGTACAGAATAAAGGCTTTAGGTACTCAGGTGTCATTACTGTATGCATTTTAAACATAGATGTCATTGTTGTTTTAGTCATGGGGTTTCCCAGGCAAGAATACTGGAATCGGTTGCCATTATCTTCTCCAGGGGATCTCCCTGGAGGGGAGAACCCATGTCTCCTGCATTGGGAGACAGATTCTTTATCACTGCGCCTCCAGGGAAGCCCAAAACCATGTACGTAATGAGCCCATAACATCATTTCCGTGAATGATACTGAAGAAAACTCTTAAATGTAAAATGGTCTCATATTTTAAGCCTGAAAGGATCATAATATTTTTTATGGAACTAAAAAATGGCCAAGTTTAATATCATGCTGAACATTGTGCACTTGCGTCTGAAACCGTGTTGATTCCTGGTGACATGTAGCAAGACGGATGCTTCATCTCCCTTCATAGCCTTGCTCTTTCATTTCTACCTCAAACCAAGTGAGATTTCTTTGGAAGATCTCCCCACGTGTTCCTTCAGTTCTTACTTTTAACTGAATCTGCTCTGTTGTTCTCAGTAGCGTCTGCTTCCTAAGTCAGATTTGGAACTGCAGTGCCAGGCATAACAAAGTACTACATCTTTCAGTAGAACTCAGAATATTTGCAGCTTCTGTACGTGAGACCCTTCCATCACCTGCTTTCCTCCTAGGAAAGATGGAAGATGCAGGGTATATTAGCCATTTCCAAACAACCTAAAAGAATGTGCTAACAAAAAGAGTCAGCCATAGAATTTCAGGATCTGAGTTTTTACCATTGAGCTTAGCAAGAAAATTGCTTTGCCTGGGGGTGTGTTTACCATTTTGCAAAACATGGTCAAAGCAAATAAAGTTTAAAAACTGGAATATGAAAAACAGTTGAAAACTCAGCATAGCATAGTAGAAACAGCAAAGAATTCAGGGCTGAAACTGTGTCCCATTTTTGTTCCTTATGGTGTAGTCTTGGCCATGCCCTTTAAGTTCATTGTTCTTTCATTTCTAAAACCAAGAATAAACCCCAGGTTTGTCCTCAGATTTCAAAGGATTTTAGCTTTTAGCTAGATTTATATAAGTGTTTTGCTGGTTCTGTTTAGTGCAAAATGTACACTGAATGATTTTTTAATCAGTGCAAAGTCTAGTAGGAGCCATACCCAAGTGTTTAATTGTTGTCCACTAGGTCAGTTTTCTTGCAAATGTAACATGTTGGATGGTTTAAAAATACTTTCATATATCAAAGCTTTCACTGAGTGAAATGGACTTGGTATACATTTGGACTTCTTTGGGACTAAGTATGGGTATGTTAAAAGTGACCGTGTTTTATAGTTTTTTTTTTAATAGATCATAATAAATCTGCTTACTAATCACAAGATAAATGTCATTGGACTATAGCCCAAGGACTTTCTAAAGACTGAAATTTTCCCTTTTCTTGGTAACATATCCATCATATTTTATCTTGATTTGGTATGGCTTATTCATCACAGTTGGTAGTAAAAGAAAGTCCCAAGTCATTTAAACAGGTAATTTAGAGGACCATTTACTATTTTTTGCCTTTGAAATGTGTTAATTTTATTTGTTTTGGGTTGATGATGCACTTATTGTCTGTGCTTATAGCTGTCAGTAGCTCAAAGGTGAATCATTCCAACATTTAAAAAATCTGTAATATTTATTATATATTTTTAACTAAAAACATGCTCTTTTTGTAGGAAAGTTTCTTTATAAATTTGCTGAAATGCAAACTAAACAAAACTCTGAGGCAAGAATGTATTTCTTTTAAAGTCAGATTATTTGTTTGGAAAAATGCCAACTGTAGCTAAGTTGAATCATCGTTTTATGAGACATTTATTTGAATTAATGGGACGTTGTTTAATAGAGTACATATAAAATTGTATATAACTTGTCAAAGAGAATACATTGTAAGTTTTGCAATTTATTTCTTCTTCTTATACTTTTGCAAATGACTTTCAGGGAAGTTCGTTCTTGTGTCCCTTCAGGATTTTAATGCCTGCTGTGTGCCGTACTAGCTGCTGAACTATTGGGTAGCAGAGTGAGGCAATTAGTACAGAGCTCATCATGGTGAGTGTTTAACAAAGGCTCTCTGGGGTGAAAGAAGGCCTGATTTCTAGTGTTTGCTGATTTCTGTGGTGTAAATACTCCCACCATAGCTGGTTTCAACAGTGAATGTGATGTTACTGAATTTCAGGTTGAGAAAAGGGGCTGAGCAGCACGTGGTTGTGTAATATCTCCACCCAAAGAACATAGAGGAAAATGGAGTAAAATAATTAGGAAGCAATGAGTTTTTGTTTTTTTTCTTTTCCATGTTTATGTGTAAGAGGTGCTTAAGTAAAAGCTTGCCATTTTAGTAGACTAAGCATTGAAAAGATAGCACTTTTATCTTTGTGGCTTATTATATGGTTTGTGGAAAGCTAATAGCTTTAAGATTCTTGCTTTGTAAACTATGCCATATTTAGCTGACTCTAAGTCTTATATAGAAGTTTTATTTATAAATAGCAATGTGTAACTTGAAAGTATGTGAGTGTTAGTTGCTTAGGCGTGTCCAACTCTGTGTGACCCCATGGACTGTAGCCCATGAGGCTTCTCTCTGTGGAAATCTACAGGCAAGAATACAGGAGTGGGTAGCTATTTCCTTCTCCAGTGGATCTTCCCAGCCCAGGAACTGAACCCAGATCTCCTGCATTGCAGGTGGATTCTTTATTGTCTGAGCCACCGGGGAAGCTCATAAAACTTGAAAGCTATTTTTAATTTTTGGTAACAGAAAAATGTTACATTTTTGTGACTGAAACTCTATTATTGAGAACGTGTGATGTTCCACACTGTGGGCTACTTTCTGGGAATATAGATTTGAACAGGACAGGTAAGATTTCTGTGCTTATTACTTGAGAGTTTAGAAAGAAAATTATACGGTAAATAAATACTCCTCAACATCATTTGGTTTATCAGAGTTATAAAGCTTAGAGTACTACAGATATGTGCATTAGAAGAATGGGAGCCTCCTAATTGGAGCCTCCAAGGACATATAGGAAATCTGCTCCTGAAGAACGTGTATGAGTTAAGTACGCAAAGGTGGTGTTAAGTTGGGAGGAGCTGTTTGCATCAGGACAGGGGAAAGGCTGTGGTGGCTAAAGCCACAAAGGGTGGTCCAGATTGTTGAATCTAGCAATGTATTTTAAAGATTTACAGGCCGTAAAATTTACATTGTAATAAATATCTTGTGGGTGAGAGATGTGTGTGTATGTGTAGGAAGCTCTTGTGTGTGAATATGTATGTGTGTGTATGTGTGTGTGTATAGAAAGCTTTTATATAGTATGTGGAAAAAATGATGATAGCTAGGACTCATGATGGAAAGAAATTTTTTGATTCCAGAAATATTTAGGAGGTAGAATTTACTGCTTAGGAAGCAATGAGTTTTGAGTACTTATTACTTTTTTGTGCTTCCCTGGTGGCTCAGTGGTAAAGAATCTGCCTGCAGTGCAGGAGACCCAGGTTTGATACCTGGGTTGGGAAGATCCCCTGGAGAAGGACATGGCAACCCACTCCAGTATTCTTGCCTGGAGAATTACTTTTTTAAATGCAGTTAATTATTTCTAAGTTGATAGTAGTTTTTAACAATAGCTGTCTGGTAACAACCAATTGGCAGAATTCCTGAAACTTTACAATTTGGTTTCATGACACAGGGAAAGCTGTCTCAATGTACTACGAAGGGACAAGCCAAATAAAAAATGAAAACGTGGTATGTTCAAAGTAGTGATGGCCAAACACGTGTGTGTGCACATGTGGCCATGTGCTGCTTTAGGAAGTGTGGTTCACCAGTTCCACACTATCATTTATCGAGAAATGGCCATTTCAGCAACTTCCCAAAAGAGGTGAAGGAGACAGTCATGTAACCTTTGGGGAAGGACACTCTGGGCAGAGTGAACAGTGAGTCCAAAAGCTCTGGGCAGGAGCTTTTGGCACATTCGTTATGGAGACCAGCGTGGCTGTTGCAGACTAAGCGATGGGCTGATGCAGAGGCTCTCGTTGGCCGTTAGTAGGACTTGGACAGGTAATTGGGCAAGGTAGGAAAATATTGGGAACTTCTGAGCAAATGAATGATGGTGCCACCGGATGACTCTGGCTGCTCCTGATTCTAGGGGACGAGGACAGAGGTGTGAAAACCTGTTAGGACACTATTGCCGTAATCGCTTGGATGATCGTCTGGACGTGGTGGTATCGATGGAGGTGGTAAGAAGTGGGCAGATTCTAGGTCTGTTCTGATGGTACAGTTGATTGGATTTGCTGACAATAGGGTGTGAGAGAGAAGACCATGACTCTGAGGCTTGTCCTTCAGCAGCTGGAAGAATAGAGATACAGTTAATTCAGGTGGGGAAGGCTGCTGCAGATTTGGAGGGGAAAAGTGTTGTGTGTGTGTGTGTTTTTTTTTTTAATATGTTTGAAGTAGCTGTCAGGCATTTAAGTAGGTACATTGAGCCGGCAGTTGGATTTCAGGATCTGCAGAGAGATTGCGTTTGAAGATAAAAGTCTGAGAGTCCTGAGAGTAGAGGTGGCGAGGTTACTAAGGGAATAGAGAAAAGGTCAGGAGTAATCTAACAGAGTGGGGAGATGGTGAGCTGATGAAGTAGCCCAAGCTACATAGCCTGGCATTAGAAGGCAAATAAAGGACTTCCCTGGTGATCCAGTGGTTCAGACTCTACGTTCCGATATGGAGAGGGCCCAGGTTTGATTCCTGCTCACGGAACTAGATCCCACATGCTGCATCGAAGATCAAAGATGCCATGTGCTGCAACTAGGACCCGGTGCAGCCAAATAAATAATTAATAATAAGGGGGAAAAAAGACAGTTAAAGGGCATGGTGTGGGAAAGCAGGTGAAGTGCACGTTTCAAGGGGAGAGTGATCAAATGTGCTGCAGGTTATAGGTCGGGTAACGTAGGAACTGAGAATCCTCTGGTAGACCTGGAATGTGAGGGTCATTGGTGACCATGGTGAGAGCATGAGTGATCGTGTTCAGAGAGGCCACAAGAGTACGGGAGGAGAGAACTTGGAGACCCAGAGCATCGGGATTTTCTCCTTAGTTTTGCTGTGAAGGCAAGCAGAGACATTGGTGGTAGCTGGCTGGGGAAATGGAGTCAGAGTGTGTTTCTTTAAAAAGAAAAATGATTGCATCCTTGTGTGCTAATGGCAGTGAACCTATAGGTGCAAACTGAGGCTCAGATCCATTTCTGAGCAGGCATGAGGGTGTGGAGAGCTGGGACCCCAGGGGACACTGATACTCGGCATTCATTAGAAGCAGCGTTGGGGCCTCTATGGAAACATGAGGGAATGTGGAGTTCATGAATGCAGGTGGGCAGATGCCCTGGCAGACACCTGCAAGATGTCTCTTCCAAATGCCTACGTCTTCTCAGTTAAAGGGAAAGGGTGAATTAATGTCTACGTAAGAGCAACTAGAACAGGAGACTGCTCTGGGCATCTGAGGAGATTGGGGGCTGCACTGAAGGTTCACATGGATTTGTCAATCTTGAGATTAAAATGAGATCCATCTTGGAGTTTCATCTAGCTGTGTTCAGCAGCGTGGATGCAGGGGTGGAATTGGTGGGTGGAGACTTGGATTACAGCAGGGTTAGGGTTTTGCTAGGCAAGTATGATGAAATGAGATAGTAAGAGGAACTGAGGATTTATGCAATCGAAGAGATTAAAATGTATGGGAATCAAATAATATAATTCTGGCATAAGTCTATGCTGGTATTTTAGGAGGTAGCTCAAAACAATTTTTGTTAAAAGAACCATTGCAGTTATTAATGTGGGGTGAATCACATCACATTTATTTATAGTTCTTAGAGGCAAAGACAGTATTTTTATAAGCCCTGTGATCCCTTTTCTAATTTTCTTCTCCACCCCACCTGCCACCCCACCATGCAAAATCTTTATATTGGGTTGGCCAAAATGTTAGTTTGGTTTTTCCAAGGATGTATGGAAAAAACCCAAGTGAACTTTTTGGCCAACCTAATATTTCTGTTTGCTCATTTCTGGCTTAAACTTGTATTGGTTAAATGCCCGTGATGGTCGAGGAGTGTCATCTAGGTGTTCACTTGACACATTCTGTGAGTTTCACAATCATTGTGATAAGAGATCAATAGGGAGTCAAGTTATTTGAATTCACATACCACATCGCTTATATGTGAACTTGAACAATTCCCATGGTCTTCCAAGGTCGTTTGAAGATTTCTGAAGTCTGTTCCTGCTTATAAAAACACTACACCCTTTCTCCCAAATTTCTTTATTGTGGTTAAGTACACAAACATAAAATTTATCATCTTTGCCATTTTTGCATGTACAGTTCAGTGGTATTAAACACGTTTGCAATATGCTTCTGTCGCCACAATCCATCTTCGGAACTCTCTTCATCTTTTAAACCTGCAGTGTGCCCATTAGACACTGTCTCTTTTAAACACTGCATCTTTTTTTTTTTTATTGAAGTATGGTAGATTCACTGTGTTGTATTAGCTTTTGGTGTACAACAAAGTAATTCAGTTATACATATACATATATGTGTGTGTGCACGTATATATACACACACACACACTCGTTTTCATGTTCTTTTCCATTACGATCTGCCACAGGATGTTGAATACAGTTCCCTGCGCTATACAAGACCTTGCTGTTTATCCATTCTGTGTACAGTAGTTTGCAATTGCTAGTCCCAAACTCCTGATCCAGCCTCCCCCATGCCCTGTCCTGGTTCTTTATGTCAGTCTGCTTCTGTTTCATAGAGAGGTTTGTTTGTGCTGTATTTTAGATGCCATGTGAAAGTGATGAGCCACCAGGTAGCTGAGCAGTAATGACTCTGTGTGCCAGTGCAGGAGACGTGGGTTTGATCCCTGGAGCAAGAAGATCCCCTGGAGAAGGAAATGGCAGCCCACTCCAGTATTCTTGCCTGGGAAATCCCATAGACAGAGGACTTGAGAGGCTGCAGTCCGTGGAGTCTCAAAGAGTCGTATACAACTAAACAACAACAAAATATAAGTGATCCCATGTGGGATTAACATTTGTCTTTCTCTTTCTGACCTACTTCCTTAATATGGTAATCTATAGGTCCATCTATGTAGCTCCAAATGGCATTATTTCATTCTTTTTTTGTGGATGAGTAATTCTTCATTGTATTCATGTACCAGATCTTCTTCATCCATTTATGCGATTTTCATGTAAAAGGTATTTTAGTAATTGTTCTTTGTCATGCACAGATTCCACCTTCAGAGTCTCTTCATTTGTCAGCTGTTACCTACCAGTCTCTTTTTCCATCCTCCTGTTAATCTGTAAGTTAAAACGTCAGGCAATTATGTTGAAAATTATAAAGTATGATAGAAATATAATACAGAATAATTGATTAATTTCTTCACTTGCTATTTAATGTTTGCCTTCTAGTAGAATACATTTTAACTGCAGTCATAAGTTAGATCTGAAATTGTCAAAAATGCTGCAAGAGAGAATTCAACAGAAAAAACTATCTTAAGAAGAAAAATTCCTTCAATTCCTTGTCATTTGGCTTTGCCAAGTTTTATCTTATTTTTTTTACCTAATATAATACAATAATAAATTCTCCTAGTGTTTAAATATAACTTGGTTTCTTATTAGTGAGGGAGCAATATAAAAAATTTAAATTCAGAAACCCTAATCTGTCACAAAAATATTTGTTAAAAGGAAAATCTTTGCTCTTTTACTATGTTTGGAATAGAACTATGTCAAAAGCTATCACGTTTAATCCACTCATTTTATTGAAAGGGACACATAGTTGTAAACAAATATTATCTCTTATGAGTTTATCTACTACAGAATTGCTTTTATCATTTCATTTGCCGCATAAGGCGTATGTGCTGTGATCTATTTTTAATGCTTTGCAGCGTATTTATAGGGTGAAATTATGCATTTAAAGCTATGGTATGTGTTCTGAAACCATCTGTTAGAACTTATTGGAAACTATAAACTTCTTTTATTAATGTGTTTCCTTATTTGGGGGGCTTAAACATTGGGCTTCCCTGGTGGCTCAGATGGTAAAGAATCTGCCCGCAGTGCAGTAGACCTGGGTTCAGTCCCAGGGGTGGGAAGATCCCCTGGAGAAGGGAATGGCTACCCACTCCAGTATTCCTGCCTAGAGAATTCCAGGGACAGAGGAGCCTGGTGGGCTAAAGTCCATGAGGTCACAAAGAGCTGGACATGACTGACTAACAGGATCACACTCCTAGGCCAGAACTGAGAAAATGAGAAACGTTGAAAATGAGTTATATTGTGTC
Organism: Oreotragus oreotragus; assembly: GCA_006410675.1. Taxonomy (NCBI): domain Eukaryota; kingdom Metazoa; phylum Chordata; class Mammalia; order Artiodactyla; family Bovidae; genus Oreotragus; species Oreotragus oreotragus. The sequence continues at coordinate 76,170 of SJYX01004270.1, read as the reverse complement.
CCCACGAGGGGATTCAAATTGCTTTTTTTTTTTTTCACTTTCTAAAAATTTATTTATTTTTAATTAGAGGATAGTTGCTTTACAATATGGTGCTGGTTTCTGTCATACAGCAATATAAATTAGCCCTAGGTATACATATGCCCCCTCCCTCCTCTCACTATTTTATACAGCAACAATAAAACATTCTATAATTTGCATTTTTAAATGGGTCTGTTGAAGTACACATACTGAAGGCTCAAAACTATTACCCAAACACAGTAAACATTTTTCTAGCTTTAATTCTTGATAATTCAGAAACATTTCAAGAAATCAGATATTTATAAAGACCAAATTGCTCTGTGTTCAGTCATATTTCATAATCATTATTGTATAAAAATAAACTCTTAAATGATTTCCCAAAGCAGAAAAAAATGTGTGACTGGTTAATAGTAGTTTGGCATTTAAAGTTCAGGATATGTTGGAAGGAATATTCATATAGACTTGTCCTCAGATGTAGGAATGATAAATCTATTTATTTGAAAATTCTCTTAGCTAAGTTAGAGAGGGTACAGTAGGAGGTGGATTCACAAATGAATACAACAGAGTCCCTGATTTTAAGGAAGTTTAACTGAGCTATAAAATATGCATAATACTTTATAACCAAGAATTATGATGTCTCAAAAGACAGCTGTTAAGAATTCTGTACAAATTGATCACAGTTTGTTTCAGTGTAATCAGTAAATGTATAGGTAATGATGCTAAGAAAAGTATTCTACTTAACTTTTCTTGACTTTGATCCCTTTGGAAAAGATCAGATGTGTTCTCTTTTCTCTCAATTTTTCTTTTTTGTTAACTGGGAAATTTTATCTCTGTTTTGAAAGTATATTAAATCCCTCCCTTCCCCCAGTTGTGGAAATGTTTATGGATGACTTTCAGTGTTAAAATAAATATACTCCCTCAAGAATTGCAAGTGCAAATATTTCATTGACTTACTGTAAAAAGTTAAAGATGAATAAGGAGAGAGGCCTCCAGGTACAGTTCTCATCATTGCTGTATAACAGCCAACAAGAGGGAGAGACAGACACCACTGATTCATCTTGGCACTTGTATTTCAAGTTCATATTTAAATGTGTGTAAGTGAAACGCATGTGTAGAGGTGCTCTGTAGAAAGGGATGACAAAATATACCTGGGCCAGCAGACCCTCTTCAGTTCACTAAAACCAAGAAGCTTATGTCTCAGAATGTTTATTTAACAGTCACTTCATTTTCTACTTCACTTAGTATTTTTCCTGAATTTCTTCTGGATTTTCAAGTATGAGCAGAAAGGAAGGTGGAATATAGAAATTCATTTTACTTGCATCAGAGTATGAAACAGTCATGTTGTTATTTTTAAAAAGTGAAAAACAGAAAACCCATTGGCATCCTAAGAAAGAGATGGTTGGGCTTTAGTTTCCGCTACAAAATTTAGTAAGCTCCACTTAGGAATTTTATTTCCCAAGAGATCTGGAATATAAAATTGTTCTTGAGCTTTGAAAAAAAAAAAATTCCAAACAACAAAAAACAAACAAAAACAAAGTAAGGATTATACGGAAAACTAAAGAAGGGAAGTGATGGGGATCTGGTTTTCTTAGAGTGAATAGCAGGGTGACAAACTAACCTTGCTCCTGGTTCTTCCCCAACAATTACTTGAATAAGCAAGGCCTTTGAGGTGAATTATCTTTACTTGCAAATTCTTAAAGTCTGAAGATCTTTTTAATTTGGGGGGGTGGGCATAGTTGATTTACAGTGCTGTGTTAGTTTTAGTTGGATAGCAAAGTGATTCAGTTATGCCTTATGCACAGACACGCACATTCTTTTTCAGATTCTTTACCTTTCTTGGGGGCTTCCCAGGTGGCGCTAGTGTACAAGAACCTGCCTGCCAATGCGGGAGACGTAAGAGACGCAGGTTTGGTCCCTGGGTGGGGAACACCCCCTGGAGGAGGGCATGGCAAGCCGCTCCAGTACTCTTGCCTGGAGAAGCGCGTGGACAGAGGAGCCTGGCGGCCTACAGTCCGTGGGTCAGAGTCGGACATGACGAAAGCGACTTAGCTCACACCCATATCTTTATCATGGGATCATGGCCTGCTGTTTCTGTAGGTTGTATGAAACACAAGTTCCTTAAAAGTATTTGGTAAATAATTGTAACAGAATCTGGACCAGAAGGGCGGTATACTTGGTATTGATTTTTTTGTTGTTGTTTAAAATTGTTAATGCTTATCATCAGAGATGAAATAACCTGGTATGTTTTATGTTTCCTGACGTGACCCAATAAAGAATGCCCAGCATCACCTTATGTAGAATTCTTGTAAAAAACAGCTTGTAGACCGGATTTTAGACCCTGTTTACTAAGTCTGTTTCCTGAAAAAAGATGGCTTTTTCCAAATGTAGTGAATAGTCCTTGGTTGGGTTCTTAATAAAGCAAAGTACAAAAGACATTTTGGGGACAGCTGGGAGAATTGTAATATTAACTATATGTTAGATACTATTGAATTAAAGCCAGTTCTCTTAGGTGTGATAATAGAGTCATGTATATGTAGGGGAATGTTCTCAATCTTAGAAGATGTATATTGATATATATGAGGTATGAATGTATTATGTTGGCGTGTATTTTCACATTTCAGCAGAGGGAAAACACTGTGTATTCATCAGGGTTCTCTAGAGAAACAGATCCTGGGGGTGGGTGTGTGGGTGTGTGGACTGATCGGTTGGTTGATTTTAAGGAATTAGCTGGTATCATTACATAGACTATTAAATCCAAAATCAGACTGGAAATCCAGGCAGAGCTAAGGTTGCGGTTTTAAGTCCGAAGGCTGGCAGTATTCCCTCTTGCTCAAGGGAAGTCAGTCTTTCGTTGCATTCAGGATTTCAGCTGATTAGATGAGACCCATCCACGATTCCCAGAATTTTCTTGTGATCTAGGCTCCCTGATTCCTGTGGCATCTTGTCACCCCAGTTACAACTCTGGCAGGCAGAAAAACTAAGGTGCCGCAGGTGTCTATCTTAAAAATAAACCAGAAAAAGGAAATTCCCTGGTGGTCCAGTGATTAGGACTCTGCCCTCTCATTGCCGAGGCCCTGGGTTCAATCCCTGATTGGGGAACTAAGATCCCACAAGTTGCAGGACATGGCCAAAACAAAAAATTAAAAAAAAAAAAAAAAGTCATTTCTTTGAAAAAAAAAAAAATCAAAAAAATTATCTTTTCTCCTAAGTCCCGACATGTCAGAAAGAGGAACTTAAGAAATTAACAGAAGGAAGAACATTCTGAGTCAAATGCATTAGAATCCAGAAAAAGTCTCTGTGTCTGAGCCTCTATTCTACCTCTTGCTTCTGGACATTTACTTAATTTATGTCCCCTTTTGGGGGAAAATGTGGGTGATACTGCCTAGAATAATTGGTGATAGGCAGCAGAACAGTAACTCAGTTTGTGAAAAGGCACCTTGAACTGTAAAGTGCTACAGAGACGAATGCAGGGCAGTGATAGAGCATGCACTGTGGGCCAGACGGCTCTCATGGACGTCACTGTAAAATAGACTCAGCTGCTGTCCTGTTGTTAGTTGAGCCTCAGAACCCCTTCCCTGGCCCTCCAGCTCCCAAATCTATCTTCTCTAAAAACTCTGGGCGCAGTCGCTCACTTAGCGTTAAAGCATCTAGAATAGTCAGCACACACACTGAATCAATAACTTCCATGAATTTTTATAAAATATTCATAATCTTAAAAGAATGTTCACCTGTTTTCATAGTAGTCACTTGTCTTTAGTTTCACATCCTCAAATTGAGTTAACTGCCTGTAAGCACCAGCTTTTTCCGAGCTCCAAGGCATACATGCTCATGTATAAACAGTGTGTTGTTTTGCTCTGTTAGCAAGGAGCTCTTATGTGGACGATTATAGATCAGGGTTGTCCTAAAGTTCCTCCAAATAGCCTTTTCTTCATTTTGGAGATTTTCAGAGGAGTCTTGGAAGTTGTAACATGTTTAAAGACCAGACAAAAGGATCAAGCAGACTCTGCATGGATCTGCAACCTTACCCCTGACCACCCATCCCAGGGGGCCCAGGCCTGCAAGTAGGGGGCAACAGGTGGGACTCTATCTAGATCCCCTGGGAAAAGCTGCTCTTCAGCCTCTACCAGCCTCTTTTGACTATGGCTTCTGTCTTCTCTACCCACTGGCTGTAAAAGAAAACTGTGGAGGTTTTTTTTTTTTCATTTTTATTTTATATTGGAGCATAATTGATTAATGTTGTGTTAGTTTCAGGAGTACAGCAGTTTCAGTTTCAGTTATACATACACATGCATCTTTTCTTTTTCAAATTCTTTTCCCAATTAGGTTATTACAGAATACTGAGCAGAGCTTTATAGAATGTTCTTACTGGTTTTTATCATTGAGGGGAGTGGTGGAGAAAAACTTTATTTCATTCCAGATTCCAGGGATATTTGGTCTAAAACAAAACTTGAGAAAAAGTTAAGCAAGAATCCAAATTAATTAGATGGAAAATGAATGACATTATTTCTCTTTTCAGTATGTATGTACCAGAATTTTAAATTATGCCAGTGACACCAATGGAGAAGGAAATGGCAACCCACTCCAGTGTTCTTGCCTGGAGAATCCCAGGGAAGGGGGAGCCTGGTGGGCTGCCGTCTGTGGGGTCACACAGAGTTGGGTACGACTGAAGCTACTTAGCAGCAGCAGTGACACCAAAAATACTTTGCACTTTTTTCACTCTTTTGTGAATGAGAAAATTTTTCTTTTATCATTTCACTGAGTACCCAAGATCCGCAAGAAATGGTAGATTAATGGCAATATTATATACAGATTGCTTAGTCATTATGGATTAATTCTAAATATGAAAGCCCTTATGGAGAGACGTAACATATTGTGATAGCATTTGTAATTTCTTTGCAGCAGAAAAACTGGAATGTCTGTGCCTTGCTGAACTCTGATAAGTTGACAGTGGGTGAGGAGAGACACATTTGTTCTAAGACATCTACACAAATCTTTTGATCATCTTGTCATATCTCAGTATCTCAAGTCTCTATTACTGATTTTTAAACTAGCTGTGTGATTGCCAGTAAAGAGGAAACTCAATTAGCAATTAATTTATTCTTCTTTTATTCCAGTTCTTTGTTTCAGTTAAAAAGAACTGAAATTCTAGAAATTCTAAAAGTAACAAGCAGCATACATCGCCTCAGTCATTCTTTCCCCATATTCTCTTCCAGAGGTAATCCCTGCTCTGAGTTTTGTTTTGCTTTATTTTGTTTCACCATAGATAAGCTTTGTGTGTTCTAGAACTTCGTATCAGTGGAGTCCTATAGTATGTTCTTGGTCCACTTATCATAATGTTTTTGAGATTTATTCATATTGTGTAAAAAAAATGGCTTTTTATGGCGACATAGTATGCCATTGTCCAAGGGATTCACTGGTGACTCAGTGGTAAAGAGTCCCCCTGACGATGCAGGAGACGTGAGTTCAATCCCTGAGTCAAGAAGATCTCCTGGAGAAGGAAATGGCAACCCACTCCAGTATTCTTGCCTGGGAAATCCCATGGACAGAGGAGCCCGGTGGGCTACAGTCCATGGGGTCACAGAGAGTCAGACACAACTTAAATAAACAATGCCATTATCCAAATATACTAATAGTTTGCCTCTTCTGTTAACAGACACCTAGGCTGTTTCCAGTCTCTTGTTTGTCGCGAAGGAAGCTTCTGTCAGTCTCTTGTATAGGGCTTTCTGTAGACGCGTTTTCATTTTCTTGGATAACTAACTAGGAGGGGAATTGTTGGGTGATAAGGCAGGTAAGTGTTTAGTCCTGTAAGTAACTGCCAGACATTTTCCTAAGATGGTTATAACATTTTACACTCCCTCTAACATCAGAGTTATTTTTTTTTTCCTCTTTACATCCTCACCAACATTTCCTGTCATCTGACTTTTTAAATCAGTTATTCTGATGGATATAGACTGTAACTTTTTAATATATGTATAGGAATATTAAGTTATACTATCTACATATTTTTGTGAATTAGAAACTAAATGGACTCTTTTCAGATTGGCACAGATGTTTTTGTTAATTGGTTTGAGCTGAGATATTCAACAGAGATAATAGATAATAATTAAGGATAAAAGATGTTGAAAGATAACTAGGCAATTATGAATCTTTAGCACATGAAATGTGGAAACTTATGTTTTTATAGGTCCGTTTGTTCATTAGCTAAGTCATTTATTCATTGATTCATTCATTCATAAATCACTTTTTATTTTTAATATTTTACATGATTGTATGATAATGCCGTCTGACAGAACTTTCTGTCTTGATGGATGGATATTTCACTCTGTGCTGTTATGGCAACATGTGACAACTGAGTACTGTCTTATTAAGTGCTATTGAGCAGTGTATTTTTGTATTTTGTTTTAATTATGGCAAGTGGATACTATATTGGATAGTGCATGTCCAAGCAAGTGTATTCAAATATTATCTGATCTTATATTGTAAAATAAAGAAAATGTCTTCCTTATTTATATACTTGGAAGTGCAAGCCTGGCTGTAATCGTTGCTCCTAATGTCATTTACATTTTTATATTTGGAATTTTTAAAAATTATTGACACTTTTATTGAGGTAATTATTGATTCACATGTAGCTGTAAAAATTAATAAAGGTCCTTTTTACCAAATATATAAAGAAGAAATAATACCTATCCTTCTCAAACTGTTCAAAAAAAATTGAAGAGGACTGAACACTCCCAAATTCATTCTACAAGACCGTCATTACCCTGATATCAAAACCAGACAAAGACATTACAAAAAAAGAAAATTATAGGCCAGTGCCTTTGATGAATATAGATGCAAAAATCCTCAAGACAATAGTAGCAAACCAAATCCAATGATATAAAAAAGATCATACATCATGATAAGCTGGATTTTTTTCTAGAACACAGGACAGTTCAACATTAGCAAATCAATTACTGTGAAACTTCACATTGACAAAAGGAAGGATAAAAATACATGATCAACAGGCTCAGAAAAAGCATTTGACAACATTTAAGTGATGCTAGTGGTAAAGAGTCTGCCTGCCAAAGCAGGAGACTTCAGAGATGCAGGCGCGGTCCCTGGGTCAGGAAGATCCCTTGGAGGAGGGCATGGCAACCCATTCCAGTATTCTTACGAGAAGAATCCCGTGGACAGAGTAGCCTGGTGGGCTACAGCCCATAGGGTTGCAAAGAGTTGTACATGACTGAAGTCACCTAGCACAGCACAGCAGCAACATCCATTCATGATTAAAAAAAAAAAAATCTCAGCAAAGTGGGTAAAGAGAGAACATATCTCAACATCATAAAAGTTATTTATGAGAAGCCCACAGCTAACATCATACAGTGAAAAGCTAAAAGCCTTTCCTCTCATGCCCACACTTGCCACTTCTATTTAACATAGTACTAGATGTCCTAATCACAGTAATCAGACAAGAAAAATAAAAGGCATTTAAGAAAGAAGTAAAACTGTCACTATTTGCAGATGACATGATACTGTGTATAGATAACCCTAAAGCTTCTTCCCCAAAACTATTAGAACTAATAAATTAATTCAGCAAAGTTGCAGGAGAAAAGATTAATATATAGAAATCTGTCACTTTTCTGTGCACTAATAATGAAATATTAGAGAAAGTTAAAAATTCTGTTAAAAGTTTAATCAAAAAGAATAAAATACCCAAGAATATACTTAATCAGAGAGATGAAAGAACTGTACTCCAAAAACTGTAAAACACTGATGAAGGAAATTGAAGATGATATAAAGAAATGGAAAGATATCCCATGCTCTTGCAGCCATGTTTAAAAACAGTTGGACTATATGATGATCTTTTACTTTTAGGAAGTTTGTTTTACTTTTTTATTCATATACAGTGCTTGTATTTCATTTAATTTATGTTTTTTCAATTTGGAGAAGACTCTTCAGAGTCCCTTGGACTGCAAGGAGATCCAACCAGTCCATTCTGAAGGAGATCAGCCCTGGGATTTCTTTGGAAGGAATGATGCTAAAGCTGAAACTCCATTACTTTGGCCACCTCATGCAAAGAGTTGACCCATTGGAAAAGACTCTGATACTGGGAGGGATTGGGGGCAGGAGGATAAGGGGACGACAGAGGATGAGATGGCTGGATGGCATCACTGACTCGATGGACATGAGTCTGAGTGAACTCCGGGAGGTGGTAATGGACAGGGAGGCCTGGCGTGCTGCGATTCATGGGGTTGCAAAGAGTCGGACACCACTGAGCTACTGAACTGAACTGAATTACTCCATTACTTTTTTTTTTTTTTTAATGCTTTTTTCCAAGGCTTTATCAAGTGTAGTAGAAATGCCTTTGTATACATATATATACACACATATATAAAATATTTATTTTTAAAAACTTATGAATTTTTGCCCTGCTAAAAAAGTTATGACATTTTGTTTCTACTTGTTTGACTTAGTGTGAATAGAATGCTAGATTTCTACTTTAATTTTAAAAAATAGATACACAGTTAGCAAAGTTAGCAACAGAGGTTTACTGTATAGCACAGGGAATTATAGTCAATATCTTATAGTAACCTATAATGGAAAATAATCTGAAAAACAATATATGTGTATATATAACCGAATCACCTACCTGTGTGCCTAAAACATTGAAAGTTAACTATGCTTCAATTATATCTATATTGTTAAAATGGCCATATTACTCAGAGCAGTCTATAGATTTAATGCAGTCCCTGTTAGAATACCCATGGCATTTCCCACAGAACTAGAATAAGTGAGCCTAAAATTCACATGGAACCACAAAAGACTGAATTGCCAAAGAAATCCTGAAAAATAAGGACAAAGCTGGAGGTAGCATGCTCCTAGATTTCAGACTGCGTTACAAAGCTACAGTAGTCAAAACACCAGTGTCATATTGGCACAAAACCAGACACACAGGTCAGTGGAATAGAACAGAGAGCCCAGAAATAAACTCACATACCTAGGTCAGTTGACAGAGGAGACAAGAGTATACAATGAAGAAAAAATAGTCTCTTCAGTAAGTAGTGCTGGGAATACTGGACAGCTACATGTACCAGAATGAAATTAGAACAATTTCTAACACCATAAACAAAAATTAACTCAAAGTGGATTAAAGACCTAAATGTAAGACCTAAAACCATAAAACTTATAAAAGAGAACGTAGGCAGAACACTTATTTGACATAAATCATAGCAATTATTTTTTGAATCTGTCTCCTAAGGCAGAAGTAATAAAAGCAAAAATAAATAGGACCTAATTAAACTTAAAAGCTTTTGCACAGCAAAGTAAATCATGAACAAAATGAAAGAGAACCTATGTACAAAATGGGAGAAGATATTTGCAAATGTTCTGATCAACAAAGGATTAATTTCCAAAATAGATAAACACCTCAGACTACTTAATTTCCAAGAAAAAAAAAATGGCTTAGATGTTAAAGAATATGCCTGCAGTGCAAGAGACCCAGGTTCAATCCGTGGGTTGAGAAGACCCCCTGGAGAAGGGAATGACAACCCACTCCAGTATTCTTGGCTGGAGAATTCTTTGTACGTAGGAGCCTGATGGGCTACAATCCATAGTGTTGCAAAGTTGGACACAACTGAGCGACTAACACTTTCAACAGCAATGAAAAAATGGAAAGAAGGTCTGAATAGACATGTTTCCAGAGAAGATATGTGAATGACCAACAGGCTCACGAAAAGGTGTTCAACTTTGTTAGAGAAATATGAACGGAAAAAACTAGACATCTCCTCCGGTCAGAATGGCCATCACCAAAAAGAAATCTACAAATAGCAAATGCAGGCAAGGATGTGGAGAAGAGGGAACCCTTGTACATTGTCAGTGGGAATGTAAATGGATACAACCACCGTGGAAAACAGGATGGAGGCTTCTCAAAAAACTGAAACAGGATGGAGGCTTCTCAAAAAACTGAAAATAGAATTACCGATGTTATGGTTTAGTCGCTGTAGTGTCTGACGGACTGCGACCCCATGGACTGCAGCGTGCCAGGCCTCCCTGTCTTTCACTGCTCTGCAGTTTGCTCAGACTCATGTTCTTTCAGTTGGTGATGCTATCCAGTCAGCTCATCCTCTGTCACCCCCTTCTCCTACCATCAGTCCTTCCCAGCATCACGGTCTTTCCCAGTGAGTTGGCTCTTTGTATCAGGTTGCCAAAGTATTGGAGCTTCAGATTCAGGATCAATCCTTCTAATGAATATTCAGGGTTGATTACCTGTAGCATTTACTGGTTTGATCTCCTTGCAGTCCAAGGGACTCTCAAGAGTCTTCTCCAGCACTTCAGTTCAAAAGCATCAGTCCTTTGGTGCTCAGCCTCCTTTATTGTTCAACTCTGACATCCGTACATGACTACTGGAAAAACCATAGCTTTGACTCTATGGACCTTTGTCAACAAAGTGAGCTACCATATGATCCAGCAATTCACTCCTGGATATATATCTGGAAAAAGTGCAGACATTAACTTGAAAAGATATATGCACCCCAGTGTTCATAGAAGCACTGTTTATCATAATCAGGGTATGAAAGGAAGTAAACCAGTTGCCCACGAACAGATGAGTGTATAAAGAAGATGTGTTGTGTATGTATACAATGGAATATTGGTCAGCCATTAAAAAAGAATGAAACTCTGCATTTTCAGCAGTGTAGATGGACCTAGAGAATATTATGCTTAGTGAAATAAGTCAGAGACAGATACCGTATGATACCTCTTATATGTGGAATCTAAAAAAATAAATTTATATGCAAAACAGAGGCAGACTCACAGATATAGAAAGCAAACGAGTGGTTACCAAATGGAAGAAGGAATGGAAAAGGGGTAAATCAAGGAGGATATGAAATTAAGGAGATACAAGCTACTGTTTAGGAAATAAGCAACATACGAGCTCTATTGTATACCTCAAGGAATTATACCCATTATCTTATAATAACTTTTAATGGAGTATAATCTATACTGAATCACAGTGCTATACACCTGAAACTAATACAATATTGTAAATCAACTATACATCAATAAATAAAAAGATCCTGAATGCCCTTCATCCACTTTTCCTCACATTTTGCAGAACTATAGTACAACAGAACATCAATACAAAGATACAAACAAACCCCAAATTGCAAGTACTACAAAGGTATGTTTTATGTATATTTGATATAACTCAGTTTATTTAGGACAGTAACAGCCTATATCCGCACTCATTCTGCTGGTCAGTTGTCCCTGCGTCTAAAATGAAATAGCTGATTCAGACCTCCTCCTGTTTATACTGTGAGAAGCTTTTCATATGTTCCTTTTATGTTGTAGGCATGCTTTTTTAATTGGTCAGATCGTTACTGAGCAGACTGAAGTCATAAAGACAATGAATTATTAAAAAACAATCCAGTCTTCCTAAGAATGAAGTCATTTGGTTTCAGTGATGATGTGTTTCTGAAAGGTATAATGTCTTGGTATGAAGAAAGAAAACAAAAAATCCTAATTGGTACTCTCTTTTACTATTGAATATAATGGGACAAAATAAAATATTACTTGGTTTTTTTTTTCCCCCAGTCTAGATTCTTTTATAGATTTTAAGGAATACTACTTTTGGGGGTCAGTTCCCAGAAATGTGGTAACATATTAAGCGATGCTGTAGCATAGATAAGTTGACAGTAGAAATATTACTTTTTCATTCTTCAAAATAATCTTTTAAAATAAGAGATATTTGTTTTGATAGTGGATTTAAGGAGGATGTGAGTCTAATATATTTTGCGACCTTCCTAAACACATCCCAGGTCTGCCTGTCCCTCGATTCTTCCCTTTTCTCCCTCTCAGCTGATATTAAGTATCTCTGTGTTTCAAAAAAAGTATTGACTTGAACAAGAGAGTGCCTGTTTTCCACACTTGATGCATTTCCGGATGAAATGGCTTGATGCTGAGACTTAAAATGCGCCTTTCCTAGCTCCTTGCCAGCTCCAGTGTCTGTGCTCTGAGCTGCACAGAGGTGAGCAGCGACCCGGGAAGGCAGGGCGACATCACCTGCTGTTGTTCAAACCCCTTCGGGGTGCTCCTGCTGGGGCTTTTGCCGGGGGATGTGGTGAAGTGAGGATGAGTTAGTTAAGAGGACAGTTTTGTGTCCTTAATTCAGCTGAGGTTCAAACAGAATAAGACAGATGGGGGTCAGATGAATCCAGGGTGGTGCCAGCAGTAAGGGTGGGAGGAAGAGAGAGTTTTAAAATAAGAGATATTTGTTTTGATAGTGGATTTAAGGAGGATGTGAGTCTAATATATTTTGCGACCTTCCTAAACACATCCCAGGTCTGCCTGTCCCTCGATTCTTCCCTTTTCTCCCTCTCAGCTGATATTAAGTATCTCTGTGTTTCAAAAAAAGTATTGACTTGAACAAGAGAGTGCCTGTTTTCCACACTTGATGCATTTCCGGATGAAATGGCTTGATGCTGAGACTTAAAATGCGCCTTTCCTAGCTCCTTGCCAGCTCCAGTGTCTGTGCTCTGAGCTGCACAGAGGTGAGCAGCGACCCGGGAAGGCAGGGCGACATCACCTGCTGCTGTTCAAACCCCTTCGGGGTGCCCCTGGTGGGGCTTTTGCCGGGGGATGTGGTGAAGTGAGGATGAGTTAGTTAAGAGGACAATTTTGTGTCCTTAATTCAGCTGAGGTTCAAACAGAATAAGATAGATGGGGGTCAGATGAATCCAGGGTGGTGCCAGCAGTAAGGGTGGGAGGAAGAGAGAGACCGCCCATCTTGGCCTGTGCAGGTGCTGACATCTGGGCATAGCCTTACAGGACGGGCAGGATGTTTGATGAGCAAAGATGGCAGGAGTAGGCATTTTAGATGGAGTGCATGATAGAGAAAACAGTTCAAAGGCTGGGAACATCAGAAAGGTCTGTCCTGGAGTAGAGGGTACGGGAATTAGCATGAAGATGGAGGGAGTTAGGAAATAGAGCTGGAGTCTAATTGTGAGTTTCCAGTCAGGGCTGTGGCTTGGGGTGGGGGCACAGGGCTTATTTTCGTACTTACATGTACTTCTCAATTCATTTAGTTTTCTCACACTTTTTTCTGATTATATCAGCATTTTAAAAATACTGGGTTCCAGAAAAAAAAATGATCTTACAACCTATTTCAAAGAGAAACTTTCATTTGGTGGGATATTTAAAATTAAGTAGAATTTAGTGATCCTTCCATTCTCTTCTGTAGTTTTCATTTTCTAATGAATGTATTTAAATAGATTTTTGAACACTTTACCTTTTGTCAGTATTTAGATCACATGAGAATGCGTAGCAAAGATGGCAGGAGTAGGCATTTTAGATGGAGTGCATGATAGAGAAAACAGTTCAAAGGCTGGGAACATCAGAAAAGTCTGTCCTGGAGTAGAGGGTACGGGAATTAGCATGAAGATGGAGGGAGTTAGGAAATAGAGCTGGAGTCTAATTGTGAGTTTCCAGTCTGGGCTGTGGCTTGGAGTGGGGGCACAGGGCTTATTTTTGTACTTACATGTACTTCTCAATTCATTTAGTTTTCTCACACTTTTTCTGATTAATCAGCATTTTAAAAATACTGGGTTCCATAAAAAAAAATGATCTTACAACCTATTTCAAAGAGAAACTTTCATTTGGTGGGATATCTAAAATTAAGTAGAATTTAGTGATCCTTCCATTCTCTTCTATAGTTTTCATTTTCTAATGAATGTATTTAAATAGGTTTCTGAATACTTTACCTTTTGTTAGTATTTAGATCACATGAGAATGCTTATTTCTTTGTCATTTGATTAACAGTATTACAGAGCAACATGGTTTTATGTCAGTGAGGGACTCTAAAAGGAATTCTTGAACTAGGATAAAGGTACAAGTGCTATGCTCCTGCTGCTGCTAAGTCACTTCAGTTGTGTCCGACTCTGTGTGATCCCATAGACGGCAGCCCGCCAGGCTCCCCCGTCCCTGGGATTCCCCAGGCAAGAACACTGGAGTGGGTAGCCATTTCCTTCTTCAGTGCATGAAAGTGAAAAGTGAAAGGGAAGTCGCTCAGTTGTGTCCAACCCTCAGCAACCCCATGGACTGCAGCCCACCAGGCTCCTCCATCCATGGGATTTTCCAGGCAAGAGTACTGGAGTGGGGTGCCATTGCCTTCTCCAACAAGTGCTATAGTATTAGATTAAAATTCAGATTACCCACTGTTGAGGTACTTGCATTAAATTACAGTAGAAAACAGGGCTATTTTGTGAAAGAGTGGGTCATGATAGGCTTAAAATATTTTGAGACAATTTAAATACAATATTGTCAAAACTAGCTTTGCACAGGTTGTGTATGGAAAACACAGAGTTAGCTGTATGTATAATATAGCGGAAATCACCTGGAATTCATTAAAGGCTGGCGCTTCTAGGCAAGCCTTGTTCAAGTTTAGGACGTGTAATCGGAGATCAATAGCCGTGCTCTAAGTGTTTGTCTCGGTCAGCCCTCCAGACTGTTAGGAGCTTGAGATGAGCATATACATACTACTCTATATTAGATAACCAACAGGGCACAGGGAACTCTGCTCGGTACTCTGTGATGACCTAAATGGGAAAAGAATGTGAAAGAAGAATGACTATGTACAACTGAATCACTTTGCTGTCCCTGACCTAACACAACATTATAAATCAGCTATACTCCAATACAATTTCTTAAAAACCAGTAGAGCAAAGACTATCCCCATTTTCTGGGTGAGGAAACTATGGGTCAGAGGCAGCACATGTTTAACTCACGATCTCCCATGACTAGAGGGACGCTGCAGGGTGAACCCACCTCTGTTTGCCCACAGAGCTGGTGCTGGTAAGTATCAGTAATTCTCTTGGCTCATAAGGGCATATAGGCCAGCCTCCAGGTGGTTTAGGACAAACACAGAAAGCACTCACGGGTAGCTCAGATTTTATGGCATGAAGAGTAATCCCAATTGTGATTACAGGAGGAAAACAAAAGCCAAAATTTGAGTGTCAGCATATTAGGTGACTATATTGGGTTGGCCAAAAAGTTTGTTCCGGTTTTATCATATGATGTAACATAAAACCCCAAGTGAACTTGGCCAACCCAATATATTATTATTAGGCATTTCTGACCAGTAATGGATTGGAGAAGGGACCAACACCAGCCTTGGCACCCCTGGCACTGTCAGTGCCTGGGAGTTTCTGACCAGTCTTTGCCTCTAAATTTCCTAAATGTTCATAGCAGGGTCTGATAAGTAAGATGCCGTTCTCTCCAGTGAATTCTGATACCTGAATCTGGCCTGAGAATGACTATTAACAAAATTAGTCCCCTGCACATACCCAAGCAAGGAATTTGATCTTCTAAATAAATGGTTATAAATTAGCTCAACTTTGGGGGGGAAATGTTTCTATTCGGTCTTCTCTGTGGCCCATGTTCTGGTATTATACATATTATAAGTGAATAATATTTTTTAGAAATATGTATTGTATTTGTTGGAAAAGAGTATAGATTTTTACTTATTATAATTCTAAGTGAAACAACACAGAAATGATTGCTGTGAGTTCAGGTGTTCTTATTTTCAGGTTTTTTTCAAGGTCTTCTAACCACTAAGTTAATTGTTAACCTTGTTTCATATCGTGCATTCTTTCAAAAGCTCTAGATCAATATATATTTTAGTGTTCTGTACAGCTGTTATTCAACATCATCTCTGCATCCCTTTTACCTGTCATAGCCCTGGTGCCTGGAAGGCAGTGAATATGCTTTGAATTGCTTGTTGAACAGAGAGTATAAAAATAAATACATTCTAAAAGGTTAGCTGTCGAATCCTATTTTTATAAACCTGAACCTATCATATCAGAATTACGTTCCATTGCCTAGAGTCTGGCAACAGCCCTGACTGGTCTAAAGACCCGTGAGAGTCAGGGTTGGGAAAACATTCAAGAACTCAGCTGTTTGACTTTTGAAAAGTCCTTATTCACATTCTCTATGTTCTAATCCTTCACCCTCATTCAAACCACAATCTGAAGGAAGCCTCAGACTGTGGGCACAAACCTGAAATGGATTACTTTGGACATCAACTATCGTAGGGCAGGGAAAGGAGAACTGCTGTGTTTTTATACATAGGTCTTTACTTTCCAGTTTTACAAATCAGTATAGCAAAATGTGTAAAATACTAGATTTTCTATTTTAGATCCTTCTACAATGCATTGTGTATTATAACCAGGATTTTAGCAATATTAACATGGCGTTTTATATCTATACATCAGTCTTCTTAAAGAAGGATATATAAAACAGCAAATATTTACTGGGCATTAATACATGCCAGACAGCATTTCAGTTAAGTAACTGTGAGATGTATATCTAGAACTAGAGTGACAGTCTTGCAGGGAATATTAAGGTAACAGCTGATTTTACATGAATCAAGCAAATTTACCCTTTATGCTATGAATGACATCCAGAAATAATGGTGATAGAATGTAATAAAGATCAAAGGAGGAAAGAAAGGGAGGTAATAGGAAACTATATAAAGAAAATTAAGGCTATTTCAAATAAAGAAAAGTGGTACATAGGAGTAAATACTACAAAGTAAAGCTGAGCTAGACAGTGCTACTGTTTGCTCAAGATTTCCAAGGTTTGATGTCCTTGCAGTCCAAGGGATTCTCAAGAGTCTTCTCCAACATGCAGTTCAAAAGCATTAATTCTTCTCACTCAGCTTTCTTTATAGGCCAACTCTCACATCCATACATGACTACTGGGAAAACCATAGCTTTGACTAGATGAACCTTTGTCAGCAAAGTAATGTCTCTGCTTTTGAATATGCTGTTTAGGTTGGTCATAGCTTTTCTTCTAAGGAGCAAGCGTCTTTTAATTTCATGGCTGCAGTCACTATCAGCAGTGATTTTAGAGCCCAAATAGATAAAGTCTGTCATTGTTTCCATTGTTTCCCCATCTATTTGCCATGAAGTGATGGGACCAGATGCCATGATTTTTGTTTTTTGAGTGTTGAGTTTTAAGCCAACTTTTTTTGCTTTCCTCTTTCAGTTTCATCAAGAGGCTCTTTAGTTTCTATTTTCTTTCTGTCATAAGGGTGATATCATCTGCATATTTGAGGCTATTGATGTTTCTCCCTGCAATCTTGATTCCAGTTTGTGCTTCATCCAGCCTGGCATTTCACATGATGTACTCTGCACATAAGTTAAATAAGCAGGGTGACAATATAGGGCCTTGATACTCCTTTACTGATTTATAACCAGTCTGTTCCATGTCAAGTTCTGACTGTTGCTTCTTGACCTGCATACAGATTTCTCAGGAGGCAGGTCAGGTGGTCTGGTATTCCCATCTCGTTCAGAATTTTCCACAATTTGTTGTGATCCACACAGTCAAAGGCTTTGGCGTAGTCAAGAAAGCAGGTGTTTTTGTGGGATTCTCTTGCTTTTTCTATGATCCAGTGGATGTTGAAAATTTGATCTCTGGTTCCTCTGCCTTTTCTGAGTCTGGCTTGAACATCTGAAAGTTCACAGTTCACGTACTGCTGAAGGACCTCAGGCTCAGGGGCACTGAACAGAATAGCGTGGGCATAAGTCCTTTTGCAGGGAATCTCCAGTAAAGTCAGTACCCATACCATAGTTTGGCCTCAGGCCAAACAGCAGGGAGGGAACACAGCCTGAGCATCAGCAGAAAATTGGATTAAAGATTTACGGAACATGACCCTGCCCATCAGAACAAGACCTAATTTTCCCCACGGTCAGTTTCTCCCATCAGGAAGCTTCCACGGGCCTCTTATCCTTATCCATCAGAGGGCAGACAGGATGAAAACCAAAGTCACAGAAAACTAACCAAACTGACCACATGGATCACAGCCTTGTCTAACTCGGTGAAACAATAAGCCATGCCTCGTAGGGCCACCCAAGATGGTGTCATGAGGGAGAGTTCTGACAAAACGTGGTCCACTGGAGAAGGGAATGGCAAACCACTTCAGTATTCTTGCCTTGAGAACCCCATGAACAGTATGAAAAGGCAAAAAGACAGGACACTGAAAGATGAACTCCCCAGTCAGTAGGTGCCCACAGGTGGAAAAATAACTCCAGAATCAATGATGAGATGGAGCCAAAGTGAAAACGCCCAGTTTTATGGATGTGACTGATGATGGAAGTATAGTCCGATGCTGTGAAGAACAGTTTTGCATAGGAACCTGGAATGTTAGGTTCTTGAATCAAGGTAAATTGGAAGTAGTCATACAGGAGATGGCAAGAGTGAACATCGACAATTTGGGAATCAGAGAACTAAAATGGACTGGGATGGGTGAATTTCACTCAGATGACCATTATATCTACC
>SJYX01004270.1:46747-57117 GCA_006410675.1 Oreotragus oreotragus | reverse complement strand
TTTTCACTTTCCCCTTTGATGCATTGGAGAAGGAAATGGCGAGCCACTCCAGTGTTCTTGCCTGGAGAATCCCAGGGACGGGGAGCCTGGTGGGCTGCCGTCCAAGGGGTCGCACAGGGGTGGACACGACTGAAGCGACTCAGCAGCAGCAGCCGCCTTTGTAACTGTGAGCAAACGCAGTGTTGTTTAAGCCACCCAGTCTATGATACTTTTATGACCACGGCCTAAAACAAACTAACCTCGAGTCTCACAGGCTTCTCAAAGCGTGGCTGGGGAAGGATCCGTGTGCGAATGCGTTTAGTGGTTGGCACGTTTTTAAACTGGGGGCCCCAGTTCCTCATAAGCTGTTGTTCTGAGGGAATCTGTGGGAAGCCTCCAAGGGCAGCTCACTTACAACATGGCGGCCGCTATGTCAGAGCCAGCCAAGGGGAAAGACCGAGCAAGGGAGGGGAGTCCACAGTGTTTTATAGTCCAGCCTCCCAAGTGACGTCTCAGTGCTCTTGCTGTATTCTAACGGTTAGAAGTTGTCTCCAGTCCACCCAAGACTCAAGTGGAGACGATTATACAACGTTTGACCACCAGGAGATGGGCCCCATGGGGGCCGCCCACCATACCTGGTTGTCTGAGGGTTTTACAGCCCGCATAAGTATACGTTTGCCATTAAGTTTATCCATAATCATAAAAAAAAAATCAGCATGGTAGAGATCTATCACATGGTAATAATTCTATATAATTGATGAACCATCTAGTCTTTATAGTGGTAAATCATTTTGATATTTTAAAAATATGCTTTAATTGGATTATATAACTTTTACATACATAACTAACAACTTGTATATAGTGTTAACTCTTGCGTCTTCGAAGGAGGTTTAAGACCTGTTAGGGTCAATAAATGCCAATAGGCATTGCACATACTGTATATTTTGAAACTTTTTAATGAAATATATTAAATGTACAGAAAGGAGAAGTATACAGTGCATACTCATCACCAGGATTTAACAATTGTTGATTGTCATGTTTATCTCGCTCTCTTTTGGCTGTATTATAAATAAAATTATGGCATTTCATGTCTCAAGTATTTCAGTAGTCCCCTCTTAAAAAGCGTGTTTTGAATGTAGCATGCTGCTGCTGCTGCTAAGTCGCTTCAGTCACGTCCGACTCTGTGCAACCCCATAGACGGCAACCCACCAGGTTACCCCTTCCCTGGGATTCTCCAGGCAAGAACACTGGAGTGGGTTGCCATTTCCTTCTCCAATGCATCAAAGGGAAAAGTGAAAGTGAACGTAGCATAGTATTGTAGTAATATATGACAAAATTAAGTTATTACGTACAGCTGACTTATTCAAAACCAGGAGTCTGTCAAGAACCATTATTCCATTTTGTTTTTACGTCTCATAAATTTCTTTTAGTGCATTGGAACCTTTGTCCCATACTCATTTCTTTTTTTTTTCTGTACATCAACTTGATAAAGAATGGGATCTATTTTAAATCAGTGCTATTTCCTTTTTCCTAAGCCTGTATTCCTTTAGTGCCAAAGTTATTTATTAATACCAGAATCTTGCACCGGAAGTCTAGTATGTTAAGTAGAAACCATAAAGCAGATAAAATCTGCACTTGAGTCAGAGCAGAGAGACCTTTCCCCCTAGCTTCCCCATCCCTACCCCCAGCCACCTTCCTGGCTGAACTCCTGTGTTTGGCACAGTTTGAAGCACTGTAGTTTAAATCATAGGTGGTTGAGACTGAAAAGAGGAGGAAGAATAGGAAGTAGCAGCCTGAGAGGACAAGAGCAAAAACGTGAAGCAGCCCAGATGCAACTCTTCCAGCCTCCTGTCTGCTCTTGAGCCACTGGCTGGTACCCAGCAACCCTGTGGAGGATGGAGGGCTGAGGACAAGTTGACTGAGGGGCCACTTGTTGGCATTTATGCTGTTAATACAAGCTCGCGTCGTCCCGATTAGTCCTGCTTAGGATGATGGCTCCTCGTGGGCACTGCCTAGCACAACGCCTGGCTCTTCAGTATGCTCAGTGAATACTGGCTGAATAAATCTAGCTGTAAATGAATTACGTGTGGACTGCCATTTACAGAGCGCACATTTTATACCAGTTATGGGGCTTCCCCAGTGGCTCAGTGAGTAAAGAATCTGCCTACAGTGCAAGAGACACAGGAGACACAGGTTCAGTTTCTGGGTTGGAAAGATCCCCTGGAGCAGGAAATGGCAACCCATTCCAGTATTCTTGCCTGAGAAGTCTCATTAACAGGGGAGCCTGGTGGGCTACAGTCCCTGGGGTCGCAAAAGGTCAGACACAGCTGAGCAACTAACCACGCACACGCATGCTTCATGCTGGTCATATATTAGTAAGATTTTCATGTATTACTAGATCTTTATCAGGTAGGTATTATTGTCACCAACTTTCATATAGAGAGAAATTTCTCTCAAGTTACCCAAAGTAAGGTCCAGCAGATTCTAACATATCTATTACTGGCTTTAGTGGAACTAGAAACAAGAGAATCAGATTTTAATTTCAGCATTTCTTCATGCTATTTACAGAGAGTTTTGTTTTATGGAAATAATTTTGATTTTTTGCTCTTCAATTCCTTTATGGAAAACATAGGTAATTAAATGTTTTATGGATCAGTTATGAAGGTAAATTTGATATCAGGAAGCACAAAAGTAGTTTAGAAAAAAAAAACCACGCTCTTCTCTGAGGTATTATTGACTATGTATTACGATGTTTAATACGTGGTTGGCACTTAAATTTTTTGTCTGACATTAATAACTTCTGAATGACAGAGCGTGTATACATGTCATTTTGTGCATGCTGTGTTTTTAGGGCTGTGTAACCAAAGCCATTATACTCTTTTCTGGGAGTTACTATGTAAAAATAATATTTGCGACACACATCCAAGGAACTGTGTGAAATATTTTATACTGGAACTTAGTTGAACATAATAGTGAACTGAAATGCAAATAATATGGTACCTGATTACTTTATCACATAGTTTTCTTTTAATGGTATTTGCCTTAATAGAATTTCAATTTTTTAAGTATAGTAATTTTATAGGAAAAATTTGAGAGTTTAAGTTGGCAATTCCGAAGCAGCCCACTCATTGTGTTCACTAAAGTGTTCTTCCAAAAATAAATGAGTAGGCTGGCATTGTGTTTTAAACATCAAGCTAATTTTGGTTAATTATATAAATCTAAAAGCCATGGGCAAGGCAGCAATTCAGTCTTACTAGATGATGATCAGTGAAATTGTAAGACAGCTTGCTGAATGATGCCCATCAAGCTAATAACCTGAATGCATTGTGTCCAAAAGGACAGTGCCTGGCAGAGTATCAGATAGGAAGCCTTCCCAGTGCTTTAATAAGGGGCTTGTGAAAGCTTGCAAAAGAGGGTACAAAGTTAGAAACAGTAGTAACAGCTCTGATCGGAATGCAGAAACATTAGACAAATAAAAAAGCATGGTTACCATGGATAGCTAATAATTGTGTTAAATAATGGAAAGCTGGCTTGAGCAGTATGGTGGGCCATCCCTGCCTTGCTCCTTATCTCTAGTTTTTGTTTAAATAAAATGAGAGTGCTACATTATGTGGGGCTCTCATTGAAATTAGTTGAAATTAGTATTCTGCCACAAGTGAGCAGGAAACACAGATGCAGAATAAGAATGCGGTTGAGGGCAGGAGAGTTTAGAGCACTTGATTCTCTAACAACTTTGCCATTCAGACAGAAATCATGACTCCCTTTGCACATGGTTGTAAAGTAATGATGAGCAGAAATTGTTGCTCGATTTTTGCTGCACCCAAGCTCAATTGGTGGGTTTATGTTGTATCTGTGAAATAAAGGTTGGATGTATTAAAATGCTTTTATGATTGGACATAGACTAGCCCTCATTCCATCTTATCCCTAGAAAAGGCTTATTCTCTATTGAGAAAACTATGTATTGGTCTGTTGCATGATTTATTTTTATTTTATTTTTTTACTTTAAAATATTGTATTGGTTTTGCCACACATCAACATGAATCCGCCACGGGTGTACACGTGTTCCCAATCCCGAACCCCCCTCCAATCTTCCCCTGCATGATTTCTTTATCTCAGTTGGATAACCTGCGGTTGTCTCTCAGATTTATTTAGGAAAGAGGTATGTTTCTCCTTTATCAGGATTTCTTCAATGAGCCCAAGAATGACGTTTCAAGCTATTGTATTTCATGAAGTAATAGATTTGACTGAACTTTCTTTTTCCAGTGACCATATGGTCATTGGGAAGATCCATGAGATTATTTGTAGAAATGAATCACAGAGAAATTACGTTGCTATAGAATCTGAAGAGTTGATTCATATAATTAGGTTATTTTCCTCAGCTTTGGTACAATCTGATTTTTACTGACCTATACGTTCACCATTGGAGAAGGAAATGGCAACCCACTCCAGTATTCTTGCCTGGAGAATCCCAGGGATGGGGGAGCCTGGTGGGCTGCCGTCTATGGGGTCACACAGAGTTGGACACGACTGAAGTGACTTAGCAGCAGCAGCATACGTTCACCAGCAGTTGAGTGGAAGTGCTTAAGAAGACAGACGGACTTAAAAGCCATTCACGGTAACTGGGTGTTTAACAGTGATGCCTAGTTTACTCCGTAACTGTTATCAACCGTCTGCCTAACGTTGTAATATCCTAACAGTTCAACATCTCCCAAGAAAATTGCATTCCTCTTCATTGTGATCTTTCATAGAGTTTGAACTGATGGCAAAAAATTAAATAAAAGAATTATTTGTGCCACTTACCCAGACTTATCCTGCAGTGTCACTTAAAGAAAAAAATTCCCATGCAAACTATTATATAGAGAATGGATAACCAACAAGATCCTGTGTAGCACAGGGGACTGTATTCAATATCCTGTGATAAATCATAAAGGAAAAGAACATGACAAAGAATGTATATGTATGTATAACTGAATCCGTTTGCTGTACAGCAGAATTAACACAGCATTGGGAATCGACTCTAATAGTTTTTTTTTTTTAATTTCCCAATTCCTATTTAACCCTTTGCTTCTGAACTCTCCTAGTCATATTAATTATTAAGNGGAAAAGAACATGACAAAGAATGTATATGTATGTATAACTGAATCCGTTTGCTGTACAGCAGAATTAACACAGCATTGGGAATCGACTCTAATAGTTTTTTTTTTTTAATTTCCCAATTCCTATTTAACCCTTTGCTTCTGAACTCTCCTAGTCATATTAATTATTAAGCAAATGATGTATAAAACTTCATTTACTTTTAATCTTCTTTTTAAACACATACTGTAAAATCATTCTTTGAGTAGAGTTAACAAGTTAATATGTTCCTCTGGAATAAGTTCTATGGAAGATAAATGTATTTTATAGCATACCACATGTGTGCAGTAGCTGGATAGAGATTACATGAGAAAGCATCATACTTCTTAAGGGTCACTCAGTTTGACTGTGACTGAAGTTTATATGGGACTCTGGTACCTCGTCCTATCCCCACACATAAGGGGCAGAAAGCAGCTGTAGGATGCAGCCACGGAGGGTGTCTTTAATTCCAGAAGACGAAGTGTGCTTCCTCTCTTGACTTCTCTATAAAACTGATTTGTTGCTTCTCTCATTGGCACCCCCAGAATCTGCCCAACGTCAGCCTCATTCTTCAGGGAGAGTCCATTGTTGTTTGTTTGTTTGTTTGTTTGTTTTTTCCTTTGTCTTCTGTGATGTAAGTTATAGATCAGGAAGCCCTGAGCATTTTTTTTTTTTTTAATGCNTGACTTCTCTATAAAACTGATGTGTTGCTTCTCTCATTGGCACCCCCAGAATCTGCCCAACTTCAGCCTCGTTCTTCAGGGAGAGTCCATTGTTGTTTGTTTGTTTGTTTGTTTGTTTGTTTTCCTTTGTCTTCTGTGATGTAAGTTATAGATCAGGAAGCCCTGAGTTTTTTTTTTTTTTTTAATGCATTCGCCCCATGCAGAAGGCTGCAATAAAGGGAAAAGCACTACCTTCTTGGAGCAGGAAACATCCTGGACCCTGTTCCCTTCTGACATTCTCAATTCACTTTGGGGACTGTGAAATAAACACACAACAGCCCTAAAGCAGGACTCTCAGAGCTGCCATAGCTGAGATCAAGCAGTCTGGACTTTGGAAATGAGCTCTATGTTGTACAGTCCAGAGAGATATCAAGAGAGATGTGGCTTCTTAGTCTTACCCACCCACGTTCAAGTCTGTCTCCTCCAGGTACTCACTCTGTAACCACCGAGTAGTTACATTTCACTTTTTCTGAGCCTGAGATTTTCATCTATAAAATGAGAACCACTGTCTATAGCAGAAAGACTTGTTTGTAGGATGAAAATAAAAGACTGTGCTTTGACTCCAGCCCCTCAGTGCTTTTCAGTTCAGCACGTGTGAATTTCCTTCCTCCTCCCCTTGAAGGTCAGAAGGTTTAGGCACTTGGGCTGGGATCACAGAGCGGTGGGCTAGTGTGCCAAATGATGGCAGCAGGCGCTCACTGGAGCTCTGTGTGTCAGAATCAAATGAAGCTTGGCTCACGAGACAGAAAGTCATGGCTACCTTCACCTTCCTAGCTGGTCGGAAAGCAGTCACAGGGAGAGTCTGGACACCGAGATGAACTAGCAGGGATCCTTGTGGAAATAACCTAAATGTACGTATTCACCTACCTGATGTTGTTACAACAAGAAGCAAATTTAATGTTCCTCTAGACAAAAGTAATGACCATTTAGACTGGACCCAGATTAGGTTCTTCCATGAAGATGTGAAGTGTTCATGATTCTTTGCCGCACTCGTTCATTTATGTCAAAGAAGCATGGACTGCGGATCAAGATACGTCAGACCTTTTGCTGGGCCCCAAAGACAAGAAAGTTAGCCTGTACCCTGAAGAAGTCATGAGGCTTCTGGGAGGCATGTGTATGCAAAGAAGAACCCAGAGAAATAAGGATCAGTAGCGGGAAACATGGGTTCTTGATAGTTCAGTTGGTAAAGAATCTTTCTGCAATGCAGGAGACCCCGGTTTGATTCCTGGGTCAAGAAGATCCACTGGAGAAGGAATAGGCTACCCACTCCAGTATTCCTGGGCTTCCCTTGTGGCTCAGCTGGTAAAGAATCCACCTGCAATGGGGGAGACCTGGGTTGGGAAGATTGCCTGAAGAAGGGAAAGGCTACACACTCGGTGTTGTGGCCTGGAGACTTCCACGAATTGTCTAGTCCGTGGGGTCACAGAGAGTCATCTTTGGGCTTTTCTCTTAGCTCAGTCAGTAAAGAATCTGCCTGTAATGCAGGAGACCCAGGTTCAATTCCTAGGTCAGGAAGATCCCCTGGAGAAGGAAATGGTAACCCACTCCAGTATTCTTGGCTAGAGAATCCCCATGGACAGAGGAGCCTGGCAGGCTACAGTCCATGGGGTCGCAGAGTCAGACACAACTTAGCGACTAAACCAACCAACCAACCGAGGGAGGTATGTCCACGCGGAGCCCTCCTGGGGGCCCCTGTACTGCTCCATCCCTGTACTATTGCATGGTCCAGCCCTTTCCTACAACACTGTTTCTCATGTAGTAGAAGATCAATAAAATATTCCTTAAAATGGATTGAATTGATATAGGAACACCTTGAAAGTCGTAATTACTCCCGTGGGTAGAGCTGGGCTGGTAACCATCCTCAGTGACCTGAAGAGGCTCATGGTGCTTTTGAATTTTTGTCCTGACTCACTGAAGAATGATTTACCCGAAACTGATGTAATCAAATATGAATTAATGAACTAAGTTATTTGTTGTCCTGGCCACAGTTATGAATTAACCAAGAATTGAATTGTAAGTCGCTGGTTTTTTATTGCTATAGATGACATCATTTTTAGCACTTTTCTTCTATATTCTGAAAATGGAGGGAAATTAACAGTACCTTTTGCCAATTACTTTACAGAACAAGGCAAATAAGGAACTGAACCTGACTAGGTATGCAGTTCAACTGAAAAACGACAGTCATCTGCAGTTACAGTTTTTAATACTCTTAAAATTTGTTGATAGTCGTTCAGGAATCCTAAAACACTGTCAGCATCAGTCACAATAAGGGTGAACATCCTGGGCTGTGGGGTCATGGTCACACACGTGTTCCCCTTATTAAAGGATTCTTGATTAAAAAAAAATCTCTTGACATAACGGAAATGCTATTTATAAAGCTGGTATCATCTATTTAAAATTTAGTATTCTTTTGAAAAGCCTTACCCATTTTGTAATGTTATTTCTATAAAACTGAGACTGACGTATCGTGTTTGTATTTTTCTGATCCTTCCAGATGACTAAAATTGGCTTACCTGACTATATTCTGAAGCAATGTTATTTTAATTTTTATTCACTTATACCTGTCTTCCTTCATATGCTCCTTCTTGCCTTCAAAATGACCCACTTACTCTGTTTACTTCGTTCATGTGTGATATATTTCCACTTGCAGCACATAAAATATCTGATTTTTTTCTGAAAGATGGCTAGGTGTGATTTTTCTCCTTCCCAGCTCTCTGTTTCCTTTTCCTTCTAAGATTGTCTCTCTCTCCTTTGTTGTTTTCTGTTCCTCACATTCCCTGCAGAGTCCTTAACGCTCATCCTTCCAGACCTTCCCCTGTCTCTCTCCTCAGTCTTGTAAATTCCGCTTTCTCTAACTGCCTTTTTTTTTACTGTGTCTGCCTTGTATTTCTTCTTTGCTACTCTGCCCTTGCACCTACCCCAGTCTTTCCTTGGCTTTTCCTTTCCTTCCTTCATCTCCACTCCTGGAATTCTTTACTCTTGCCAAATGAGTTTTAGGCAGTTTCCTTGGTTTTTTTGTCCCTTTGGTTATCTACACCTCTCTGCACGCGTACACGTTCCCAGCGTTTAATTTGGGGCTTTCTCTTTGTGTCCATTCTCCTTCCCTACAGGGACTTTGTCACCATCCTCCCTGTATCCTGCTCATCTGTTCAGTGAATGTTTGTTGAAGGAATAACCTATTTGACTTTTAGACTTGTATCTCTACTGCACATCTCTTATGCTGTGGTATATGTTAGACTTGCCTGCAGCATTTTGAAAATAACACACTTTCTTCTAATATTCCTGTTACATAAAATGGTTCTGGTTTTAATTGTTGTCTGAATCTACCATGTAATAAACAAATAATCTAAGACAGAGATTCAGATCAGTTAAGGAAAATGTATGCTTTAAGGGCCACTCAGGGTTTCTGCTTCTAAATGAATTAATCTCTTCCTACTTTGTGATACAATTTCTATACATTATATAGAATTAATAACTATTGTATATAATTACCTTTACACATATTTGTACTTCTGTTAGTTACTTGAAAAGACAATCACTTTTCCATCTCCCAGAATATCTACCACCATGCCTAGCATAGCATAGATGCTTGTTGAATATGTTAGACTGAACTGAGAGGTGTAGAGAGCAAAGAAGGTGAAACTTCAGAGAATGTTGATATTGAACCAGATCTCTTCATAAGGCATAAAGCAAAAAGAAGCAGTGGATCTAAGGGAAAGATTGGAACTTAGTACATTGAGAAAGTGCAAAGTATAGGAAATAACTGAGGAAACACTGCTTTTTGATGGTTCAAAATACACAAATATTTGAACGTTTTGCAGTTGAATTTTCTCAATCATGAAGAATAAAATGTAAATTAAAATATTTGGCAATGACAGAAAGTACCCAAATGTGAATAAAATGTTTATTTTTAAAAAAATATGGAAAGAAGACAGTTCAGTTCAGTTCAGTCGCTCAGTCGTGTCTGACTCTTTGCGACCCCATGAATCACAGCACTCCAGGCCTCCCTGTTCATCACCATCTCCCGGAGTTCACTCAGACTCACATCCATCAAGTCCGTGATGCCATCCAGCCATCTCATCCTCGGTCGTCCCCTTCTCCTCCTGCCCCCAATCCCTCCCAGCATCAGAGTCTTTTCCAATGAGTCAACTCTTCTCATGAGGTGGCCAAAGTACTGGAGTTTCATCTTTAGCATCATTCCTTCCAAAGAAATTCCCAGGATTGATCTCCTTCAGAATGGACTGGTTGGATCTCCTTGCAGTCCAAGGGACTCTCAAGAGTCTTCTCCAACACCACAGTTCAAAAGCATCGATTGTTCGGCACTCAACTTTCTTCACAGTCCAACTCTCACATCCATCCATGACCACAGGAAAAACCATAGCCTTGACTAGACGGACCTTAGTCCGCAAAGTAATGTCTCTGCTTTTGAATATACTATCTAGGTTGGTCATAACTTTCCTTCCAAGGAGTAAGCGTCTTTTAATTTCATGGCTGCAGTCACCATCTGCAGTGATTTTGGAGCCCAACAAAATAAAGTCTGACACTGTTTCCACTGTT
>SJYX01004270.1:2528-45609 GCA_006410675.1 Oreotragus oreotragus | reverse complement strand
AAAACAGAGATAATGTCAAAGCCAGGACAGCTTGGGCTCAGAGAGCTGGGGAGCAGGAGAGGATGAAGGGTCAGTGGAGATGAGGGGGAGTGTCAGGCTGAGTGGGGTTCCCAGGAGGTGGCTCCTGGGGTGCCTGCAGCTCTGGGCCCGGAAGCACGGGTGGCCTGCGACTCAGTTTCTGCTCAGTGTTTTCCCAATTGGCCTCTACTCGTTGTCTCAAACACATTTTAACATCAAAAATCAGCATCTGTCTGTGTTAGTCACTCGGTCATGTCTGACTCTTTGCAATCCCATGGACTGTAGCCCGCTGGGCTCCTCTGTCCGTGGAATTCTCCAGGCAGGAATACTGGAGCGGGTTGCCATTTCCTCCTCCGCAAAATTATCATCAAAGGAGAATTAATGCATATGAATCTGTTTCTCTTACCTTAAAATGGGTTTAACAGAGAAAATATCATACATATACCTTAAAACAGACTTAACTGTTTCTGGATATACTAGGCCTGAAAGCACAGTCTGTCCCATTCTTGGCATCTCGAAGTACACTGAATTTTTCTTCACTATAACCAGCATTCTTTTTGGAATTGTTCATAACTTTCTTCCCCATGTTAACCCTTCTAGCTGAACAGATAACTATATTTATAAACTGAAAAATTGCAGAACACATCATTTTATTTCTCTGGGGAAGTAGGATCATATTAACTCTTATAGTGGTTAGCAAAAAGTACACTTCAGAGAAACTGTGAGGATACATTATGCTTTAAAATTTCTTTGAACAGTTATTGAAAACCAGATTTATTTTCCTATAGGAACTCAGTGAATTTCTGTTAAAGGATACACTTATCTCCTGTTACTAAGTTTTCATTTTTTCTGATGTAAACTCATTGTTTTAAGCTGAAAATAAGAAATTTTTGTCAGTTTGAAGCCAGCTAAAGCTGCTACTTTACAGAGTATGATAGGTAATGGAGGCAGTGCTTGATTTGACTCCAGTTAAAGTCTTAGTTCATCCTATATCAAGGAAAGTAGACACGGTTTATGTTTGTGTACATAGTTGTTAACATGTACATTACCTTTTTGTAAATACTCTGCCCCCTTTATGGTTGATAGTCTGAGCTAGAAGATGTAGAACCAGGCACTACTCTTATTTTTTGATTGTTAGTCATGGACTTTAGACTGTATTGTTTGCTCTTCCCATAAGTCTGGCACACAATGCACATTCTTGATCATTATAGTACTTCCAGTAATAGGAAGAAAAGGAATGAAAGATTGTGCTCATTTAGTGTTCTGTTCTCCATCAAGTTTTGGTCTAATGTAATCAATTTTTGTTTTAGCATAGAAATTTCTGAAATATTTCCACCAACATGGTAGGGTAAAATTTAGTTACTTTACAAGCCAAGAACTCAGTCTTGATTTTTTTTTTTTCCCTTTGACAGTTCAGTTCAGTTCAGTCGCTCAGTCATGTCTGACTCTTTGCGACCCCATGGACTGCAGCACGCCAGGCCTCCCTGTCCATCACCAACTCCCGGAGTTCACTCAGACTCACGTCCATTGAGTCAGTGATGCCATCCAGCCATCTCATCCTCTGTCGTCCCCTTCTCCTCCTGCCCTCAATCTTTCCCAGCATCAAGGGTCTTTTTCAAATGAGTCAGCACTCCACATCAGGTGGCCAAAGTATTGGAGTTTCAGCTTCAACATCAGTCCTTCCAGTGAACACCCAGGACTGATCTCCTTTAGGATGGGCTGGTTTGATCTCCTTGCAGTCCAAGGGACTCTCAAGAGTCTTCTCCAATACCACAGTTCAAAATTATCAATTCTTTGGCACTTAGCTTTCTTCACAGTCTGACTCTCACATCCATACATGACCACTGGAAAAACCATAGCCTTGACTAGACGGACCTTTGTTGGCAAAGTAATGTCTCTGCTTTTTAATACACTGTCTAGGTTGGTCATAACTTTCTTTCCAAGGAGTAAGTGTCTTTTAATTTCATTTTTTTTTTCATTTCCTTTTAGAAAGTACACCTGGGCTCCCAGGAAGGTAATTTAGAGAATGACTGAAGTTGTGGACTTTTATTTTATGAAGTTCTATAGGTATAGAGGTGTTTCCTACCTTCTCAAGTCTTGACCTTTCCAGTAGGCTTTGGGTCACTAGGGTAACCGCTGTCACAAAGCTCACAGGATTTCTAGCCTGAGTGCTGGGGTTTAGGGAATGGCGGCAGGCTTCCAAAAGTGGGGATTATTCTAAATTTGGCTCCATTTGTAAAACTTTTATTTCCTGTTACTTGCTTGAACTTTATGGCCTAAATAAAAGAATACATATGGTCTCAATGTAGATTAGTTTGAGGATGTTTAGATAGTTTATTGTAATATTTAAAATCATGTGATATGCCTTGTATGCCTATGAGGCCAACCCATAGCCACGATGATTCCAGGACATATTATTTTCTGTATAGAAATTATTGATATTGTTTTAATAATCTTTAAATGTCTTCTTTGGGTATTCATTATTTTGCTTAATATTACAACATAACAGACTAGAATTCTTTCAGAACCGAAATTTAAACTTTTAATATGAAAATATTCCATTTTGTAGGATTTTATGCTAATACTTATCAAAAAGTGAGGTGAATACTGATCTTTAAGTTGCTAGTATGTATCTAATTCCCCTAAAATGTTTGATTATTAAAGAACAATCCAAAAACTATTTATGAATATTTTCATTTCTTTTAGAAATTGGATATTTACTTCTAAAAATCAAGTGAAACAAATTTATTAGATAGTATTATCAAGTCAATCAACACATAGTAAATTATGATCAGTCTTTATCTTACTTGAAATAATGTATAAACACATGTAATTAGTTATTTTAACTAGAGTTAAAAATGGCTGTCAGTATCCTTGAAATTGTTTATAAAAGAGAAATTTATCACTGGGTTGTGATATTAATGTTATAACTCAGCAGTAAATATTTCATGACATAAAAGAAATATAGTAACTCTTTACAATATTACCACTGTTTCTCTTGAACAAATAATAGGAAATTGTGGTACCCTTGTGAATGAATGGCATTTGTTTCTCAGGAACAGCCTATATTACTAATTGTGGGGAGGGGGGTGTCCATCCTTACCTATTTTATCCAGTCACAAAAGCATTACCTCTGATCTCACCTCTGGTTTGGGGTGAGGTTTGCTAGGACTGTACCCATTGTTAGGAAGGGGAAGTCCTTGTCCCTGTGTTACTGTAATGCCATTATTTGTTTAGCTCTCTAAAACTAGATCTTTAAAATTTTTTTCAACTGTGAGTAATAAGTGTAAACTCCCCTATCTTTGGTCTCTCATTAACAGATTCTGGGTCAACTTCACGATCTATAAAATGCACGTCACAGGACCCGTTACATCACAATTGTGTGCATTTTAAAAGCACCCCCAAACACACAGTTAAATAGATCCAAGTTAATCAGAGCCCCCAATTACTAATTTGTATGCAGAATTTCAGTGGTTAGCAGGAAATCACCAACCAAATAGCACCTCACTCCCGTGCGCTTCCTTCCCCACTCCCTGTTCCCAGGTGAAACACATTAAGGCTCTCCTCAGATGTTTACAGTAAGGATTGTAAGGTTCTGAGTGAGGTGAAAATTTTCCATTGAGTTCCCTACACTCTGTTTATTTTAGGATGATTTTCATACTTGTTTAAGGAAAAAGAAGTTTATGAATAATAATCAAGTAGGACTATGAAATCCCACAAACCAAATTATCCCATGTCTATTACAATCAAATTTTATATTATTAATATATAATGGTTTATTTAAATAAGCCTGTTGAAATACTTTCTCCTATTTTAGGGATTATAAATTGAATTAGAAGTTTGTTCAGAGTTGCTTGGATTCTGTTGACTTTTATAAAAATCCAGATTTTCTTATTAGTTGTATGAATGGCTTATGGTAATTATTTTCATTTTAATTTTACATACATAAGTACATTTTATATACATACACAACTTATTTCTGTATTTTATATTTTTCATATGGTTTATGATATAAGGTTAGCATAATCTACTTTATAGCAACTTTAATCCCTCATAAACTCCTGTGTGCTTCTGTAATTTAAATCTTGAAAATAAAAGTGAACCAAGCTTTTAACTTTATTTTAGAATTCACAAAATTATATTCTTATTTTACAAACGTGGTGGAAAATTACTCTATCCTAACACATCCTTTTTTCTGCTTTTAACTTCTTCCATTATCACTTTATCAGGATCTTTCCATTTAGTATGGCTATAATTATTTCAATAAACAAATAGTCTTCTCTGCCCAGAAGATAAACAGTGAACTTGAACACATATTTCAGAATTATGTTTCCCTCTGTCTCAGATCAATTCCTACCATTATTTTCCTTGGAAATACAGGCTATGTCTGTATTCTATGTCTATGTCTAAACTTGTATATACCCACCCTTCTAGAACTCCAATAAATTATTTCCCCTTGTCTCTTTGGCCGTCTTGCCCATCTGTTCTTAACTGTAGTTCCCTTCAAACATATTCGGAAAGTTTATGCTACATGCTTTTAATTTTTTTTAGAGCTTTCCTCTCCTGCCTTTCTCACCTGCATTAACTTGCTGTTTTTCCCGTGCACCGGCTTCCTCCTGCCTCTTGAACATGTCGGCCTGTCTTTTGCTGCTTGTTGGTCTGGGGGGCTGAGGGCAGGGCAGGCAGGGCTCCAGTGCCCCTGGGGAAGCTGGGGAGGCTCCCTAGGTGAGGCAGACTTTGACACCACAGGGTTTATCTGTCTCAACACTGTGACGGGCTTCCCCAATGGCTCAGACAGGAAAGAATCTGCTTGCAGTGGAGGAGACCCAGATTTGATCCCTGTGTGGGGAAGATCCCCTGGAGAAGGGCATGGCAACCCACTCCATTATTCTTGCCTGGAGAACCCCATGGACAGAGGAGCCTGGAGGGCTGCAGTCCATGGGGTTGCAAAGAGTCAGACTTGACAGAGTGACTAGCACTTCTGCTTTCAAACACATCTGTATTATGTTCCCTCTGTTTGAAAACATTTTATATTAATCTTTACCAAAGAGATTGGTAGAGTGTTTCAAGCTCTAGAAAGGGAATACTGATTCAGATTTTTAAATTTTTATTACAAACAGGTATTTATGGTCTAGTTTTGAAAGAGAGTATATGCAGTGTCCTTGAAATCAAGTTGGGACATCTAGCAATCCTAGTTCTATGGCACTGTGATAAAATATAGGAGGCTTGCTGCTGCTGCTGCTGCTGCTAAGTCACTTCAGTCATGTCCGACTCTGTGTGACCCCATAGACGGCAGCCCACCAGGCTCCCCCATCCCTGGGATTCTCCAGGCAAGAATACTGGAGTGGGTTGCCATTTCCTTCTCCAATGCATGAAAGAGAAAAGTGAAAGTGAAGTCGCTCAGTCTGTCCGACTGTTAGCTACCCCATGGACTAGTAAATCTTATTTTAGGGAATTCCCTGTGATAGAGAAAGGCCACTCATTCCCTCAGACCTCTGAATATCAGTCATCAGGGTGGCATCGTGGCCACCCGGCTGTTTCTCCTTCTCCAGCAGTAGTTGACATGGAGACATTTTTGAAGCAAGATAGATCTAAGCGACTTGTCCACTGCCTCTTGCTTTGTTGGTGTTAAAACCAGAGGAACACCCTTCCTCAACATCACCACCTTTCATCACTATTTTTAGGCATTCTGAAATTTTTTTCACCAGCTCTGGTGGAACTACTTCTGACCACTAAACAATGTCACATTTGCTTTGATATCAATGCCATTTGCCTCATTAAAAAAAAACCTGCTTCATCTTTTCTCAGATCCATTCCAAAAGCAAAAGCCTAACTTGATTTTTTTTAACTTTTGGGAAATACTTCTGTGATTGCTTTTAAGAACATCAGAAAAATGATAAAAGTTATTTTGGTGCAAGTTAACAGTTGTCTTTCGTTAAGTACAGATTTTCACAACCTTGGAAGATAATTAAATGGAGTATTAATGCCAACTGTAAAAATATGAGTACCTTTTATTTGAAGGACAACCACATTTCACTGAAAGCAAGAAAGACTGGCATATATACTTAAATTCCAAAGGCATTTTCACACACACACCATGACTAAACAGTGAAAGTGTGTATTTAAATCCTGATTCAGTACTCTTGGGGACACTTTCTTTAATCTCACGTCTCTCATCTCAGTTTTAAGAAGTAGAAGTTACACTGAGTTAACTGAATCTAGACTTTTCATTTTGATTTTTCTTGCATTTGAGGAAGCACTCTTTCAAGCAAGCTTGATATATTTTGTAAGAGTGAGGAAAAGAATTTCACGTGGACACAGAAGTTAATACATATATCAGTATTCCTCTACTTTCCAGTAGAGATTTGTCCACTCCCCTGGCCACATCACCCTCATTCCTGTCCAAGCACGTGACTTCAAATTGTGGGGATTTTAGTGGATTTTGATAACTGGTCAAGGTCTTAGAACAATGCTGGCATATGCTAGCTGCTTAGCAACGGTGTGGAGTGAAAGAAAGGAGGGACGGATCAGCTGTTCAGCACCTTATTGCTCACAGCACATGACCTCTGGGCTTGGAAAGAGACCTGGAGGTAATGAGGAAGGAAGGATAAGTGAGGTAGCTAGACGAAAAGGTGGGTCCACTACTGGCAAATATCTAAATGACCCTTTCAGTGTAAATATTTAAGCACGTTTAGTGTTTGCATTGTTGTTGTTTAGTTGCTAAGCATGTCTGACCCTTTTGTGACCCTATGGGCTGACCCCACCAGACTCCTTTGTCCTTGGGATTCTCCCGGCAAGAATACTGGAGTGGGTAGCCATTCCCTTCTCCAGGGGATCTTCCCAACCCAGGGATTGAACCCATTACACCATGACTAAACAGTGAAAGTGTGTATTTAAATCCTGATTCAGTACTCTTGGGGACACTTTCTTTAATCTCACGTCTCTCATCTCAGTTTTAAGAAGTAGAAGTTACACTGAGTTAACTGAATCTAGACTTTTCATTTTGATTTTTCTTGCATTTGAGGAAGCACTCTTTCAAGCAAGCTTGATATATTTTGTAAGAGTGAGGAAAAGAATTTCACGTGGACACAGAAGTTAATACATATATCAGTATTCCTCTACTTTCCAGTAGAGATTTGTCCACTCCCCTGGCCACATCACCCTCATTCCTGTCCAAGCACGTGACTTCAAATTGTGGGGATTTTAGTGGATTTTGATAACTGGTCAAGGTCTTAGAACAATGCTGGCATATGCTAGCTGCTTAGCAACGGTGTGGAGTGAAAGAAAGGAGGGACGGATCAGCTGTTCAGCACCTTATTGCTCACAGCACATGACCTCTGGGCTTGGAAAGAGACCTGGAGGTAATGAGGAAGGAAGGATAAGTGAGGTAGCTAGACGAAAAGGTGGGTCCACTACTGGCAAATATCTAAATGACCCTTTCAGTGTAAATATTTAAGCACGTTTAGTGTTTGCATTGTTGTTGTTTAGTTGCTAAGCATGTCTGACCCTTTTGTGACCCTATGGGCTGACCCCACCAGACTCCTTTGTCCTTGGGATTCTCCCGGCAAGAATACTGGAGTGGGTAGCCATTCCCTTCTCCAGGGGATCTTCCCAACCCAGGGATTGAACCCATGTCTCCTGCATTGGCAGGTGGATTCTTTACCGCTGAACCACCAGGGAAGTGCTAACATCTGTTCTGTGAAGACCAAATATACTCACATCTCTGATGATGATAGTAGCTTTTTTCTCAAAGCCAAAATATGTACGATAGTGGGGTTAGGCAGAGAAAGTGAGACAGAAGACAGAGCTGGAAAGGAAGAACAAGCAGAGTATTTGGTAGATATTTTTTCCTTTTTTTTTTTTTCCTTAGGATTAAAGTAGCTTACAAGATATCTGAACAAAACAGTTTATCATGAAATAAATCATGCATTTTTATGTATCTTTGTTTTTTTATGTACCTCATGGAGCAACATTGAGTCAGCACCTGGGTGCGTATGATCTTTGCTAGCCAAAAGGCAGCCTTTCTGAAACCTTGGGCATCACGTGTTTTTGAAGGGAGGCAATCAAAGCAACAGCCCCAAACATCAAACCCTAAGAATAATAAATCCCCAAAGAAAGTACACAGGATTCTGTCATTGTTCTGTTCATGGTAGGTCAGGAAATGAGCATGCAGTTTTATTTATTAACTTTTTTAAACTAGCATTTCACTTGAAAAAAAGTAAAAGTGATGAAATTGATCAGAACAAAAATGAACAAAGTATGACACAACATTTAAAAAAAAATTATAGCTAAGATTGCTGGGTTATATGATAGTGGAAGGAAACTCAGTGGTCTAGGTTCGTGGAATAAGCAATAAGGAATTGGAATAAGCAATACTAAAGTTCACTTCAATACTTGAGTGTGTTGCTTTTTAAGCATTGTGTGAGACCACAATGCTTAATAGAATGCTGTTGCCCACATAAGAGTAGATGATCATTTTATTGATTTGGAAATACTGTACTGTGATAGACCCTAGTTTTATCATTAAAGCCTGCGGCAGAAATGTGTTAAATGAAACTGTAAGAAATGCGTGAATTGCAGGTAAGAAACATAGGAGCACAGCAATTTCACATGGGTTAATCCTGCAAACTGTGCTTGAGTGGGAGAAATTTGAAAGGGAGCTCTCTAGGGAACTTCAAGGCGAGCACAGGCAACTTTTGATGGAACAGTATAGCATTGATCCCTGGGTGCTGAGGACTATGGGGGCGGGGTCGACACGCGCCTCTGAATTTATTTGCAGACACAGTCACCAAGCCTACTGACTTGTGCCCTATGCGGGCTCCAACTTAAAGCCTCTGTCATTTTCTTCCAAGGGCATTCCTAATAAAGAATACCTGCACAGCAGAAGATTCCTGCATGTTCAAGGGTACGTGTGCTTCTCTTGAGCCGTTTGTGCACATGTGCCTTCTTTTCAGAGCTTATCTGTGAGGTCGGTCGTTTCCCTGATCAGCATTTTGCAGCTCTGACCAGACCTCTCTTTGTGGTGATGTCTACAGACAGGAGCAGCCCTAGTCACCCTGCCTTCAAGCAGAATGAGGAGAGTGGCTCTTTTTGTGTGTGGTTAGACTTAGGCTCCCATGAAGAAAACCCTCGTAACTAGAAAAATTCATTAGTGTTTTGAAAAGGGACATATTTTTTTGCCTGTTAAAAGCTAAGGTATGAATGGGGAAGATTTTTTTTTTCCTGATAGATTCCTTATACCTTTCTTGAAAGATCATTTCAGGTATTAAGCTTATCTGAATGCAGTGAGGTCATTTCACAATTATAGAATTAACCCTAAGAAAATAAAGCTGATTATTTGGGATTAATTTTTCATTTTTTCCCCTTAACTAACTCTCAAATGATGATACCTCATTGATTATTCAGACACTGAGATGGTAAAGAGGGAATTTATTTGATTCTGTTAATATAAGCATTTCTTCAGATGTTTGATGTTGTACTAAGATGCTGTTTTTGAACTCATGATTATCGACAGGGAAAGGTGGGTAGGAGGGATGAATTAGGAGATGGAGATTAATATATATCCATTACTGTTTATAAAATAATCACAAAGGACCTACTGTATAGCACAGGGAACTCTACTCAATATTCTATAATAACCTAAATGGGAAAAGAGTCTGAAGAAGAATGGATATATGAATATGTATATCTGAATTGATTATCTTGCTCTACACCTGAAACTAACAACATTGTAAATCAAAATAAAACAAAAATTGAAAATCATACAAAATAAAAATTAAATGTAAAAAAGATGCTATTTTTACTATTTCAAGGGTGATAACTCTGCTCAAAATCAGATGTTGAGTGGATTTGAAGTAAATATGGCATGGTGCCCCGTCAGGAAAAGTGCTAGAACATTGTCGTTAATTTATAGATTTTGCAATGAGCTTCTCTAAATCTGTCACATGTAAGTTGTTGAAATAATGAAGGCTACCTCTCTAGCCCATGTGAGAATCCTGAGTATGAAGCAGGTAGCATACAAGGTGCCATTTGCAAAACCTCTGTGAACTTACATATGAATCTTAAATCGCAGCGGTCATAGCTGAATCAAGTTGGCAAATCAGAGAGCAATACCAGTGGCGATGAAAACGGTTATTTCTAGAATTGAAGGCAACTCAGAGAAAAAGCAGCTGGAGTTTTGGACTCATTACTTAAATTTATAAAAAGAAGCCATATTCTGTTGCTCAGAAAGGCCACAATGAAACATGTTTTTCCATCAGCTTCTTGCACATGTGATAAGCATACTGAACTCAGTAATTTCTAGCTAACTCAGGCTCAGGACCCATAGCTCAACCCAGCACCCGTCAGTGCTCAGTGTCTCAGGCCGCTGCGACGGCATCTAAGTCCGCGTCTTAGCGTAATTCAGGAAAAAAGTTAAGTTGGGTTTAATACTTATAGTATGTTTGTTTTTCCACAATTTTTATTTTTGTTTACTTTTTCAATTTCTATTTTATATCGGAGGCTAGTTGAGTTACAGTGTTGCATCAGTTTCAGGTGTACAGAAAGGGATTCAGTTGTATGTATCCATATATTCATCCTCTTTCAGATTCTTTTCCCGGGGAGATTGTTACAGAATATTGAATATAGTTCCCTGTGCTATACAGTGGGTCCCTGCTGGTTATCTGTTTTTATATATAGTGTAGCATATAGTTAATTCCTCCCTCCTTATTTATCCTCCAGTTTGGTAACCATAAGTTTGTTTTTGTAAGTCTGTGAGTCTATTTCTGTGTATAGTATGTTTCAAAAGCAAAGTCACTGTAATTAAAAACAGTCAAGCAAGCAGTTTGTGATAATCTTCTTAAAATAATAACTTTACACTCAAGCAAGTACTTGGAGGTAATCTCCTTCAAACATACTTTATAAAGTACTGACCCATTGATTGTGTGATTAGCTCATGATTCCTTCTATGGGGATTCTAAATACATTTACTAACTTACAATGTAAATAAACACACATGCCAGTGATCACAGAGGCAAAATAAAATGTGGACGCATTTTCTTAGCACATATACTTGGTCATTGTATTGGCAACCACTAATTGGCATATATATGCTCAAAAAGTGTTTCTGGAGATGATTTGGTGTTAGAGCTTTAGAGACTTTTTATGTGCTCAAGTTACCAGGTAATAGTTTTATGAAAAAAACCATTTCCCTAAATGTGGAAACTTCTTAGCGGAGAAGATGAAGATTCTCTTTCATAAGGCTTATGTGTGTATCTTACATATGCAGGGAAACCACCATCACTAAGGTCAACAGTGACCACATCCCCGCTGTCCACCTTTAGTCTTGTTCCCTTGATGGCATCAAACACTGTTGGTCTGCCCTTCTTGATCTCCTCCCTTTGATTCCAAGACGCTGCATCCTCTGCCTTCCTGCCTCTTTGGTCTTCCTTCCTCAGGTTTGTTAGCAAATTCTTTCCCCACCTAACCAGAAATGTATTTTCTGCAGATTTCCATCTGTGACCTTCTTTTCTCCTAATTTCACCTTTTGCCTGGGTGACTTCATTCATTGTTCCATGAATAAAATCTAGAGTTCCCAGTCTCAAAAAGTCACTACCTCTTTAGTATGTCCCAACTTTTCTCTTCTTCAACATGTTTTTCCTGCTTCCTCTATTCAGTGATCCTTAGTTTTCTTCCACTTTATCAGCCCTTTTTGCTGCCATTGTCTATATTGTACATATTAAAGTTGTCATCAGTCAATTAGTGTCTGTCAACGTGGTAGATCTTTGTACCCATCTCTCTTTATTTTCCATGTCACCAGTTTAATTGTCCACCAGATGTTTCAACTCATGATCCTAGAATCATGTCTAGCTACTGAATCTGGTCTTAGAGACTCATGATTTGGGCCTTCTCCACATTTGTCAGGGTGTAACTCATCGAGCTCTGGATTCCAGTGCCTTTGTCCTTGTCTGGACGTTTTTCTTGGTCTAGCTCATTTTCACCTTGCCCAGTTTCTTCATGAAGTTTTCCTTCAACCCAGCTGCAAGTTTTTGGACTCTCTGTGGATTATGATTTCTTTGCAGGCCATGAAAAGTGAAAGTCGTTCAGTCATGTACGACTCTTTGCTACCCCAAGGACAGTCCGTGAAATTCTCTAGTCCACAATACTGGAGTGGGTAGCCTTTCCCTTCTTCAGGGGATCGTCCCAATCCAGGGATCAAACCAAGGTCTCCCACATTGCAGGTGGATTCTTTATCAGCTGAGCCACAAGGGGAACCCAAGAATACTGGGGTGGGTAGCCTATCCCTTCTCCAGTGGATCTTCCTGACCCACAGATCAAACCAGGGTCTCCTGCATTGCAGGTAGATTCTTTACCAACTGAGCTATCACAGAAGCCCTTTTTAAGCTATGGATGACTGCTATTACACAGTGACTTTAATATTTACTAGTCTCCAGGTCTTACCTAGAGTGTAAATTCATTGAGAATAAAAGCCATTTGCTATCTTTGTGTTTTCGGAAGTACTTTCACATAACTTTTGTTTAGTAAAAAAATCATTTGAATAAAATGATTCATTAACTGTACAGTGGCCAGTAATTACACTTGATCATTTGTTTTGTTAGAAAATACATTTTCAGCTAGATTTAAATGTTTTCCCTATTTCCCAAAAAATAGACTTTGCATATTTTGATCAAATGTGAATTTGTTTAGCCATGATTGAAGGATTAAAAGTCACTTGAATGCCCTTCTAGCATAGATTCTTATCTTTAAAATGAAATTTTACACATATTAGGGTGGGCTTAAGCTTCCTATACTCCAATATATTTTCTCCTTTTTCTTCCTTTTAGATCTCTACCAAAATACTTCCCTGCTGTGCTGAAGCTACCCTCTGTTGATTATTATTTTAAATCTTTTAAGGGAAAATTCCATTCACTTAAATGAAATTTAGTGGGTAGAAAATACTTACCTTATTAAACAGAGCCACTGTAGTGAATATTACTAATGGTGTAAACTGTTGTGAAAACAAAAGTAACTTAAAAAGACTAGTCAGCCATTGTTGTGCTTTACATTTTCTTTTCCAAAGTATTCATATCCTTGAAGTTTCCATATCAGGTAGTGGTGTGGTAACTGTATCTGTAAATTTTATTTATGTACCTGAGATTGGAAGATGTGAACCAATTATTTAATTCCTGTCTATGGTACACTTTGTGGTACACTTTATGGTACATTAAAAAGCAGAGACATTACATTGTCAACAAAGGTCCATCTAGTCAAGGCTGTGGTTTTTCCAGTGGTTGTGAATGGTCGTGCGAGTTGGACTGTAAAGACACTGAACTCAGAAGAATTGATTCTTTTGAACTGTGGTGTTAGAGAAGACTCTTGAGAGTCCCTTGGACTGCAGGGTGATCCAACCAGTCCATCCTGAAGGAGATCAGTCCTAGGTGTTCATTGGAAGGACTGATGTTTAAGCTTGCAACTCCAATATTTTGGCCACCTGATG
Source organism: Oreotragus oreotragus (assembly GCA_006410675.1). Taxonomy (NCBI): domain Eukaryota; kingdom Metazoa; phylum Chordata; class Mammalia; order Artiodactyla; family Bovidae; genus Oreotragus; species Oreotragus oreotragus. Next base: position 32,117 of record SJYX01004270.1, on the reverse strand, counting down.
TGAAGAGCTGACTCTTTTGAAAAGACCCTGATGTTGGGAAAGATTGAGGGCAGGAGGAGAAGGGGACGACAGAGGATGAGATGGTTGGATGGCATCACCAGCTCAATGAACATGAGTTTGGGTGAACTCCAGGAGTTGGTGATGGACAAGGAGGCCTGGTGTGCTGTGGTTCATGGGGTCGCAAAGAGTCAGACATGACTGAGTGACTGAACTGATATGGTACACTATGAATAGCATCTTAAGAGAAGGAATCTTATTTAGTGATGAATTGTCTCCTGAGACATTAATGATCTTATTGTCAAAAATAAAACCGTTAAAGAAAATAGACCACAAGAATCACTCCCAAACTTTCCTCCTAAATAATGGGAAAACTACAATGAGAGACCTCAGGTTAAAAATTGTGACTTAAAATATATGTTTATTAAAACAAAAGGAAATAGCAAAAAAGTAGGGTTTTTGCCTGATTTGTGTGTAAATGAAAATAAAGATTTTAGTAAACTAGTTATTAAGAGTTGATTCGTTTTTGAAATGTATTTTTTGTATACTGAGTATTCTCCAGATTCTTAAATTTATTTTTCTTTATATAAAAAGTATATGTTTGAATCTCAATAATTGTTTATCCTAAGACCTTATGGGGCTGTTCCCAGTTACATGTACAGAAAGACAGGAACCAGAATTTTTAAAATGGATGCTTGAGTCTGTATTCACACAGGACACTGCCTATACAGTAAATAATCAGTATGGTTATTGTTGTACCATTCTCTTATACTGTATTTTTTAAAACCTTTTTTTCCTGCTGCTAACCAATGTTATGCATGCTTGCATAAATTTGTAGCAGTACAGAAAAATATGATATAGGAAAGTAGAATTATCTGTAGTTCTGTTACTGTGCCAGTCAGTAATCATTTTAGTTCAGTCCCTCAGTCATGTCTGACTGTTGCGACCCCATGGCCTGCAGTATGCCAGGCTTCCCTGTCCATCACTAACTCCCAGAGATTACTCAAATTCATTCCATTTAGTCGGTTATGCCATCCAACCATCTCATCCTCTGTCGTCCCCTTCTCCTCCTGCCCTCAGTCTTTCCCAGCACTAGGGTCTTTTCAAATGAGTCAGCTCTTCACATCAGGTGGCCAAAGTATTGGAGTTTCAGCTTCAACATCAGTCCTTCCAATGAACACCCAGGACTGATCTCCTTCAGAATGGACTGGTTGGATCTCCCTGCAGTCCAAGGGACTCTCAAGAGTCTTCTCCAACACCACAGTTCAAAAGCATCAATTCTTCCGAGTTCAGCTTTCTTTATAGTCCAACTCTCACATCCATGCATGACTACTGGAAAAACCGTAGCCTTGACTAGATGGACCTTTATTGGCAGAGCAATAATGTCTCTGTAATACCGATTCATACTGGCCAGAATTAAATACCACTAAATGTGTGACAATGTTGTAAGTGCTCTTGAGTATACTGATTAATTTAGCCATAGAAAAGAATGAAATAATGCCATTCGCAGCAACATAGATAGATAGAGCTAGAGATTATCATACGAAATGAAGTAAGTCAGAGAAAAGCAAATACCGTCTGATGGCATGTGTATGTGTAATCTAAAATATGGCACAGGTGAACTGATTTATGAAACAGAAATAGACTCATAGACCTATAACACAAATGTACGATTAGCAGGGGAAAAGGGGGTGAGGGAAGGATAAATTAGAAGTTTGGGATGAGCAGATACAAACGAGTATGTACAAACTAAACGACAAGGTCCTAATGTATAGCACAAAGAACTATATTCATTATCGTGTAATAAGAACCATGATGGAAAAGAAAATACTTTGACGAAAATACTTTGTATTTGTTTACAATAAAAATTGGATTCCTAAAAAAAATATGTATACACACACACACACACACATATATATATATGTTTGTTTTAATTCATTTAATCTATAAGAACCCTATAAGGTACAACTTGTAATCACTGCTTATCAAATGACAGAACTGGCCCAGAATGGTTAAGTAACCTGATATGCTTGCTCCCAGTTTTTTCTGTGGGTAGATTATCATTTGATATTATTGCTATTGTATTATTTACAAAAATAGGAACAGAACATACTGATGCTGTTTTACCACGGTCAGGTCCAAAACAAACTCCCCTGCACCATCAAAACTGCTCTTCACTCCACTATGTAAATACCAATAGCACCAGCATATAATTTTTCTGCAAGTCTGGTCAGTACTATCTACTTTAAGAATGAAAAGGCCATTTCTCACTGTCTTCACTCCTTTAAGCTGAATCCAAGCTGTTATCATCTCCTGCCTGGATAATTGCCGGAGTCGTTGTGGCTGGTCTCCCCACTTCCAACATCACCCACTCCTGTAGTCCATTCTTCAGGCAGCAGCCAAAGTCTGATTTTTAAATGTCACTCAGATCATGTTACCCTTCTGCTTAAAACATCTCAATATTCACATCCCTCGTGATGGTACTGAAAATAGCACCCTGAGTCATCGTCACAGCCTGGAGACCCGTGTGGTCCCTCTCGGTCCTCTTGGGCCCCACCTCCTACCTCCTCCCATCTCCCTGCCTCCTTGCAGACACATTTCCATCTCCGGACCATGTCATGCTAATTCCTACCTCTGGGACTTTACACTTTCTCTTCCCTTCTTTGTCACCTTTGCACGGTCAGCTACTGTGTCCTTCCAGTCTTCCCTCTCGGTCCTCTTGGGCCCCACCTCCTACCTCCTCCCATCTCCCTGCCTCCTTGCAGACACATTTCCATCTCCGGACCATGTCATGCTAATTCCTACCTCTGGGACTTTACACTTTCTCTTCCCTTCTTTGTCACCTTTGCACGGTCAGCTACTGTGTCCTTCCAGTCTCCCCAAAGCAGCCTTCACAGGCTACCTTTCTAAAGAATCCTAACCTTCCAATGCCCCATCCAATCTTGACCTCTGTCATTTTCTTCAAAGCACTTACCACTACCTGAATTTATTTCCTCATTTCTGTATTGCCTTTTTCTCTTACTGTGGTAAAAACTCCATGAGAATAGGAATTTTCTCATTCATCCGAGTGCCTAAAAAAGGCGGGGCATATCAGGCTTTCAATGAATAGCTCAATTAATGAACAATTTAGACACCAGCAATAGAAAGATGTTTCCTGAAGTATTATTTGCATATGCCTCTGAATTCTCACTTTGCTCTAGATTGCTGAATGAATGCTTGAATTGATTGCACATGGAAAGAAACTTTTCAGCAGCTAGGGATGTTGATAAAAGCATCTATCTGATTAAATGAAAATACAAAAGACAGGTTTGCTTAATTCTTACTGAGTGGGCTTCAGAAATGAGACCGAGTATTCTTGTTGTGTGAAGAATTAGTGGACCAATCACTGCAGTATTGTTAGGTAATTGTTATGAAGATGGGGAAACAACACAGTGATTCCTGGGAAAGCAGAACATGGTGCATTAGCATTCACAGCCAGATCCTCCAGTTATATTTTGATCAGTAAAAGTTCCTTTTTCTTGCACAGCTTCTTATTGCTTCTCCCTAAACATCCAGCCGTTTGGGGAAGAAAGCTAGCCCAGTAAGTGTTCTTAATGATGGGTTAGTATAGCCCCTTCCAGTTGTCACAAAAATCAGCATGAACCTTTGATTAACCTCTTCAACTCTTCACTGAATCATTAGAACGATTCTATTTGGTACTGAAAATACTTGCATCTTACTTGTATTTCCCAAAGAGAGACACTTGTCTTTACAAGTGGAAATACAGTGTTCACTCATTTCTGCTTTAATGGTATTTTAACATATGTGTTAAGTCCAATGAACTACCTTTGTCTGATTATAAAAGTCTTTCTGAGAACAATATTTCTTTGATTACCAAGACCAAAAATGACCAGGTTGGGAAATTTTTCCCAACTCTTTAATATTAAAATGGTTTTTAGCAGGTGGAGTACCAGTTGAGTGCATACATGTATGCAGAAATTTCAAGCAAAATCAGCATAGCACTCATATAGCTGCAAGTAAGATTTTAAGTGCCATAGGATTAGCTATTCTAGAAAGAGTAAGTTTTTACATGTAGATGTTTTTCTGCTGAACCAGTGCAAAGAATGGCTGTGTATAGGACACTGACTATAATTTGAAACTGAAGTCCATTTTTTGGATAAAACTGTATTATGACAGGCTGTTCCATTTATCTTTTGTGCTCATCTTTATCTTAAAAGGATATCTTAAAAAAGATCTTAGAGATCACCTATTCAACCTTTTTTATGGTAAGAATTATAGCCCAAAGAGGAAAGGTGGCTTTGTTAAGGTTTTAGCAGTTAGTGGCTAAGCTGAACCGAGAACAGGAGGCTTTCTTGCTAAGTCCCTGTTCCTGCCTTTACCCCTGAATGTTTGGGGCTCACATCCAATGAAGATGTGTAGCTGTAATAAGATGTTAATGTCTTGTGCAAACTATAAAGAAATTCTGACATTCAGAGTCACTCAGTGAGCTTTGTGTTCTGATAAAAACTTCCTCTCCTCCCTGTCCCCACTTACAAAATGCGGTAATGCATTTCCTAAAACTGGATGGATACCCTCCCAACCATGTACCATCTTTCAGTTTCAGAGATATCACATGATAGGATGTCAGTGGAGATGGGAGTTTTCCAAACACGTCCACCCATTATGGCCTGTCTTCTGTGTTAATAATGCATTTGGTTGTGGGATGGCTTGCTGAGCTTTTGAGGATAGTCTGTCTCCCTGGATGCCTTTTCCCCTGCTCTCTGCAAAGCTAAATGAACCAGAGGGGAATTGAACCTATAACCTTGGCCTCATTAGTTTACCTGCTGTAAAAATCTCCTTTTGGAAATTTATGTTCTGCTATGATGAGATTAAGGGTGTGATTTCATTCATTCAGTAAGCAGTCTCAGCATGACACTAATGGCAGCATAGAGCACAGAGAGGCAGAGGACAAGGTCTTTGCCCTCGAGGGTTTAAGAGGAGTACTCCAATCAAGAGTGGCAGGGCAGAAGTGAGGCAGGGGGATTAGCAAAATGCAAAAGCAAATCAGGAGAACAGAGAGGGGTGTGTCCTGCCGGGAGAACATCAGGGACCCTTGAAGGATGGACGGGTTTTCCAGGAGTTGGACTGGGAGTGGGTATACAGATGGTGGTGCCCAAGCCCGTGGATGGGGAGATTGCAGGGTGGTGAGCACAAGCATGACAAGGACCTGCAGGATACGGCAGAGTCACACAGACATTATCGTGTGTTGTGGTACTGGGCACAGGCGTGATGGAATACTTCTAACCTGGAAAGAATCAGAGCTCTGTAACAGAAAGTGTCGTTTGTCAGCCACCGTAGAATGAACTGGAAGGGAGGCTGGGGTTGAGGGAGAACCCTGAGGAAGTGATGAGGGTCCGAAGCAGGCTTCCCAACAGGGTGTGGGGAAGTCATGGAAGTGAGTCAAGGCTGGACCAGCAGGGCTTGGTAACTGAGTAGATGTCATAGTGGATGTTTCAACTTGGATGCCTAGCAGATGGCAGTATCCTTCCCAAAGCCAGGAGAAGACAGAGGCAGCGCAGTTTTGTAAAAGAAGTGGACACGTAAAATTGGAACATCGGGGAGAGGCTGGAGTTGAATGTAAAAATTCAGGAATCATTCATTAGGAGGGCTGTCTGAGCTGGGATCAGTGGATGAGATCATCGAGATAAGCTGTAGAAATGAGAATAAAGATGTCCAAAGGTAGAACACTGAAGAAAATCTACACTGGCGACAAGACAGTGAGAAGAGAGCCTCAAATAGAGAGTGAGCTCAGTAGACCCTTACAGACACCGAAGAAGCAGAGCGCCGCCGAGAGGTATGTGGAGGCTCTCTTCTAATTGAGAGATGTCAGCAAACAAGAAGGGAAAATAGCCCAGGTTTGCTTTAATTCTGTCATCGGCCAAATTATTGTTCTAATTAGGATTCATAATGCATCTTTTTGATGCTTCTCTTTGACTTTATCTTAATTCAGTTCCACTATATACTTTTCTCGAGAGAGTTAAGAACCAAGCACATTCTTGTATGTAAGGAGTGCAGTAGGAGTTCAAAATTGATGATGGTTGTGAAAAGGCCAGTCCTCTTAGACCACTCATTCATCCCAAGTGTTAAGCAGGAGCCTTATATGTACCAAGGACTGTGCCATGCCCTGGGGACACAGTGGCAAAGAACCACAGACACAGATCCAGGCCCCTGTTGAATTTACCTTCTGGTGTGAATGAAGCAAAATAAAGAGGAAAATAAACAGACTAAAGAAGGAAAATAGACAACATGTTCAGTGGTGACGTGTGCTAGGGAGAAAATAAAGCCAAAGAGGAAGGGGGTTCAGAAGAACAAGTGTTTTCAGTAGAGAGGTCAGGGAAGGACTGATTGAGGAAATAACATTTGGATGAGACCCTGAAGAAGCAGGGGACATACATATCTAGGTGAACAGAGGACAACACGTGCAAAGGCCCTGAGGTGGGTGCATGCCCGGTGTGTTTGAGGTCTGGCAAGGAGACCAGTGTTCCTGAAGGACAGCAGGCATGTGAGAAAGGTTAGTAAAGTTATAGGAACCATACTGGGGCCCTGTGGTCATAGGTTGACCCTAGGGAAAGCCCTNTTAGCAGGGGAAAAGGGGGTGAGGGAAGGATAAATTAGAAGTTTGGGATGAGCAGATACAAATGAGTATGTACAAACTAAACGACAAGGTCCTAATGTATAGCACAAAGAACTATATTCATTATCGTGTAATAAGAACCATGATGGAAAAGAAAATACTTTGACGAAAACACTTTGTATTTGTTTATAATAAAAATTGGATTCCTAAAAAAAATATGTATACACACACACACACACATATATATATGTTTGTTTTAATTCATTTAATCTATAAGAACCCTATAAGGTACAACTTGTAATCACTGTTTATCAAATGACAGAACTGGCCCAGAATGATTAAGTAACCTGATATGCTTGCTCCCAGTTTTTTCTGTGGGTAGATTATCATTTGATATTATTGCTATTGTATTATTTACAAAAATAGGAACAGAACATACTGATGCTGTTTTACCACGGTCAGGTCCAAAACAAACTCCCCTGCACCATCAAAACTGCTCTTCACTCCACTATGTAAATACCAATAGCACCAGCATATAATTTTTCTGCAAGTCTGGTCAGTACTATCTACTTTAAGAATGAAAAGGCCATTTCTCACTGTCTTCACTCCTTTCAGCTGAATCCAAGCTGTTATCATCTCCTGCCTGGATAATTGCAGGAGTCATTGTGGCTGGTCTCCCCACTTCCAACATCACCCACTCCTGTAGTCCATTCTCCAGGCAGCAGCCAAAGTCTGATTTTTAAATGTCACTCAGCTCATGTTACCCTTCTGCTTAAAACATCTCAATATTCACATCCCTCGTGATGGTACTGAAAATAGCACCCTGAGTCATCGTCACAGCCTGGAGACCCGTGTGGTACCTGTCTGTCCTCTTGGGCCCCACCTTCTACCTCCTCCCATCTCCCTGCCTCCTTGCAGCCACATTTCCATCTCTGGACCATGTCATGCTCATTCCTACCTCTGGGACTTTACACTTTCTCTTCCCTTCTTTGTCACCTTTGCACGGTCGGCTCCTGTGTCTTAACCTGTCTGTCCTCTTGGGCCCCACCTTCTACCTCCTCCCATCTCCCTGCCTCCTTGCAGCCACATTTCCATCTCTGGACCATGTCATGCTCATTCCTACCTCTGGGACTTTACACTTTCTCTTCCCTTCTTTGTCACCTTTGCACGGTCGGCTCCTGTGTCTTTCAGTCTCCCCAAAGCAGCCTTCACAGGCTACCTTTCTAAAGAATCCTAACCTTCCAATGCCCCATCCAATCTTGACCTCTGTCATTTTCTTCAAAGCACTTACCACTACCTGAATTTATTTCCTCATTTCTGTATTGCCTTTTTCTCTTACTGTGGTAAAAACNCAGTCTCCCCAAAGCAGCCTTCACAGGCTACCTTTCTAAAGAATCCTAACCTTCCAATGCCCCATCCAATCTTGACCTCTGTCATTTTCTTCAAAGCACTTACCACTACCTGAATTTATTTCCTCATTTCTGTATTGCCTTTTTCTCTTACTGTGGTAAAAACTCCATGAGAATAGGAATTTTCTCATTCATCCGAGTGCCTAAAAAAGGCGGGGCATATCAGGCTTTCAATGAATAGCTCAATTAATGAACAATTTAGACACCAGCAATAGAAAGATGTTTCCTGAAGTATTATTTGCATATGCCTCCGAATTCTCACTTTGCTCTAGATTGCTGAATGAATGCTTGAATTGATTGCACATGGAAAGAAACTTTTCAGCAGCTAGGGATGTTGATAAAAGCATCTATCTGATTAAATGAAAATACAAAAGACAGGTTTGCTTAATTCTTACTGAGTGGGCTTCAGAAATGAGACCGAGTATTCTTGTTGTGTGAAGAATTAGTGGACCAATCACTGCAGTATTGTTAGGTAATTGTTATGAAGATGGGGAAACAACACAGTGATTCCTGGGAAAGCAGAACATGGTGCATTAGCATTCACAGCCAGATCCTCCAGTTATATTTTGATCAGTAAAAGTTCCTTTTTCTTGCACAGCTTCTTATTGCTTCTCCCTAAACATCCAGCCGTTTGGGGAAGAAAGCTAGCCCAGTAAGTGTTTTTAATGATGGGTTAGTATAGCCCCTTCCAGTTGTCACAAAAATCAGCATGAACCTTTGATTAACCTCTTCAACTCTTTACTGAATCATTAGAACGATTCTATTTGGTACTGAAAATACTTGCATCTTACTTGTATTTCCCAAAGAGAGACACTTGTCTTTACAAGTGGAAATACAGTGTTCACTCATTTCTGCTTTAATGGTATTTTAACATATGTGTTAAGTCCAATGAACTACCTTTGTCTGATTATAAAAGTCTTTCTGAGAACAATATTTCTTTGATTACCAAGACCAAAAATGACCAGGTTGGGAAATTTTTCCCAACTCTTTAATATTAAAATGGTTTTTAGCAGGTGGAGTACCAGTTGAGTGCATACATGTATGCAGAAATTTCAAGCAAAATCAGCATAGCACTCATATAGCTGCAAGTAAGATTTTAAGTGCCATAGGATTAGCTATTCTAGAAAGAGTAAGTTTTTACATGTAGATGTTTTTCTGCTGAACCAGAGCAAAGAATGGCTGTGTATAGGACACTGACTATAATTTGAAACTGAAGTCCATTTTTTGGATAAAACTGTATTATGACAGGCTGTTCCATTTATCTTTTGTGCTCATCTTTATCTTAAAAGGATATCTTAAAAAAGATCTTAGAGATCACCTATTCAACCTTTTTTATGGTAAGAATTATAGCCCAAAGAGGAAAGGTGGCTTTGTTAAGGTTTTAGCAGTTAGTGGCTAAGCTGAACCGAGAACAGGAGGCTTTCTTGCTAAGTCCCTGTTCCTGCCTTTACCCCTGAATGTTTGGGGCTCACATCCAATGAAGATGTGTAGCTGTAATAAGATGTTAATGTCTTGTGCATACTATAAAGAAATTCTGACATTCAGAGTCACTCAGTGAGCTTTGTGTTCTGATAAAAACTTCCTCTCCTCCCTGTCCCCACTTACAAAATGCGATAATGCATTTCCTAAAACTGGATGGATACCCTCCCAACCATGTACCATCTTTCAGTTTCAGAGATATCACATGATAGGATGTCAGTGGAGATGGGAGTTTTCCAAACACGTCCACCCATTATGGCCTGTCTTCTGTGTTAATAATGCATTTGGTTGTGGGATGGCTTGCTGAGCTTTTGAGGATAGTCTGTCTCCCTGGATGCCTTTTCCCCTGCTCTCTGCAAAGCTAAATGAACCAGAGGGGAATTGAACCTATAACCTTGGCCTCATTAGTTTACCTGCTGTAAAAATCTCCTTTTGGAAATTTATGTTCTGCTATGATGAGATTAAGGGTGTGATTTCATTCATTCAGTAAGCAGTCTCAGCATGACACTAATGGCAGCATAGAGCACAGAGAGGCAGAGGACAAGGTCTTTGCCCTCGAGGGTTTAAGAGGAGTACTCCAATCAAGAGTGGCAGGGCAGAAGTGAGGCAGGGGGATTAGCAAAATGCAAAAGCAAATCAGGAGAACAGAGAGGGGTGTGTCCTGCCGGGAGAACATCAGGGACCCTTGAAGGATGGACGGGTTTTCCAGGAGTTGGACTGGGAGTGGGTATACAGATGGTGGTGCCCAAGCCCGTGGATGGGGAGATTGCAGGGTGGTGAGCACAAGCATGACAAGGACCTGCAGGATACGGCAGAGTCACACAGACATTATCGTGTGTTGTGGTACTGGGCACAGGCGTGATGGAATACTTCTAACCTGGAAAGAATCAGAGCTCTGTAACAGAAAGTGTCGTTTGTCAGCCACCGTAGAATGAACTGGAAGGGAGGCTGGGGTTGAGGGAGAACCCTGAGGAAGTGATGAGGGTCCGAAGCAGGCTTCCCAACAGGGTGTGGGGAAGTCATGGAAGTGAGTCAAGGCTGGACCAGCAGGGCTTGGTAACTGAGTAGATGTCATAGTGGATGTTTCAACTTGGATGCCTAGCAGATGGCAGTATCCTTCCCAAAGCCAGGAGAAGACAGAGGCAGCGCAGTTTTGTAAAAGAAGTGGACACGTAAAATTGGAACATCGGGGAGAGGCTGGAGTTGAATGTAAAAATTCAGGAATCATTCATTAGGAGGGCTGTCTGAGCTGGGATCAGTGGATGAGATCATCGAGATAAGCCGTAGAAATGAGAATAAAGATGTCCAAAGGTAGAACACTGAAGAAAATCTACACTGGCGACAAGACAGTGAGAAGAGAGCCTCAAATAGAGAGTGAGCTCAGTAGACCCTTACAGACACCGAAGAAGCAGAGCGCCGCCGAGAGGTATGTGGAGGCTCTCTTCTAATTGAGAGATGTCAGCAAACAAGAAGGGAAAATAGCCCAGGTTTGCTTTAATTCTGTCATCGGCCAAATTATTGTTCTAATTAGGATTCATAATGCATCTTTTTGATGCTTCTCTTTGACTTTATCTTAATTCAGTTCCACTATATACTTTTCTCGAGAGAGTTAAGAACCAAGCACATTCTTGTATGTAAGGAGTGCAGTAGGAGTTCAAAATTGATGATGGTTGTGAAAAGGCCAGTCCTCTTAGACCACTCATTCATCCCAAGTGTTAAGCAGGAGCCTTATATGTACCAAGGACTGTGCCATGCCCTGGGGACACAGTGGCAAAGAACCACAGACACAGATCCAGGCCCCTGTTGAATTTACCTTCTGGTGTGAATGAAGCAAAATAAAGAGGAAAATAAACAGACTAAAGAAGGAAAATAGACAACATGTTCAGTGGTGACGTGTGCTAGGGAGAAAATAAAGCCAAAGAGGAAGGGGGTTCAGAAGAACAAGTGTTTTCAGTAGAGAGGTCAGGGAAGGACTGATTGAGGAAATAACATTTGGATGAGACCCTGAAGAAGCAGGGGACATACATATCTAGGTGAACAGAGGACAACACGTGCAAAGGCCCTGAGGTGGGTGCATGCCCGGTGTGTTTGAGGTCTGGCAAGGAGACCAGTGTTCCTGAAGGACAGCAGGCATGTGAGAAAGGTTAGTAAAGTTATAGGAACCATACTGGGGCCCTGTGGTCATAGGTTGACCCTAGGGAAAGCCCTGGGATGGTTTTGAGCAAAGAAATAAATAAGAAGCATTCTGGCGATAGGAGAAGGAGCGAGACAAGGACAGAAAGGAAGGCAGGCTTCTGCACATCCCAGGAAGAGGTGTTGGTGGCATGGACTAGAGTGGTCCCAGAGGAACTGTGGGAAGTGATCCAAATATGTATGCTTTCTGAGGGTAAAGAGAAATAACAGATTGAGAAAGAAAACAGAGGTAAAGAGTCAGGGATGAGTCCAAGTTGCTGTATTGGTCTGCTAGGGCTGCGTAACAAAGCACCACAAACGGGTAGCTGAAATAAGAGAAATGTGGCCTTTCATGGTTCTATAGGCTTGGCCATGCTTAATGTGTAGGCTGAGTTGGTTCCTTCTGAAGGCTGTAGGGGAGAATCTGTTTCATCCCTCTCTCCTACCTTCTGGTGGTTTGTTGGCTTTCCTTGGCTTGTAAGAGTGTCACTGCCTTCATCTTCACATAGCATGCTGCCTGTGTGTGTCTGTGCCCCAGTGTCCTCTTTCTAATAAGAACATCAGTCAAACTGGATTAGGGGCCCACCTTCTCCAGAAGGACCTCATCTCAACCACCTATGCCTGCTGTGGCCGTATTCCCAAAGAAGATTCCACTAAATCCAAATAAGACTTAGTTTTAGGTGAAAAACTAAAAATAAGGTTACCATGCAATCTAGCAATCCCACTCCTGGGCATATATCCAGACAAAACTGTAATTCAAAAGGTGTTTTGTACCCTCATGTTCAGAGCAGCACTGTTTATGAAAGCCAAGGCATGGAAGCAGCAACCTGAATGCCAATTGAGCGATGAACGGATAGAGAAAATGTGGTACATATATGCAGCGGTATACTACTCAGCCATAAAAAAAGAACAAAGTAATGCTGTTTGTGGTGACATGGATGCAAGTAGGGATTATCATCCTAAATGAAGTCAGAAAGAGAAAGACAAACGCCGTATGATACCACTTATACGTAACCTCAAATATGACACAAAATGAACCCGTCTACAAAACAGAAACCAACTCACAAACACGGAGAATAGACTTGTGGTTTTGAGGGGGCCTAGGGAAAGGATGAATTGTTAATTTGGGGTTAGCAGATGTCAGTATCACGTGTAGAATGGAAAAACAACAAGGTCCTTCTGAATAGCACAGGGAATGGTATTCAATATCCTAAGATAAACCATAGTGGAAAAGAATATATATACATGTATAACTGAGTCTCTTTGGTGTTCAGCAAAAATTCATACAACATTGTAAACCGACTATACTTCCCTTTTTTTAAAAAAGATTGTCCTCTGATGCCCTAGGGGCCAGGACTTCAACTTACAGATTTGGGGTGGGCAGGGAACACAATTCAGTCCATAGCAGTTGCCAAGAAAATGTGTTTGGAGAGGAGAGGAGAGTTCCAAAGACTAAAGTTAAGAGGCTTTTAAGTTTGAGGACCCAGACCAAAGTTCCCGAAAATGTTCAGTGCAAATCCCATGTATGCTTGCAGTTGTGGAAAAGCACTTACATGCTAGTAATAACTTTTAAGCTATATTCTAATTGTTTATGGCTTCCTGGTACTTCCCTGTACAGCACAGGAAAGTCAGACAGAGTATGGGTTGCGTTTTACTGGCTAATATGCCAAAGAATTTATTGGTGCTGAAATGGAATGTTTTGAATGTCATGAAGAAGTCAGAGGACACTAATAAAAATAATAAAGAGCACTTTCCTCAGAAGGAGAAACAACTTTGGAGAACATCATTTCAGCCCTTGATTTAAGAAGTCATTTTCTAAAAAGCCCATCATGCTACAGGGCCTGAACAGTGGCAGCTTGCGCCTTCATCTGTTTTTGATGAGAATGTAGTTAAAACATATAAAATCATTAAAAAAAAAATCATCAAGGCAATAGTACCGCATTTTAGCTAATTCAAAAAAATAGAGGAATCATCACGGTAAGTTAACCATTCTAGCCTTTTGATATGTTTTCTCTGAGTCTTTTTTTTCATGTCCTGCTGTTTAACATGGAGACAAAAGCTTGGATAGCAAGGTGATGGTCGTGACATACAACAAATCTACCCAACATTTCCTCAGCACACCCAGCTCAAATTTCTCTTGCCTTCCAGCTCATATTGTACATTCTGCCTGCTCTGCCCCATCTTTGTCTGGCTAAGGTCTAATCATCCTTCAAAACTCAGAAGGCTTTGGGGAAGCCTTCTGACTGGTGTATTCCCACCCTTACTGGGATGGAAAGCTGTGCCGCCATATTACCCCACACCTAAGCACATACCGCAATCCTTCACGCCTTCACCAGCTTTGATGACAGGAGCTGGGCAGGTCATTTATTTCTTCAGGACCTTTCGCAGGACCTGTGGGTAGATATTCAATAAATGTATGTAAACTAGGAAAGAAAAAATTACTTGCCTGGTCCCCATCTGCCACTGAGCCATGAGACCTTATTAGAATTTAAAATTGTTTCGTTCAGATTGTGCCATAAACCAGTACAGGAATATGCAATATATCTTGAGAAGAATCTCCTTAAAAAGTACTCCATGTATATTGTTGCTTCAGTTTGTAACCGTGAAAGTCGCCTTAGATAGTTACATGTGTGGCTTGTTTTCAGTGTTGACTGTGTCCCTTCCCAGGTGGCGCTAGTGGTAAAGAAAGCGCCTGCCAACGCAGGAGACGTAAGAGATGTGGGTTCGACCCCTGGGTCAGAAAGATCCTCTGGAGGAGCACATGGCAACCACTCCAGTATTCTTGCCTGGAGAATCCCATGGATGGAGGAATCTGGGGCGGGGCGGGGGGTGGGGGGCTCTACAGTCCATAGGGTCGTAAAGAATCGGACACAACTGAAGCGACTTAGCACACACACATGTCTCTTTAAATCAGGAAACAGAGTGAACTGAATTGAACATGCCTAGGTAAGTTAACGTGGAAAAAATGCAGGAGCTTAGAGGGTGAAATTGCTGGCAATAGAGACAAGAATTAATTTTAATTTGTGTGTTGTTCTGGAGAGGGGAGAGTTTTTCACCTGGCATAATTGAGATACAATCTGAGTCCAAGTGAAGAGAGCTGAGAAGTATTGCAGTAGCCCTTTGACGCCAAAAATACTTTCATGATGACTTGGTTCAAGATTTCTCTCCTCCCTGTTCACCTAGAATGCAAATAATATTTTTGGTACGCAGTCTCAAAATTAGGAAAAGGAAGAAAAAGTTTACATGAGATTGTTTATGGTTTCCTAGTACTGAGAAGAGGCTTTGCTATAGGGGATTCTTGATACGTTACTCCTCTTGTGAAGGTTTTGCCTTCATTTCCTATGTGATATGGGACCTTATTGAATTTATTGATGGAACCAAGATGAATGACAGATATTGAGCTGAGCTGTACAGCATGTCAAATGTGTCACTGCAGTGTAGTTACTTAAATCTTGATTTCTTTCCCCAGCTCTACTTTACGAAGTGTTTCTACTGGATCCTCAAGACCTTCCAAAATATGTTTGGTGTGTGGGGATGAGGCTTCAGGATGTCATTATGGGGTAGTAACCTGTGGCAGCTGCAAAGTCTTCTTCAAAAGAGCAGTGGAAGGTAAATGTTCATGTGGGTGTTCCTTTTACACATTTTTTTCCTAGTGTATAGTTTACTTGCACAGTTACCTCTATAGCATTGTTGAGGAATAATAAAAAATGTTTTCAGATATAATCTGTCAGTGAAAAATAATAACGCCTTGCCTAAAAATCACTTGGAGATTTTTCACTGAATAATATTTAATGGCCAAAATTTGAAATTGGGAATTGGGAACAACCAGTCAGAAACACTGGTTTTTTGGTTGGTGATTTATCTCAGTTTGTTTTTCACTGAGACTTAGAAAAATAATTATATGTCACCATAATTTAATTTGCATGATCTGAAAGGGCGTTTTTTAAACAGTATGTCTGCCTTGTCTGTGTTTCTATATAAATATATGTGTTTGTGGCAAGTTAAAACATACCAGGATCATGTGTGTAATTTAAGTTGTATTCCTTACAGAATTATGTCATTTAATAGCTGTTTGAGATTCCATGTCTCCATTTTAGTCCTAGTTTTGTTCTTACTGAAAGTTTTCAAACCACTATATTAAATGAAAAATTGTACTGAGATTCAAGTACACGTAGGATACCTTTTGCTTCTGTCCAAGTAATCATACTTCCTAAAAAGAAATGGTCTTTTGCTTTGTTTCTGCCTTACTCCAGCCTCACTTCCAAGCAATTAATTAACATCATATTTAGGCCAGATGGTTTAATTAATGATGAGTACTAAGACTGGTCAAAGTGTAGAATTTTTTTGCTGTCAGGAGAAGTATTGTGTTATTGACACCTATTCTCACTAAAGAGTTCAGCCTTAAGATATCTGCAGGTGTATTTCTCAGAATATTTTTCTGAGAGATGAATTGATGCTTTAGAGACTTTTCAGCATAAGTGATTTGAATGTTTCATCTTTATTTTGCTGATGACCACAGGAAATGTCCTTAGTTCTCAGATGAAAAAAGCTGACTGAGTAGTTATTTCTGTGCTTCTGAGATTGATTCTGCATTATTTAATTGATAGCACATGATTCATGTTATTTACACAATTAATTATTGAATTGATGATAGGAGTTCTGTCTATTTCTCAGGAGACGCACTTTTGTTACAGGTGACAGAAAATTCCACAGAAACTGGGTTAAAAACAAATGGAAATTCATTGGCTCACATAAGTGGAAAGTGCTCTTATGGGTGTGGCTATGGGCAAGCCATGGTCTTAATCTGGGTCATTCACATGCAGTCTCATTCTCTCCATTGCTTGACTTTGCTCTGGCTCTGTTTTCATGTATTTTCTCTCATGGTGATGAGACAGCCACCAGACCTCCTTTAAAAAGAGGTTTGAAGTTCCCAGGAGTTATTATAAAAACCCCTATGGTCTTAATCTGGGTCATTCACATGCAGTCTCATTCTCTCCATTGCTTGACTTTGCTCTGGCTCTGTTTTCATGTATTTTCTCTCATGGTGATGAGACAGCCACCAGACCTCCTTTAAAAAGAGGTTTGAAGTTCCCAGGAGTTATTATAAAAACCCCCAAATGGATCTCCATAGTCTGACTTGACTCACACGGTCCCCTCCAAAC
The DNA here is from genome assembly GCA_006410675.1 of Oreotragus oreotragus. Lineage (NCBI taxonomy): Eukaryota > Metazoa > Chordata > Mammalia > Artiodactyla > Bovidae > Oreotragus > Oreotragus oreotragus. Next base: position 15,285 of record SJYX01004270.1, on the reverse strand, counting down.
CAGTCACCATGGCGGGGGGGGTGGGGGGCAGCGATCTGATAGGGTGGTGCTGGCCAACCTGAACCACTTAGACCAACCGCGGGGATGAGCGTTTCCTGGAGAAAAAGGTGGGGTCTGTTAGGAGAAGGCTGATTTCTAGAAAACAGCGGAAAGAAGTATACATAAAACTGAAATCAATACAATTTTTTAAGACTGTCTTTCTGCCACCCTCTTCTTTCTTAACTCTGTGATTGACTCAGTAGTAGGAAAATAAATGAGGTTTGACTCTGACATCTTTCTAATGCCACTATATACCTTCCGTATAAGGGTTCCCCACCTAGGCTCACTAATGGGTGAAAGGTGATAAGTAAAAATAAAGCAGTGAGAGAAGGACATTTAGAGAGAGTGTCCTGTATTACCCTACCTACAGGCCAGCTTTCATATCAGAGCCCACGTTTTGGCTATTTACAAAACCTGCCCTTCTCTGCGAAAAGCTTTTCTGGGTGTTTTTGCCTAGTTATTGTTGCTTTAAGTAGTTTCTCTAGAAGTAGCCAAGGAAAGAATTGTTTTTATGACTGAGGGACATATAAATGTGGAAAAGCGTAAACGTGGATACGCTTTTGTTTCACTGGAATGCCGATCAGTAATAATGGATAATGAACTTTGACGAGTGCCTTTTAAAACTTTTATTAATATGGCATATTTACTCTTCATTTGGGAATTAGAATTTATCATTCATGTGAAACAAGACTGTATATTTTAAATATCAACTTCATGAGAGTAATGACTTGGTTTTTTTTTGTGATTTGTATTTGCTTACTCTCTTATCGTGGGTGCATGTGAAGGAAACAGGACCATCTTTGAATCGGAATTTTTTGGTTTAATAAGAGATTATTTTAAAAATATTATATCTAATTCAGGGCATTAATTTCACAAAGCTATGGTATATGAGTGTTATTTTTATTCATCTTTTTACAGATGAAGACATTTGGGATCAGACCCAGTCAACTAACCTGTTCAGAATCATAAGATCAAACTTAAACCCAGGTTAGAGTCTTACGACTCCAAGGCTAGATCCAACCAAAGGCCTCATAACTTAATCTCATAATCTGTTGTTTCCATTTTTCATAATTCTCAAGTTTGTGAAAACCCTACTGTGTGTGTCATGCTTTATGCCCGCTCGGTGACCGTGGTGGCAGTGATGTAAACACTGAGAAACTATCCCAGTGTGTGTACACACACACATATACAAGTGTGTATATGTGCTTTTATATTTGAATATTTACTAGTTGTTTTCTGGTTTTAACCTTAAGCTCCTCCTTAGAATATAAAAACAGGGTTCCAAGCACTTGAGCGTAGAGGGAGCTGAGAGAAGGGGAGTCTGTTAAAAGTCGAAAGGAACTGCCAATACCAGGGCCACTTGAGAGAGAACAGGGGAAAATTCAACAGCATGAGTTTTGAGCTTGTTGGCTTAATTAATACTTTATGCACTAGAACATGCCTCTCAGAAGCTTGGTCTGATAGTGTAGTGGTGACTACATAGGAGAATTGCACACCATTTAAGTGTAAATTATGTTCTCTGTGTTCTGCCTAGTGGGATATTATAGATGTGTTTTTTTTTTTAAATTCATAAACATTTAATATAAAAACCCTTTGAAGCCTCATCTGGAATACCTTTTTTTTTTTTTTTGGTCAATAATGTCACTTCAGAGTCATATTACTTTACCTTTCAATGGAAATGTATCATTTCTTTCTTTTTTTTTTTTTTTTTACTTTATTTTACTTTACAGTACTCTATTGGTTTTGGCATACATTGACATGAATCGGCCATGGGTGTAATTTGAATTGCTTATTTGCTGTGAATGTTTGTTAGGACCTTTCCTCTCTGACAAAAGATCAAGAATAAGCGTGCATGCACACACACACACACACACTCATGATTACCCACCCCGACACATATATTTTAAACAGGGTTCTCCCTAGTGGTGGAAAGTGGAACTGGCTTTAGGGTCAAAAGACTTGGTTTAATTTGCGGATTTGCCACTCACTAGATGTGAGATTATTGCAAATTATATAGCCTACCTGGGCCTCAGTTTCTTTATATACACAAGGAAAAGGTAACATTGCCCTACTTAATGCTTTGAAAAATTACATGAAAGCAAGATCTTTTTGCAGATTGTATAAATCATAAAGTGGCATCAGACTATTAGATCTTGACTCTTCTTTAAAAGCAAAATGCCGAAGTTCTTTGGCCATGTCTGTACATAGGGAACCGGTAAATGATTCAGTAGCGTTGCACGGTTAGGTGGGCATTTTTTCATCATTGCAGCTTCATTTTGCCCATACTACTTCATTTTGCCCATAGAACTGGGCTTTGCAATTCTAAGATCTTTCTAGACTAGCAGTTCTCAAAGAATGTAGGGGCCAAGGGTCAAGTGTGGGGCAATGGAGGGTTTTTCAAAGTTCCCTCGAGGGACTTTTCCACATTTTCCATCGTGGACTGAACTACCAACATTCATTCCTATAACGAACCTTCAGAGCTGACTGGGTCAGTGCCACCTGTGAGGACTGCACAGTAGAGAAAATATTGAGAGATACCAAGTGAAATTTCAGCGTCCAGGTTTGATGTCTTTAGGACAGGAAAGGACCTTATCTCTGGAACTCAGCAACACTGCAGATATTTATTAGCTGCTAAAAGAATGTTTGAATGTACACATGAATGGACCTGTATGACATAAGAGCATTCCAGGTTAAATGACTCCTCTCCTCCCTGCAAATCAGTAGATAAGCGGCAAACCTGGCCCAAGCATTTACACAGGCCTTTTGACACCTAATCTGCAGCTTCTAATTCTACCCTTGAGTTTTTACTGCCTTTGTCTCTTTTCAACTGTAAATTGCCATTGGTTTCATCACATGTGCATTTTACTTTGCGGTCCCTCAATGAATAGAGCCGGCTACATTCAGCAGGCTATTTTATAACCTAATTTTGTTTCTGGATGCTCAGTATACAGGTAGTGTCTGGAAGGCACAGCCACCACAAATCACTGAAGAGTTGCAGTGTTGTAAAAGAAGAGAGCTCTTTATTATGTAAAGTCAGCTGGATTTATATTTTTGTAAGCAGACCTGTTAGGCTAAAGAGTCCATATCTTGGTATGGCCAGTCAAATTATATGATGCCTGTTTCAACACTCAAACCTTTCCCTTTAAGTGAAGAGACTTATAAATCTGTTTCCTGAAATGACACGGCTATGAAAGACCTGCTGCTACTGCTGCTAAGTTGCTTCAGTCTTGTCCGACTCTGTGCGACCCCATATTCGGCAGCCCACGAGGCTCCCCCTGTCCCTGAGATTCTCCAGGCAAGAACACTGGAGTGGGTTGCCATTTCCTTCTCCAATGTATGAAAGTGAAAAGTGAAAGTGAAGTTGCTCAGAAAGACCTAATTGCAGATTAATCTCCAGAGTCCTCAGATTTGCAGTATTTAAGGTACGCATCTCTGGACATGTACTCCTCATCCCTGTCCTGTGTACTTCACAGCATATAGATGAGAACTCTTTCATACCATCAACAATATCCTTTGGGGTGAAAATGTTTTTAAGGACCTATAATGGTTGACTGAGAATTAAATTTTCTTCACTTTTCTAAACTTGAACGAGTAAACTGAGCAGGTCCAGAGGAAAGTGTGTCTCACTGTTTCATGGACCCAAGTTATGCCTGTCAGGCTGTGTACTCTTGAACAAAAGGACCAGCAGGTGAGAGTGTGAGCAAATGTGAGGTCTTGGGGGCTGGATGATTGATTGACAGTGAGATTATCCTGCAAAATCGAGCACTTAAATTGAGTTTGACACAGGATTAGGATGCTATTACATAGTAATCAGCTCTTGCCTTAAAATTGGCTGTATAAAATTGAGGAAATAACACATACTTTATTAGATGTCTTCAGGTCATGGTGTGATATATTTCTCCGTGTGCCACGTATGGGAATCTAGTGCACACCAGAGGCCATTGAGCCTCCTGTGAAACTGCTGTCAGAGGTTGCAAACCAGAGACTGTTCTGACTTAGAGTTTTCTCATGAAACACTTTAAAGATTAAGTCTTGTTTTTCCTTTTACCAGAAATTAGGAGCCAGGTAACCTGATTCTAGCTACTTAAGCACTTAAATAAATACCTACCTGGTTGATCATATCTAGGACTTTTATAGACACTTCTTTCCTCCTGACTTAAGCCCAAGGCTTTAGTGGTTTTTTGTTTGTTTGTTTTTAATTCTTATTGGAGTAGAGTCGATTTACAGTGTTGTGTTAGTTTCAGGTGTACAGCAAAGTGAATGTCACACATATATCCACTCTTTTTTAGATTATTTTCCCATATAGGCCAGGGTTTTAGTGTTAATTACAAATGTTTGCCCAGATTTTATTTTTTAATATCCTTTCAGTTGGTTGCCATGGGAACACACAGAGCTGTGACATTTAGGCCAACCTGGAAGGTCAGGGAAGCTTCTTAAAAGAGTTGACCCCCAAACTGAATCTTGAAGGATCGAGATTGGCAGTGCTGAGGGGGAGAAAGGACAGGCTGTCTGCACAGGGCACCAGAAGCAATTCCGTGTTACCCCTGGGAATGTGTGAGATGCAAGGAGATAGGAGGGGATACTCAGATGCAGGTTGCACCCAGGTCCTGGACTCTAAGGAGGGACCTGCATTTATTCCTGGAAAAAACAGACCCTCTCAGTGTTTCCATGCAGCAGAATGGTGAGCGCAGGTTCACATGTAAGATCTGGCTGTAGGGAGGTATGCTTATTTAAACAGGGTCAGCTCCAGTGGCTCTTTCAAGTCATTTTCATGAGAGATGACAAGAGATAGAACAGTGTTAGGGGTAGAGAAGAGGGGACAGCGTGCAAGACTCGGGAAGTAACACTGTTGGGTCTGTATTGGAGGTAAAGAAGCAAAGCTTTGGGATATTTCCCCAAGCTTCACTGCTTCTGCCCCCTGCTGAGATTGGGGACCTGGAGTGGGAGCAGCTTTGGGGTTATGGGAGGCAAAGGTCATTCATTCAACAAATATATATTCTGTATTCACTGAATGGCAGGCACTATTCTAGACAGGGTCTTCCCAGATGATCCTCATGGTAAAGAACCCACCTGCCAGTGCAGGAGATGTAAAATATTCAGGTTCAATCCCTGGATTGGGAAGATCCCCTGGAGGAGGGCATGGCAACCCTCTCCAGTATTTTCGCCTGGAGAATTCCATGGACAGAGGAGCCTGGCGGACTACCGTCCATGGAGTTGCAAAAGAGTCGGACACGACTGAAGCAACTTAGCAGCAGCAGGATTCTAGACAAACCCAAGGACTTCTTGGATAAAGATCAAGTGAACAAAATAGACCAAGATCCTTGCCACAGTGGAGCTTACATTCCAGTGAGAGGTAGTGGAGAGATTAAACATAATAAATGAGTTATTTGTGTAGCATATGAAAAGATGATAGCTGCTCAGGAAAATAAGCACTGCCAGAATAAAGGGGGTTGGAATGAGATTCTGTTCAGGACAATGAGTTTGAAATGTTAGTAAACCTTCAGACGTGTCTAACCGGAAGTTGCATTTGTGATTCGGAAGCTTGGGGAGTAGGGCAGGATAGAGAATAAAAGTTTATAGAATCCTCATCCATGAAAATAGATTCATTTGCCCAAGAAATAGACAAGGAATAAAGCAAGGTTAGAACCTTAGAGAACATAAATCTAGGGTTGTGTGTGTGTGTGTGTGTGTGTGTGTGTGAGACACGCATGTGAATAATGTCCTCCAACTTGTACACAGAAAATGTTCAGTTACTTTGTCTCTGGTTCTTCCAAGTTGAGCTGAACTTCAGATAATTGCATCTGTGGAACTTTCAATCCCAGTTTTTGCTCTTTCTTTATCATTAAGCTTGATTCCTTTTGAATCTTAGCCAGTCCAAAGCCCACAACCAAACATGGTAGCAAGGAAATTTGATTTGCCAACTCTGAACAAAAATAATGCCACATATGTAGCAGATGCTCAAGCCACATTTGTTGATCAGTGATCACCAAAGTGTGTGTGTGTGTAGGATTCCCCTTGTCTCTGTCACTGTTTCTCTGAAATCAAAACTGTGTGGAAAAAAAAAAAAGAAAACTGTGTTGAAGTGATTTATTTGAAAATGATTTTGAGTAGGGACATGTAAACCAAAAGTAAAGTGGTATTCCAAAAAGAGCTTCTTGTTTAAAATTTTAAATGAAGGACTTCCCTGAGGTCCAGTGGCTAAGACTCCAAGCTTCCAATGAAGGGGGCATGGATTTGAACCCTGGTTAGGGAACTAAGATCCCACATGCCCTGTGCTGTGGCCAAAAAAAATGTAAATGAAGGTGCACTTCACATAGTAAATTTGAAAAGTTTAAATTAGAAGCACAGTAGTTTTCAGGTATTTCCCATGCCTCTGTGTTTGTTTGCAACCCATCTATCTAGTTCTATAGCAACTCACAAGGTTCCATGAGACAAAATCACATTTCTTGTAAGTGAAATGAAAAACAGGACAAAGGGAAGACGAGAGCAAGAGAAAGGAGAGTGAACCAAGAATTGGGATAGTATAGAGAAGATATGCCCTTTGACCTTGGCAGAGATCAGCCACATACTTAGCTTTCTCATCCCAAGCCCACACTCAGTGGTGGCTCACCTGACTTATACTGTTCTTACAGACTAGATTAGGAAACCACCTGTTGAGAAGAAAGTTTTCACGAGCTGCTTTGGTTGTAATGTACCTCTCCTTTTCATGTGAATTATAACCCTGATGCTGGGAAAGATTGAAGGCAAAAGGAGAAGAGGGTGGCAGAGGACCAGATGGTTAGATAGCATCACAAACTCAGTGGACATGAGTTTGAGCAAACTCTGGGAGATAGTGGAGGACAGGGAAGCCTGGTGTGCTGCAGTCCATGGGGTTGCAAAGAGCTGGACACGACTAAACAGCAATGACCTGAATTTTTTTTTTTTTTTTTAAGTAACTCTCCCATTGGTATTCATGGAATTGTTTGGTTTATCTTAAGGTACACTGCTAGGAACACGCTTTATTCGGTCAACTTCCTGCTCCTATAATAATCACTATTTATTTGTGGAGCAGTTACTCAATCCAGGCAGGAACTGTGCTGAGTCCTCCAGAGTGAAAGAGTGAAAATTCAGAGTGAAAGTTTTGTGGGTTTTGCATGGTACTATCTTTAAAACTGAGCCCTCTAAGCAATCTTTATGACAAGGAAGACGGTGACTATTTTTTAGCAAGGCTTAATGGTATGATCCTTCAATTCTTAAAATGAATAGCCACGGCAGTAAATATTTGAGTACTTCTTTTGTGCCTATTATGCTAAGAACTTTATTACATATTATCATTTTAATCCTCAGGATAATCCTATTAAATAGGTATGATTATTATCTCCCCCATGTTAGCAGTCAGTCATCTGAGGCAGGTGAGAGGCGAGTAAGTTAGTCCGAGGTCACCCAGATCAAATGAAGTGGCAGAACTGGGATCTGAACCCTGGAAGCCCAGGCATGCTGACTCTGCCCACTTAGCACACAAGCTGTACTGCCCCTCACAGAATCATATCAGAGCCCAACTATTTTTACGCCTTGAAAAGTAGGGCAACATTTCTGGCTTTAGAACACTTATGAAGGGTACATTATAATTTAACAGTTACCTCGCTATACCCTAAATAATTAACTCCTAGCCATTCCAAGTTGAAAGTCTCATTTGAATTTCTGTTGCCCTAATGAGAAAGAAATAGGGTAGTCTCTATTTTTCTTCTTAAGGGATGAACTCCCTATGTTTAAAAAAATTACCATTACCACCCTAAAGTACTTCTTTAACATCTTGATATTAATCTGAAGCCTTATGGAAAAGTTTTATCTTCCTGTTTCATTTCCTGTGTGTGATAAAAGTTAGATGTAGCCTATCAGGCTCAGAGAGCCACTGCAGGAAGAACCTTTCTTCCCCAAAGCTGAAAGCACCAAACCCTTCAGCCCTGCTGTCCACCTGATGCTCAGAGACAGACCCAGGAGCCAGAGGACGCAGGGCTGCTCTCGCAGAACCCAGCTCAGGACGTGATTAGGATCGCACTGCTTCTGTGATTCCCTCCTCTTGAGAATGATTTGACATCGAAAATGAAAATTGCTCAGTTGACTGCAGTCAATACTAAAACATAGCTCTGGAAGATGGGAAGGATGAGGAGGCAATTGGGCTTAAAGTGGAGGCCAGTGGTGGAGGGATGGGAAGATGGGGGCTTGAACCTAAGTCTGCTCAGTTAGGCGGTTCAGTGAGGGCCTGGCCAGTGCCCAGAAATGGAGAAGGTGGCTGAACAAAGACACGGGGGCCAGGTGAAGGCTGTCATGGTGCAGTGAGAAGTCTTAGACCTTCTTAAACCCCGTGAGTCTTCAGGAAAAAATCATCGCACTAGTCCCTTGGACAGCAAGGAGATCAAACCAGTCAATCCTAAAAGAAATCAACCCTGAATATTCATTGGAAGGACTGATGCTGAAGCTGAAACTCCAATACTTTGGCCACCTGATGTGAAAAGCTGACTCACTGGAAAAGACCCTGATGCTGGGAAAGACTGAAGGCAAGAGAAGGTGGTGGCAGAGGATGAGATGGTTGGATGATATCGTTGACTCTTTGGACATAAGTTTGAGCAAACTCTGGGAGACTGTGAATGGGGAAGCCTGGTGTGCTACAGTCCACAGGGTCGCAAACAGCGGGACACGACCGAGTGGCTGAACAACGATAACACAGCATAGGCAGGGTTGCCCCTTGGTGTCTGGGCAGCGGCTTGTGGCAGGTACTGCCTGGAGGAAGAGATGACTGGGATGGGATTGTGGCTGATGGAAAGTGGAAAGGGCCTGGCTTGGGATGGAATTGGGGCAACTGAACAGAAGGCCTGATGGGAGAGGTGAGAATGAAGAAGGGGTTAGGACCTCATGATGGGTTAGTTCTGAGCAATGTTGGAGGTCTCTGATGGAGAATTGGGAAGAAAACACTTGGAGAATGGAGAGAATGAGAAGCATTTAAAACTTGACATTGAATCACCCAAAGAGATAAAGCAGTCCGTATGGAAAAGCAGAGACAAAATTCTAAAGCAGTTCAGTTTTTCCCTGGAGATACTTCCTTGTGCATTTGAAAGTGCCCAACTAGGTAGCGGGTAGTCCGGCACATCGGCTTAGCTTTAGGTGACACATGTCAGCGACTGCTGGATTTGGTGCAGAACATGGGAAGTTAGGCAGTGGAACTGAAAGCCTGGTGAAGGTGCTGCATGCTCAGCACTGGAGAAACAGCCCTTAGGGTATGATGACCATCGGGTGGACTTGTGCCACTGTTACTGCCCATATCCGAGGTACTAAATGATGACTCTAGCAGCTCATGGCATCACAGGAAAATACAGCCTGAGATATTAATGATAAGGACGGCAGAATAATTCTCTAGCCAAAACAAAATGCTCATGTTTCAAGTCTCCAAAAACTTTGCTCTAATTTTTTGCTCTTTAAAGACAGACATATTCAGCATAGTGACTTTTTTTTTTTTCTTTTACCCTTATTCCTTGGGTATTTTTGTTCACTGCCCATCCTGACTTCTTAGATCAGGAAGACAGTGAGACTTACGATTTCTGGAGAGATAAGATACCTGTAAAAAAAAAAGTAGATAGATACATATGTTTAACTGATTTACTTTGCTGAACGCTTGATACTAACACAGCGTTATAAAGCAACTCGATTCCAATAAAAGCTTTTTTAGAAAGATATCTGTGACATGTACGCGTGCAAGCACATGGTGTGTTCAGAGCTCTGCTCCACCTCACCCTGTCACCTTGTGATAGGCATGCTAAGGGGCGGGGGAAAGCTTGAACACCAGCAGGAAGACTCCAGATCCACTTGAAATGATCACAAAAGCATCTGTGCACATGGTCATACTCTCTGAATCTCTCATGCTTACATACCTCCTCCCTCCGCTATCTGAGGCCAAATCCACTTCTGCGTAGGTCACCCCCAAGGAATGAAGCTCACCCCTCTCAGCAAAGCAGCTTGTTGCCAGTGGCTCTCGGGTTGGCCCTGTGTGAAGCTCTTTTCCATCAGTGTTAGCACTTGGGGTGTGTTGACTATGACATTAGATTTACAGAAGCATCAGCATTGCCTTCCTATCCATGCTGTGTGGCTGATTAATAGTGAACTCTTCCACCACAGAGAAGAAAGCCCGATCCCTCCGAAAGAGTGAGAAGTGTGTTGGGTTGGCCAAAAAGTTTGTTTGGGTTTCTTCATAACATCTTACAGAAAAACCCAAACAAACATTTTGGCCAACATATTTTCTCCTTATAAGTATCAGGCTAAAGGCTCTGTGAAAGCACTGGCCTTTGACAACCTGATGCAACTTCACAGAGAGGTTCTGTTTACTTTCTTAATGGTACGGGCAAACCTGGGCCTCCCACATTGCAGGCAGATTCCTTACCGTCCGAGCCACAAGGGAAGCCCTAGACCACAAAATAAAACAAATGAAATAAGAGATTAAAGAATAAAATTCTAGAGGGTCGTCATAAATGTGAACAAGAATTGAAAAGCCCCTTGTAGCAAATTAGAGGGCATAAGTGGGATGAAGTTTTTAGAAAGTTTCATTGAAATTCACACACATAGCACGGTAGATGAGTGAAAGTGAAAATGACTGTTGCTCAGCCGTGTCCAGCTCTTTGCAACCCCGTGGACTGTAGCCCACCAGGCTCCTCTGTCCACAGGATTTGCCGTGCAAGAATACTGCGGTGGGTTTCCATTTTCTTCTCCAGGGGATCTTCCCGTCCCAGGGATTGAACCTGGATCTCCTGCATTGCAGGCAGATTCTTTATCATCTAAGCAGATACATAGACTCAACAAATTATATTTGTTTCAAAGGAGTCAAAACTGTATAACTGGCAGGGGGACACAGTTACTTCTTCCCTCCTAATCCCTTCTTTTATTTTCTTCTACAATTCTGAAGGAATAACCAGGGCTTAAGTTTGGAGATTGACACCATCCTCTTAGAAGCCATAACGACCACTTAATGTCTTAGTGAAAGGCTCCTTGGCTATTATCCAACAGTTTAAACCCTGCAAGAGTTCTCCAGTTGTTGTTCAGCCGCTAAGTCACGTCCAACTCTGCAGCTCCATGGACTGCAGCACGCCAGATTCCCCTGTCTAGAAGCTGTGTGATAAAACATCACCAGCACAGGCTCCAGGGTCATCTTTATATTAAGTTATAGCGTGAGGAGAGAGAGAATGGACCCTGGGGTCAGGCAATCTGCCTTGAATCTGGAATGATTGGAGCAAATATGAACTTCTGTTTCCACTTCTGTAATCAAGAGAAAATAAATCTTCAAAGTATCTGTCCTACCCATGTCTCAGAGTGAGGAGGATAAAAACTAGTTCACCTGTATTGAAACTGCTTTAGTGTAAAGGGTTTATAAAGGGTTACTTTACAAACACTGCATTTAAAAATCAGTATACCCTTCTGAAGTCATTACATTCGTATGCTTTGGTTCTCAATAAGTTGTAGAATATTTAATTCCAGCTACTTTTTGCATATGTTAAATATTTGCTTTGAATGGGGAGGAACAGTAAAAATTAAAGAAAAGCATATTTCACTTAAGGTAAGACTTAGGCAGGTCCATATTGCTCATGGACTGAAGGGTAATACTGGGGGAACCTTTGTATTTGAGATCAGGGTTTTTTTTTTTCTTTTTTTAACTTTTTATTTTCTGTAGGAGTATCCTCCTGCCAATGCAGAAGACGTAAAAGACACAGATTCTATCCCTGGGTCAGGAAGATCCCCTGGAGGAGGGTACGGCAATCCACTCCAGTATTCTTGCCTGGAGAATCCCTTGGACAGAGGAGCCTGGCGGGCTACAGTCCTTGGGGTCCAACACGATTGAAGCAACTTAGCAGAGTTTATTAACAGTGTTGTGTTAGTTTTAGGCGAACAGCAGAATGGTTCAGTTGTGCATGTATTTATTCTTTTTCAGATTCTTAGTTCATTGTAAGATCAGGATTTAAATTTAATCTGCCTAAATACAGGATCAGACAAAGAACAGAGAGAGTTTTCACACTCTTTCTTCATCTTAAACAATTTCGGAGGTCATAACTACTTTTTACTTTCTTCCTATTTTAGTTAATTGCACCAGGATTTCTACAACACGCTGCCTTCTCCTGCCCTCCCACCCATGCTGACAAGCTTAATTGTAAAACCAGCACAGAATTAGTCTAGGTTGATTGTTTTCCATCCGGCCTGTACCAAGCATTTTCCCACTTGAACCAGGCTCAGCAATTCGATATTGCTACCGTTACATGAGCACTGGTAGTCTTTCACACTCTTTCTTCATCTTAAACAATTTCGGAGGTCATAACTACTTTTTACTTTCTTCCTATTTTAGTTAATTGCACCAGGATTTCTACAACACGCTGCCTTCTCCTGCCCTCCCACCCATGCTGACAAGCTTAATTGTAAAACCAGCACAGAATTAGTCTAGGTTGATTGTTTTCCATCCGGCCTGTACCAAGCATTTTCCCACTTGAACCAGGCTCAGCAATTCGATATTGCTACCGTTACATGAGCACTGGTAGTCCTGTTTGTTTATTATCCAGTATGAATTGAAGTTGCATTCAGATAGAGAATAGGAATGAAGATTATTAGTAGCTATTGATTAGAATCTTAAATAAAAACCACCGTTTTGTTTTTTTTTGTATTTATTTATTTTTTTACACGAACTCCCAAACATGAACCCCCCTCCCAC
>SJYX01004267.1:0-19285 GCA_006410675.1 Oreotragus oreotragus | reverse complement strand
GTGCTTCATCCAGCCCAGCATTTTGCATGATGTATTCTGCATATAAGTTAAATAAGCAGGGTGACAATAGACAGCCTTTACATACTCCTTCCCTGATTTGCAACAAGTCTGTTGTTCATGCCATTTCTAACTGTTGCTTCTTGACCTGCATACAGATTTCTCAGGAGGCAGGTCAGGTGGGCTCACTCATAATCACCTCTAGAACAGAACCTGTGAAGCCAGTAGGGGGACAGTCCAAAAAGAGAAATAGAGTGAAAAGGAGTATTGGGATAATTTGGATTGTGTATCGCTTTCAATGTTGAATTTTTTCTCACAAGTTCATTTATAGATTTGTGTATTTGTTTATTTTTCTCTTGTGTTTTCTTATAATTGTTGGAAAGAAATAATTATATAAAGAGTTAAAATATAAGCAGTAAACATCAGAAAAATTTTAAAGCATTTATGTCATAATAGCCTCCATTGTATGTAGAGATTTCTGAAGAGTACCATTGGCCCCAGAACTTAGTAATGGATTATTGACATAGTTGTTCTTTGAAGGGAAATAATACAGTTTTAAATTAATGTGAAGTCATGAATCTGAAATATGACTCAAGCTGAGTTTGTGGGGTTATTTGAAATAATATGATCTTATATCAGTTTAAAATGCTTATGTGAATCCCTATATATTCTTAAAATTAGCCCTAAAGCTGATATTTGAAATACAAAAAGTTTATGCCCAGATAGGTAATGAACTATGACTCTTTCTTTTAAAGATAATCAGTCATTAAAACTTAATTTTAAGTCAAACATAGAAATAAATAGAATTCGGTAAGTATTCAACAATTCATGATTAAATTTTTTNAATCCCTATATATTCTTAAAATTAGCCCTAAAGCTGATATTTGAAATACAAAAAGTTTATGCCCAGATAGGTAATGAACTATGACTCTTTCTTTTAAAGATAATCAGTCATTAAAACTTAATTTTAAGTCAAACATAGAAATAAATAGAATTCGGTAAGTATTCAACAATTCATGATTAAATTTTTTCCCAATACCGTTATCTCTCCTTGTTAAAAGAAATCACCAAATTCTACCATATCTGCATTTTTCAAATGTCTGGTTCCATACTCTCTGCTTTATCTGTCCTACCACTACCATGGCCATGCAGAAGTCTCATACAGGATATATTGTATAAATCTGACTGTGGTATTTATTTATTCAAAGTCCTTCAACTTCTAATTGTTGGGGACGAAAAGAAAGATAAAAGGAAAATAAAGAAATCTTTAGCCTGCCACAGAGAATAAGACCTACTATGACCTAGCTCCTATCAGTCTCTCTCTGATCTTGTCTTTCATTATGTCAAAAATAAATGGCAAAATAACAGAGGACTGTCAGTGTGGGGAGGGATGTCTTTGAAGAAAAAGTCTTGTGGAATGAGCGACATTTAAGGCAAAATACTTTTTAAGAAGTATCAGCTATTTGAAGCCCAAAGGTAAGATCATTTCACTAAGGAGAAAACAGGAAGATTCAAGGACTTAAGAGGAAGAAAGCGGTAACTTGAGCAGGATGAAAAAGATGTCATATGTTGGAGATGCTCTTAGAGACAAAGGTAATTGACCAGTCACATAAAGACTTATAGACCATTATGAAAAACTGGTGTTTTATACTAAGTGGGGATGGATTTAAGGAAGGAAGTTACATGACCCAACTTTTCCAAATATCACTGTGAAAAAATAAAAGTATTTGTCACTCAATCATGTCCAACTCTTTGTGACCCCATAGATGATAGCCCACCAGGTTCCTCTGTCCATGGGGATTCTCCAGGCAAGAATACTGGAGAGGGATAGTCATTCGCTTCTCTAGGGGATCTTCCCAACCCAGGGATCGAACCCAGATCTCCCACATTGGAGGTAGATTCTTTACTGTGTGAGCCACTGAAAGTGAAAGTGAAGTTGCTCAGTTGTGTCCGAATTTTTGCGACCCCGTGGACTTTAGCCTACCAGGCTTCTCTGTCCATGGGATTCTCCAGGCAAGAATACTGGAGTGGGTTACCATTTCCTTNGATCGAACCCAGATCTCCCACATTGGAGGTAGATTCTTTACTGTGTGAGCCACTGAAAGTGAAAGTGAAGTTGCTCAGTTGTGTCCGAATTTTTGCGACCCCGTGGACTTTAGCCTACCAGGCTTCTCTGTCCATGGGATTCTCCAGGCAAGAATACTGGAGTGGGTTACCATTTCCTTCTCCAGGGATCTTTCCGACCCAGGGGTCGAACCCAGGTCTCCTGCATTGGAGGCAGACGCTTTAACCTCTGATCCACCAGGGAAGCCCCATAAAGCAAATAGCTTTCCCCATTTTAGAAATAATAGAACTTGAGAGCCTGAGATGTTGCATCTTAAGTGGCAGAGGCAGCATTCAAACCTCCGTTTTGCTGACTTTAAAGGTTTCTTTCTTTTCATTACACCGTGTCAAAGAGAAAAGTTTTGTTAGGATCTGTGTCATTGCTGTATTAGAAGAGAAAATAATCAAGTACTTTTTTTCCCACTCATTAATTTCTATAACACTTTAAAAGCAAAATCTCATCCACAATATTTAAGCAAGAATAAATGAACAAGTAAATACAGTTATGGGGAAAGTACAGAAAAAAGGTAATAAGAAATTGGAAACGGAAAAATAATCTTCTTTAGTATTAAAAAAAAGTGGGAGGAAGATGAGATCAAACAATGGTTTGGCTAATTTGAATCTCCCCTAGGTAGGCAGCACCGGCAGTTCAAAAATGCCTCTTAAAGTAGTTGGGTGGCCTCTTTCCTCCTGAAGTTGGTAGAGCCACATCAGTGCAGCTACACAGAAGGGTCAAATGGAGAACACAGAACAAATCCCTTATGGTGTGAAGCCAAAGGCCAACTTATGCTCTCAAATGGCTCCACAACTGGTCGTGGCCTTTCGGGTCCTGAGAGCAGTCCTGACAATGTGGAGCTGAAGACTGTGTGTCCTGATGAGAGATGCTGACAGCTTCTACCACCCCAAGTCCGTTTAACACCTAAACCATGGGCAGCCTAGCTGGAGAACTGGAGAAGGCAGCCTTCAGGCAGCCCCACAAAGAGTCCACTGACTTTTGATATCTCTACAGATCCATGCCTATCGCTCACCCTTTGAATGCCATTATGAAAGAACGAGAGCAGGAGAGTCAAATATCACAATAGGTATTGCTTTTGCTAAGTGTTGTCTTGGGAGAGAGAAAAAAGCAACAACAGGAGTGACATTAGTATACAGAAGCAATTGGTGACACCGTTTACTTATTTATTTATTTGGCAAGGGATATTTTAAATCAATGCAATGGGCATGGACTCTGGAGTCAGACACAAGTAGATGGTAATGTGAAGTTCCCAGCCATCCTAAGAACTTAGGTAGGCTAACTGAATTACATTGAATCACATCATCAACAATGACAAAATGAGAAATAGTAAGCAGTTTAAAATGTATTTGAAAATGCACCGAATACATCAATGTTGCTCAATAAATACTTGGGTTTTGACCCTTATTTGAATATTTTCTTGCAGCCAAAAGGGGTTGAGCCATGAAAGACTGATTATTTACCCAAACAACTAAAAATAAATAAATAAATAATCACTAAGGTCCTGTGTCCTTCACCAGTTTCTTTAATATCTCTGAGTTTTAGTTTCAAAATCTTTCAGAGAAAACTATATCCCCAGAAAGCAACGACGAAACAAAAGATAAGGATAATTATGATTCTCATAATCTCTACTCAGAGATCTTTATTCAGAGTTTGAGAAAAATATGTTGAAAAAATCTTGTACTTAGATTATTGTAATTATTCATGTTTTTATTGAGACTAATTAATGCCAAAAATAAGCACCAAAGAGATATTTGAAAAGCAGTGCTGTTTCTTTGGAAGTCACACCTTTCCAAAATGTATGATTTTAATGTTCCCTTAGATTGCTTTTTGTTAGAACTATTTTTACATAGATACATATGTATCCAATCCTTAGCCATTAGTACTAAAATGTATTTTCTCTGTGAGATATAAATGATGTTCAAAGGCCAATCACTCTGTACAAATGTCACACTCCTCAAGATTGATTTAGCATTTCTCCAACCTTCAACAGATTTTTGAATCAGTAATACTGAGAGACACAAAACACATCAAATATACTAGTGTAATGCTTACAAAATCAATAAGTGGTGGTCTTGTGAGTCTTGTTATGTCTACTTTATTGATGGACTTTTTATTACATCTGTAATTACAGTTCAAAAATACAGTTTGATGTTCTTAAGAGAAAATATTAACTCTTAAATTCTCTAAACAATAGGGCTTTGGCTTTTCCTTATTTTTTTTTCTTTTTAACTGTTCTATGGTGTAACCTATTCTACATCCAAACAAACAAGAAAGCCACAAATGAATCTTTGAGGTTCAGGAGCTGGAATGGAGGCTCTTATTGTATTAGTCAGATAGATCTACCTGTCTACACAGAGAAGTACTGAGAAGGGCTCCTTTAACTTGGGACTTAATGGGGATAATCAAATAATGTGTTGAGACTGATTCATCCCATTATCTCTAAAGAGAATAGTACTTACATACAATAAACTCTAGATATTGGGTGTAATTTCTGGTGGTTTTCTGCTTCTTCTCACCAACAAGTGAGAGTTATCAGTACATGGCTAGGCAAATGGCTATGGTTCAATTTTACCCTTCTTCTGGTTTTCTACTTCTTAGATCTCCTACAAGAAATAGACTATCAAGAACATCTTTTCTGCATTCCAATGCCCTTATTATTATTTCATAGGAGTACTAGAATTTACTTAAAAATAAATCATCATAGGTTATGTATATGTCAGCTATTTGGATATGATCAGTTTTCTTAATCATAAATTCACTCCAAGGAGTAGTCAATGTCTAAACAGGTGCCATTTTTGTTGATCAAACGTACTTGAATATCATCCATTTCCTATGGTTCAAATTAATATAATGACCAGCATTTCATAACTTTGAGCAACATAGAGGCTTAGCTGTTTAGCTTAATCCATTTTCAAAGAAGAATTTTCATTGGTAGAATTAGTGACTTTGACATGCATGTTCATGGGTTTTGGAAATCATTTTTCCCTACTAAAATTAATGGTATTCAGATATGTGGATTGCCTTTATTTCAGAGACAAGCTATTCTCTCATGGACAAAGGATAACAGTCTAACAAGCCCTTTAAGGCATAGCCACAAGGATGATGCCTGAGGCATGATCTTTTAATGGTCCTGTGTCCAGCCATTGGTCTCCAGAATATTTCTCATATCTGCTTCAATTGACCATCCAATGCAAACTATGATAGTAGAACCTACAAATATAGGAGACTGAGGTTTCATTCCTCTTATAGAGTAAGTTGTTTAAAATGCTTTACACCTATTTGCCAACACATGATTGTTTAATATGTGTCTCTGTGGGTGGTTGAATTTGATCTGACACTTGCTTACATTATTGCTTGGTTAGGAAGTATAGGAAGTGGCAGCTACATGATCACCTAAAATATCCTAACAGTTGCACACAACTAAGTTTTCTTAAGTCACTTGGTGACACAATATCTTAATCTTCTAAATGTGTCCCTGATCAAAGTACAGTCTTTATGAAGTAATTATTCATCTGTCTCTGTGGCAGACTTCCCTTCCTCTAGAAGGCTGCCCTGTGCTGAGTGTCTCTGGGATGCCATGGTTCATTGACTGTAGACGAAGTGCTCTTGTTAAAGTCACTTCCTGTTTGTGTCAGTTCTCACTGGGATCAGCATACTCTCTGAGAGGATTTAAAGCCTTTTCAGTTGGAAGAGTCACTTCTTGCTTAGCGCTAGGACTCCAGACATTGCCTTATCAATTTAAACAGTGATGGGGTTATGGTACTCAATGTTGATGTTACTATACTCCCTGGCCTGAAGTGTGGGGCATTACTGCTTTATGGTCTTGCAGGAAAGGCTTTATGTATGTCCATGCTTTATGAATGTTCATGGTCTTGCAAGAAAGCTTTTATGTATGTTCATGCTTTAAATCCTACTTTACAACTTATGTGAAAGCGAGGCACAGCTTACTATGATTTATAATGTAACATATTATCACATATGAATTTTGGAACACAAATGCCAGAGTTTAGAGTTCCCTGAAAAACAGATTTTGAAATACTGATTCATATCAACTGATCACTGGGTGTGAGCTGCTATCATAAAAAGGGTGTAATATTAGTCAAAACGGCTGCTTTTTGCCAAGGAAAGTGCCCAGAGAGGGAACTGGCCATAAACTATCAGCAGCCAACACTCTCTGGAGCTTGAAGAATAAGGACCACAGTCTTGAAGGCTGGTCAGATTGGCACATCACAACATCTCTTCTAGTCAGTCTGATTCGGACTATTTTCAATGAGGTCCCTTTCTTTTCCTGAGAGTGTCCACCTGGTCTGGTTTTGACTAAATCTCAACTTTGCCCTTGATTTCTCCAGTGCTGCCATAATTATATGGGCTCTCCCACCTCTCCTCATAAATGTCATGAACCTCAAGGGCACAATATTTGTCAAGAGTATAGGAGAGTCTCCCTTTCCTGTTCAACACCAATCCAAACCGTGTCCAGGACTAACTAATAAGGGAAATTGTAGAGGAAAACCATTGTTGAAAAGAAATATGATGATTTTTAAGTATTAATTTACTTGCTATATAGTAATCTCTACCTCCTCCAATGTAAAGATGGAAACAAAAGAAAACATAGAGGCTTCCAACTTAGAGCCAAGTGCCCCTGAGAAGTAGGAGAACCTAAAAAAAAGTGATTAGAGTAATTCAATATATCATATACCCTAGTAAGTTAAAAAATGACTTAATGACTGAGAAGAGGTCAAAGGCAAATTAATACCAGAAGATTAGAGTCGTACCCCAGTGAATAAAGGAAATGATAGTGGGAAAAAGAGCTCAAGAAAACGCTAAATTATTTTGACATGATATTCCTGGGAAAACGGGAAAAGCAAGAAAAAAGGAGCTGGAGTGATCAAAAAGCGGGTGAAATGATTTCTGCTACTCTTTGACTAACAAGTGTTCTCTGATAGTTTTCACCTACAAGACCATCCTCAATTTCCTCAGGTTTACAAAACTCCACATTAATGCAATTCCCTCTCAAGGAGAGCAAGAGGAGGATTAAGTACAAAATTAAGACCTTCAGGAAAAATGTAATAATTTAAAACAGCATACTTTTTCCAAAGTTTCTAGATAACATTTTCTAATTTGGGCTTTTTACTTAAATCCCATGTGGGCCTATCCTGCCAATTTTCACCTCATCAATTCTAATTTCATTCAAAGTGTTTTTGAAATGCAACATCTACCATGAAGATTTCCCTCATAAGAATGGTTTCTGCAGGTCTAGCTAATCTGAGCATGCAAATATATTGGCATTCTCACTTATCTTGTCCTTACTTCATGTACTCGGGATACTTACTTGTTTAGAAATCTATTCCCCAGTTTTCTTCATCCAGTTTACCAATCCCAGAACCTTACAGGTAGCTATGATGTCAATAAACTCCTGAAAAATAAAACAGTCCATGGGGTCCCAAAGAGTCGGATATGACTGAGCATGGACGAAATGATGACACAGTTTGTCACTCAAAATGATTTCTAATGTGTATGGTCACATCCTATCCAAGAGCACACAGTACAAAAAACCAGGAAACCCTCATGAGGGGCCACTGGTCATCCCTCAGACTTAATTTATTTATGTCTTCATCTGTCGCTACCAATATGAATATCTATAGCAAACTCTAGCTCTGTAATGTGTCATCTACAACCACAGATATAGAAATATAGATATAAAGGAAATAGAAGAGACCCATCATCTTTAAATAAAAAGGAGCAATGATCTTCACAGATTGTCTCCATGCAGAAGAAAGTCCCTGTAGAAAAGTCTATAAACAGAATAGCTGTGCACTCACTATATTTTATTCAGAGATACCAGTGTTTATTTTTAAACAAAAGGGAAGGTTCTCAAGACCCATTAGTTTTTTCTTAACCACAGACAAACTTCACCCACCACCTTTGGAATTGGTGATTATTTTCATAGTACTCTGGATCATTTCAAAAAGAATAAAATATAATAAAGGGCTGCTCTTACAAACACAAATTTTATAGAATCCTTTGGACTGGCAGCTTTGGAAATTATTCTCTCAAGGGAAGTAAATTTAAGTGGAGCTGCACTTGAGTTCAGTTTGTATTCCCCTCTCAATTACCATCAATGCAGCTGAATCAGGAGCTACACCA
This sequence comes from Oreotragus oreotragus, assembly GCA_006410675.1. NCBI lineage: Eukaryota > Metazoa > Chordata > Mammalia > Artiodactyla > Bovidae > Oreotragus > Oreotragus oreotragus. The sequence continues at coordinate 11,025 of SJYX01004267.1, read as the reverse complement.
AAATTCCTGAGATAGCTTTTTAAAAATCTAAAATAAAAGAAGAAAGTGTTACTGCAGACTGAGGTGAAAGAAATTTTGATACAAGAGGGACAAAATCCCTGGAGGGAGGAGCTGAGGGCAAGAAATAATGAAACAAAAGCTTGCAATACCCAAAGCAGAATATGCACACTGTGATCTTTATTCTTTCTTTTTAATTGTTTAGGCCTGCAAATATTTGATATGAAGTTGCTTGACTTAAGAGGCAAGGAAATTTTTTTTAACAGATATAAAATGAACAACCCAGGTGATTATCATATTGTGGGAAAGGAACAGCAAGTTAGGGTAATATATTTGGAAGTTGCGATTATAAAATTCCCCAACAATGGACCCCAGGTAGCAGGCAGTGGGAGAATCCAATCATGCCTTATTGCTTAGGCATACTGTAGGTCACTACTGTATCAACCCTTATTAGCTCAAAACAACAAGCTGTGTTTGTAAGACAAAACATTTTTCAGTAATGCTTCTCCACTCCCAATAGCTAGATCTTTGCTTGGGCTTCAACTTTTCAATAACTAAGAGACATTTTGACTAATTAAATTGTGCAAAATACATAAGTTTCAGAGCTGGTTGTTGGGTTTGAGCAATTGCAGAAAAACAACTCTTTTGAAGATAGTACAATCTGATATTTATGAAATGCTATTGAAACTTAATACTCAAAATGGAGTAATTTTGGGGTTTACTTATCTCTTTCTTACTTTCCTGTCAACTCACGCCTACAATTCCAGCCATACAAAACATTTAATTCTTTTCTGAAAGCTTCAGGTGCTATTAGAGAGAGTTTTAACATAGCACTAAGAATACCCACGGGAGCATCATTACTGTTGCCCAGAATGCACATCTTGGTGCGTTACTTCTAGTCTGACAGTTCAGCTCTATCAAGCACACTCTGGTTCATGTATGCATGTCAGTACCATTGTAGCCTTCTCTCTGCTGACCTAAGGTACCATTGAGCAGATTTAAATTGTATCTACACAGTGAGAACCTGAGCCAGTTAGATATTAGAATCAAGTTTTGTGACTCCAGAAAGATTGATCAGGGTACTTCCATAGGCATTTTTGGAAAAAATAGAAAACACAACAAAGTATTTGGCCCACATTTTATAAACTGACTAAACAAATCAGATTTGTGATGGTAAATGTAATGCTTGCATTTTGATTCTCATCTATTACAATAAAGAGCTTCCCTTGTGGCTCAGCTGGTAAAGAATCTACCTGCAATGCAGGAGACTTGGGTGCAGTCCCTGGGTTGGAAAGATCCCCTGCAGAAGGGGAAAGCTGCCCACTCCAGTACTCTGGCCTGGAGAATTCCATGGACTGTATAGTCCATGTGATCACAAAGAGTCGGAAACGACCGAGTGATTTTCACTCACTTCACTCACAGTAAAGATGCACTAGTTTTAAGGATTCATGGTGGGCACTATGCCAAATACTATGGATATAGAGGTAGAACAGATCTGGGTTCTAAGAATTATACTAACATATAGAGATGCACAAAATATGTAAAGTTAGGAATTGAAGGAAGTTAAGATTTTAGTAGATTCACTTTGCTGTGAACAAGATTTGAGATTAAGACCTAATGCTACAGGGAAATGGTTCTGTGATCTTATGCAATCTCTTTCATCATCATAAACCTCAATCACGTGTTATGTAAAATGGATTTAATACCAAAAGCTGCCTCCTTGGGTGATTTTGTGATATAAACGAAGTAATTATATAACTCATTTACTATAGGACCTTGCTGATAATAAATGCTCAATTAATGTTAGCTAGATGGCATTTTTAACCAGTGGTTTAAAAAGCAACAAATAGACTTTGGGTTTGAAGTTCTAAATATACAACAATCATAAAGGTCCTAGTGAGAGTGAGAGAGAGGGAGAGAAGTGCTGGTTAATGTGCGTTCCCCTACTAACCGGCGGCTTTAAGTTCCACTTCACAGGGGCTGTTCAAGAACATAATAACAGGCCACAAACACAACCGCCCTTCAATAACATGAAGGTGAGCTGCACGCAGAAGGTGGGCACAAGGACTACAAAGGTGCAGTGAAGCACAATGGGAGGAAACATAAAATATCTGTTGATCACTGGGATGTAGTAACAGCAAGAGCTGGCAGGGACCAGTCAGAGAAGAGGTGGCTCAGAGGAAGGGCGACAACTGAGCTTCCCATGAGACAAGTTCGCCGAGCTCCAAACAGCAGGCGACTGGGCCAGTCTACCAAAGGATTTCCCCTTGTACTCTGGCCTGGGGTGCTGTCCAGGTCAGCAGGTCTCTCTCTCTCCACAGTTGGAACACAGATCCAGACAACGTCTCCTAGAGACAGCCCAGGAGAGTGAAAAGAGCGGAGGCTGTGTGTTTTCTCACAACTCCACCAGCTCGGTGAACTTGGGCAAGTCACTTGACCTCTGTGGGACTCAATAATATGGTCTATAAAACATGACAACATTGTCAACCCAGAAAGCAATCAATAAAGGCTAGTGTCCTCAGATTTCCTTCTCAGCCCTAAGTCATCTAACAGTTGGCTTATTTAAATGTGTATGTTTCTATGTGAACACTAGATCCAGCCCTTAAAGCACCTGGGGTTACTAAAGTGAATTTGTGGATGCTTTGCCATGGGGACAAGCAGATTTCTCTTCTCTGTCACAACAGGAAATCATCACCACCCATCATTCCTCTGCAATCATTTCAGCTGCAGCCGAAACATGTCCCGTTCTTTATCTCCTGATTACTGTTACTCCGGGAAAATCTCTAGAGTTTCAAAATTCTTGGTGCATTTAGTGAATTTTGCTTTCAATCCAGATTCCAGATACAGACTTTTTAAACTATGATTTAATTATTCTTTTTTTTTTTTTTCTACATCGTGGCAACCAAACCTCAAATCTTTTCAAACCTCAAAGAAAGCCTGCTGTCATTGGTTTTGCCCTTATCCACATCAGCATGTACTTCCTTACCACAAATTAGGTCACAGATAAGTTTGGAGCTGCCAATCAGCCTCGGCTTCATCAAGCATTTTAAACTGCTGGTGCCGCAGTACAGACGCGCCAGTGTGTGCCGCCGATAACGGTATCATTTGCATAGTTACAATCAGTTAGTGACAGAATGCCTGAGAGGCAGAGGGGATGCATGGCAAATGCAAAGTCACTTTCAGATTTGCATTCATTTTGGTTTTAAATGGGGAACAGAGGACCTGACTGAAAGGGGCGTCACCTCTCATGCAGCTGGATTCTGCGGCGCCTCTGCCTATAGAGCATTTCAGCCCTTTGAAAGTGCTTTGTGATCTTCCTATGAACTGTTCTTCTCAACAATGTCTGACATCCCTAGTAGGCATTATTATCCATAATTTAGTGAAAGGGAAGTGAATCAAAAACAGGTTGAATGACTTGTTCAACCCCGCAGGAAGTCACAGCGCAAACAGAGGAAGAACCCACAGCTTTGTACCGGCTCCCCATCTGTTGCTAAGCCCCATTAGCTGTGCTTCCTACCTGGACCTAGTAATTAGCCAAACTAAGCGCTGCCAAATAAGGACGATGCATTGATATTTTTGTTTTAATCACGTTCCCTTTGCTGAACTTATTTGACTTGCAAAACAGTGTAAAAATCCGCCCCCCCCCCGTAAAAAAAAACAAAAAACAAACCAGGAATAATTAAAAAAGAGAAAGAGAGTAAGATGAAGTTCATTTATTCTGCGGATTGAGAGCACAAGGAGTTAATGGTTCTAAATACTGTGGCTAGTGTTGGGAGAGAGGCTGGTAAACCTTGAGAGAATTGTGCTCTACTTAAATGACAAGTACCAGGATCTGATTGATATTCTCTGTAAAGTTTTCCCTGGTTACATCGTTTTTCCTTGGCACCTATGATTTATGGAATATAACCATATTAATTAGGCATATGCTAGTATTTGGGAACAAGAGGCAATAAGAAAATCTTCTTGCATTTCATTGCATAATATATACAATTTATTGAAAAGACACGAGTTTGGAAACTTGGAGAAAAGGTTAAGCACTTGCTTCAGGTACCATAAAGGAAAATGCTGTCAAAAGTAGATCACCATCCCCTAAATATCAAGAAACCAAAAAATAAGTTCTTTCGTAGGGAAAAAAAAAATTAAAAACCATAGCAATCCCTGACTCAGCAAACAAAAGCAGTTGACAAATGTACCTGCTACCCTGTCTACAGCTGATCTTGCCTTTTCAGGATGGCCTTATCAACTTAAGATCTTGTTGGAGAGTAATGAACAGGAGGAAAGACACTGGTCCTCGATTGCTCATCATTAGAGCTCCTTACATAGCTTGAAGGGGAGCCTGGACTGGGATAAATCAGTGCTTTGAACCTCCTGATATTTGGTGTTCAAATCTCCAAATCTGAGTATTATTCTTGGCTGAAGTATTTAATATCTACCACTTGGCTGGATTGTTCCCTATATTCATATGGGGAAGACATAGTAGGCAAGCGTTCATCCTTGCAAAAGGAGCTGGCAGAACTCCGAGCCCTCTTTTCTCCCAGTTTCTCCCATATGAATTAGGAATGACAGTCACTTCTGGAGAGGGCAAGGGAGTGCACACAAGAGGAGAGTGTATTTTTAATTAGAGTGCCCCCTAAATGCAAAAGCAAACCTGTATCGCAGAAATTTAGCAACATGAATGAACTATTTGTTGAATACTGACTTGGATATAACATTTTATGAAGGATATTTCTAAACATCACAAGAACCCTGAAGAACAGGTAGCTAAGAATGACCTACGCAGGCAGCTATGAAGCAGAGAGTGGCGAGGTCTCTAACTCTGGGGTCAGAGAGCAGTGCTCCTAAAGTCCTCTTCGAATTCATTGGGCAATTCAGAGGAAGTCCCAAAGCAAGTTCTTTCTTATCTTATCTGTGATATTTAGACTTGCTCAGTCCTCAGTCAACTTTTATAAATATAATTGCCTCCAGGGATGTCTTCATGTTCACATTTAATTATTATGCTATTTTCTTGCCAGTGTGCGTCCTCGGGCATCCAGCCGTCTGACCATGACCACAGGTTGACAGACACTGTCCCGTAAGTGGGAGCATGTTTTTTCCTTTCTCCACCCGGCCCTCACTCCCTCAACTCCAGATTCCTTCTCTTACTCACACATGGTCCTTGGAATGGAAAACTTCTGCTCATATCAGATAGGTCCCACAAATCACTTAAAGATTTGTGATAATCACATAACTGCAGCATCATTGGTTTTCTTTTTAATTTTTAAAATTTATTTATTTGGCTGAGCCAGGTCTTAGTTGTGGCATATGGGATGTAGTTCCCCAACCAGGGACAGAACTTGGGTCCCCAGCATTGGGAACATGGATCTTAGCCACTGAACCACCAGGAAGTCCTGCAGAATCAGATTTTTCTAGAGTTTTTAAGATTGTAAAAAACAGCAATGGCAATGATTACTCAAGCTGGCTTGGGAAGGGTCTGCTGATGAGGGACAGTCCAGGGGGTGCTCAAACCATGGTTTGGGCTGTGAGCAGCCCAGGGATGGTTATACCACAATGGCCACTTTGACCATCATAGATTTATCTTTATCAGATTTGCTTAAGAGGAACTCTTCAAATTTATTCGTCCCTGTTTTAATATTCAGCCAGCTCAAGAGAGGTAATGAAACTCTGCACAATGGACCAGTTCTTTTTCACTAAACCTGTCCAAGACATGCACATATATAAAATAAATTACATTTCCCAAAATAACAAGTCTGTTTGCATCAAAATAAAGTGACTAAGAATGTATATCCTGGAGTCAGTTACTAAGATCCTTAGCTGTGCATTTTGGGGAAATTTATTTCATTTCTTTAAGTCCTTGGCTTCCTTCGGAGAAAACAAAATAAAAAGAGAGCTTACATTATAGGGTTGTTTTGAGGATTAAATGTGATGATGTATATAAAGCCCACAGCACAGCATCCAACTGTACTAAACACTTGATGATTGTTTTTGCAAGTAACTCTATCCACTTGCACACAAAGTGCACACACAAGGCAAGGAAGGAAGGGTGTCAGTAGGCTGGACACTTCCTATAATGAGTTTACTCCATTAGAGGAGATATTGCTATTCTCATCTTATCCATGAGGGAAAAGCAGAGACAGATTAAAATGGCGTCCACCAGCTCACACAGCTGGTTATTGATCAAGTTGGAATCAGTTCAGGATTCTGATCCCAGCTTGTCTTCATACAAAAGCTCTTCAAATAGCTGCACTCTGCTTCTAACACACACAGTGCTCTCTGCTACAGGTATAATCAGTCTGAACAAAAAGCAAAGGCATAATAAAAAAGCTTCATGGAAACTGCTTTCAACTTAATTCCATGATCTTTTCCCACAATTCTTCCTAACTATTCACCCTCTGGTTATCTTAGAGGATAGATACACAAGGCTGGGGCTTCCCAGGTGGCGCTAGTGGTAAAGTGTCTGTCTGCCAAAGAAGCAGATGCCTGAGACAGGAGTTCGATCCCTGGGTCAGGAAGATCCTGTGGAGGAGAGCATGGCAACCCGCTCCAGTATTCTTGCCTGGAGAATCCCACGGACAGAGGAGGCTGGTGGGCTGTAGTCCATAGGATCGCATAGAGTTGAAAGTGACTTAGCACCCACACATGCATCTACACAAAGCTCGTTCCAAGTCCATCTGGATCTAATCACCCCAACCTGGGTAAAGCATAGGAGTAAGGATGTTGGTACCAGAAGCTGGGGGAAAAACCAGTAATACATCTTTTAAAGCTGAAATGAACAAGATTGAAACATGTTCTCAACTTTGAAGGTTTTTTTTTTAAGGTTCCATTTATATCTAGTTATTTTGATAAGCTATTTTCATGTTAATCTTGTTTATACATATTCTAAGTTTCAATAAAATGTGCAGTGGCTCTTGTTTTTCCATTTTATTTAGATCTGTATCATCCTTATTGACTTTACATAATGAAAAAGTGGCTTCCCAGTGTCATTAGTATTGATCTTGATGAGGGTGAAAGTGACTGTTAACTCTCAAAATCATCTGTAAATATTTAATCATCCCCATTGATACTATGAAAAATAGATCAAGTGTTCATTTTCTTTCCTACCTTCATAGTATTTGATTCTATAAATGGAAGAAATCTGTATCATCATGGTTAAAAAACAAAACAAAAGCAGTAAACAAAACCTTAGATATCTATGAGATTTTTCAGATTTCAATGAGAAAAAGGATGCAAGAATCTAAAAATAAATCTTTTTCTTAAGGTATTATTTTATCTCATTTCTAACAATAGTCATCCAAAAACATTTGAAAGAAGGCGCTGCCAGCATCACAGCTGACTGCCAGTATTCCCAGGACTCCTTTCCTCCTGGGTACCAGTGGGACTGACCTACAGAGCTTAGTGCTCAGTGCTCAGTCATGTCCAGCTCTTTGTGACCCCATGGACTGGAGCCCACCAGGCTCCTATGAACATGGGATTCTCTAAGCAAGACTACTGGAGTTAATTGTTATTTCCTATTCCAGAGGATCTTCCTGACCCAGGGATCGAACTTGAGTCTCCTGTTCCTCCTGAAATGGCAGGTGGATTCTTTAACACTGTGCTGCCTTGAAAGCCCTGCAGGCCCCATTGTAATAAAGTGTGGTCATAAGACTGTCTTTGGTTACTTGAGTGTTAGCAAAGGTAAAATATTTCGGTCTGAAACAGTTAATTACCAATGCCTTATCTCTAGCTCTTTCTGCCCTTTGAGGTTGGTTGTGGAAGATTTCTTGTTGTGGAAGATTAAGATGTTGAAGGAGTCCAAGCCACCTATCGACAGAGCTCCCTTTTACTCGTAGATGGCGTTGAGTAACTGAAAAGTACACTCTATTTTGTTAAGCTACTGAAACCTGGGGGATTGTTTAACCAAACCTGTCTTGATTCATTGGCCCAGCTATAAAATATGGATGTCCATTTTTTCTTTTACTAAAAGCAAAGATTTTTTTTTAAATGCCCAAAGACCTCCGTTAACAACATGTGGCAAACCTTTGTCCATATATATCATTAGAAGCAAGGGATAACAAGAATTAATATTGTATGTTGATGCATATATGTGGAATCTGAAAAAAATTGGTATAGATGACCTTATTTACAAAGCAGAAATAAAGGCTCAGATGTAAAGAACAAACATATGGATACCAAGGAAGTAACTGGAAAGTAGAATGAATTGGTAGATTGGGATTGACATGTATACCCTACTGTTAATGATACTATATATAAAACAGATAATTAATGAGAATATACTCTATAGTACAGGGAACTCTACTCAGTGCTCTGCAGTGACCTGAATAGGAAAGGAAAGGAAAGGAAAGGAAAGTGAAGTTGCTCAGTCATGTCCCACTCTTTGCCACCCCATGGACTGTAGCCTACCAGGCTCCTCCACCCATGGGATTCTCCAGGCAAAAGTACTGGAGTAGGTTGCCATTTCTTGACCTAAATGGTAAAAAAATCCAAAAAAGAGGGAATATATGTATATGTATGGACTTTCCAGGTGGCACAGTGGTAAAGAATCCACCTGCCAACGCAGGAGAGGCAAGAGACATGCATTCTATCCATGCGTCGTGCAGATCCCCTGGAGAAAGGAATAGCTACCCATTCCTGTATTCTTGCCTGGAGAATCCCATGGACAGTGTAGCCTATCGGGTTAGAGTGCATGAGGTCGAAAAGAGTCAGAAATGACTGAGCAACTGAACACATACACACACATACACATATTAGAGATTATGGGCTGAGAAGTAACGGGCTTAACAGTAATTGTCCATTTTACTGGCTCTGGATCTTCAAAAGAGAGATAATTTAGAGAGGATGCAAAATTACTGGCTCAATTATTTGTGTCATTAATCATTGTTTTAATTTTATTAGAGTACAGTTGCTTTACACTGTTGTGTTAGTTTCTACTGTAAAGTGAATCTATACTATACATATACATACGTTTTGTGTGTGTGCTCAATCACATCCTACTTTTTGCAGCCCCATGCTACTGTAGCCCGACAGTCTCCCCTGTCCATGGGATTCTCCAGGCAAGAATACTGGAGTGAGTTGCCATTTCCTAGTCTAGGACATCTTTCTGACCTTGGGATCAAACTGGTGTCTCCTGCATTGACAGGTGGCTTCTTTGCCACTGTGCCACCTGAGAAGCCCGTAATCTCTAATAGTTTCTAGTAAGCAAAAGAAACTGACTGGAATGAAACTCTATAATATATTTATTCAATATTGTTTTAATAAAATTAAATCATTAGACTATTTTTAAAGGATATATAGGGAAAAGAGGATTACAGTCAAAAAGAAGTTATATTAGATTGTAAGAGTTTTGAGTTATTTTTGCCATATTCCCGGTTAAGTATAATTTGGTCACATTGCATTTTCTCTTTTTATTTACTTTTCCTCAGTATAAAACAACATTTTTTGGTTCAGTTTCTATGGGTCAGGAGTCTGAGCCCAATTTAACTAGATTCTCTGCTTCAGGGTCTCACAAAAGTTCAATTACAAAGTTAGTCTGGAATACATTTCCATCCAAGGCTTTACTGTAAGTATCTGCTCATATGGTTATTGGCAGAATTTAATTTCTCATGGACTCTTGGACAGAGTTCCTCAGCTTCTTGTTGGCTGTTGGTCAAAGACCATCCTCAGCTCCTAAAACCTGCTTCAATCATTCCCTGGATTTGTCTCACTAGTCCCAAGAGATCCATTCTTCAGGCGGCTGATGTCTTTGGAGTGCATCAGGTGAGCGCCTCAGCTTTCCATCTTCCAGCTGTGTTTGACCAGTGAGAGGCACCCAGCAGAAAATGTAGACAGGGAGGAGATTGAGTTTGTGTTTCTGTTTCCCTGATTTCCTTTCCTCCTTGCCACGCATTGAGTTGGCTAATTTTTTCTAAGCAAAAATCAAAGCATTTTTAATCAGGGGATTCAGGTCCAGCTGTTGTGTCTGGATCCTCATAACTAATTCCCCACCTGCCACTTAGACAGAGTAGTAATGGCTTCCCAGTTGGCTGGTCCTGGGAGGTTTTACTGTTCCCCTTGGTTTCCCTTAATTTGTTCATACCATTGAAAAAATTCCCTTATTTAAACTCTCCCTATTTATCTTATTTGACTATGCACATGTTTGTCCAGGACTCTGCTATAACCTACTTTCTAAAAATCAGCCTAATTTTAAGTGACTCCTGAGTAGCATCAGTGACTTTCTTCTCTTTATGAATTATTTTACCCCAGGTTTTTCTATAACATGAAATTTATTATCTTAACCATTTAAACTGCATGATTCAGTGGCATTAGCTACATTCATATTTTTTGTGCAACCATCTCCAGAATTCTTTTCATCTCACAAAACTGAAATTGTGCCATTAAACTGTAGCTCCTCTTTCCACCCTACTTCCAGTCCCTGGCAACCACCATTCTACTTTTGGTCCCTATGGTTTTGATTACTCTAAATATCTCACATAAGTAGAATCCTAAAGTTTTTCTCTCTTTGCTTACTTTACTAATCTTAATGTTGTCAAGCCCCATTTATGCCATATGTGTTTCCTTTTTAAGGCTGAATAACATTCTAGTATATACATATATCACATTTTCTTATCCACTTGTCCATTGATTGACAACTTGGGATGGTTCCACATTTTAGTTATTGTGAATAATGCTACTATGAACATGGATGTACAAATATCTCTTTGAGACACTGTTTTCAATTTGTTGGATACATACCCAGAAGTGGAATTGCTGGACTATGTTATCTCTATTTTTAACATTTTTGAGGTACCACCACACTGTTTTCCACAGCAGATATATTGTTTCACAGCACTATCTATAGTGTACAGGATTCCAGTTTTCCACATCCTCACCAACACTTGTTGCTTTCTCGGTTTTGGAGATTTTTTTCATAGAAGTCATCCCAACAGGTATGAAATGGTAGTTCATTGCACATATCATGACATTATACAGGAGGTAGGGATCAAGACCATCCCCATGGAAAACAAATGCAGAAAAGCAAAATGGCTGTCTGAGGAG
>SJYX01004266.1:0-15149 GCA_006410675.1 Oreotragus oreotragus | reverse complement strand
ATGCCAGCAAATTTGGAAAACTCAGCAGTGGCTACAGGACTGGAAAATGTCAGTTTTCATTCCAATCCCCAAAAAAAGGCAATGCCAAAGAATGCTCAAACTACCACACATTTGTAAAATTTACACTTGTGTAAACTATTACCTGAACGACATAAGAAATTTAATAATTGAGATGGACTTTGAGAAAATAAAGTTAGTGACTGAAGTAACAATTTTGTTGTAGAGTGTTTTCTAACTGTATTATTCATTCCTTATGCTACAGTTTTAAGTTTTTGAGGTCTCTCTGGCGCAATCTCAGCTTGGCTTCTGCTGGCTTCAAATGGTATAATACCAAGTGTTTATTCCATCTGTTCATAACCCACACCATTTGGCTTTCTCACTGGAGCTTCTCTACAAATTTTAGATGTCAGTTCCCATAAAATGTACCCATACTTGCATAATCAAAACTACAGGTGAGTTATGAGCCATGGTGTCTGCTCTTGATAAGTGAGAATTGGAGACAAGCAAGTCAATTTCTTGTTTTTCTTATTGGCTCTCCTACTTCCCTTGGCTCACTTGCTTTTTTCCCTCTTCCATTCCCTGGAATTACAGTTCCTATTACAACAGCCAGAGAAGGCAATGGCACCTCACTCCAGTACTCTTGCCTGGAAAATCCCATGGATGGAGGAGCCTGGTNTCCCTTGGCTCACTTGCTTTTTTCCCTCTTCCATTCCCTGGAATTACAGTTCCTATTACAACAGCCAGAGAAGGCAATGGCACCTCACTCCAGTACTCTTGCCTGGAAAATCCCATGGATGGAGGAGCCTGGTAGGCTGCAGACCATGGGGTCTCTAAGAGTTGGAATCGACTGCGCGACTTCACTTTCACTTTTCACGTTCATTCATTGGAGAAGGAAATGGCAACCCACTCCAGTGTTCTTGCCTGAAGAATCCCAGGGACGGAGGAGCCTGGTGGGCTGTTGTCTATGGGGTTGCACAGAGTTAGACACGACTGAAGCGACTTAGCAGCAGCAGTAGCATTACAATAGCAGTGTATAAACTTTTACTATAATTTGTTTTGGGGGGGCAGAGGCCAAAACAGTTCCAGAAGCGTTTTTAAAACTAGACCCTCAAGATGAGATTTTGAACCAATGTTATTCATGTTCAAACAAGTTGGTGTAAATTAACCACTGGCATCCATGGAATTTTGATTATTATCACTCTCAGTATTAATCAAGATCAACAACATTCAGTAAGTGACTTGTGGACATACACAGGAACTCTGGGCTTGAAGAGTGGTGGAGTCATTGATAAGTATGAGACATTGTCCAAGCCAGAGTCACAAGGATTTTCTCAATCAGGACAGAGACGCCAGGCACGCTGCAGTCCATATGGTCTCAAAGAGCTGGACATTACTGAGTGACTGCACAACAACTCATATATTTTCTTATAGGCATTGTACAAGTTTTAGCTTTTACATTCAGACTGAGATCCGTTTTGAATTTCTTTTATGGTGTGATTAAAGAGTGAGGTTTAATGTTTTTCCATCAAGTTGTTATGACAATATTATTTTAGAAGACTAATTGTTTCCGATTGTATTATATGGAAACATTCAATTGAAAATCTATTGACCATATATACATGGATTTGTTTTGGTTCCTCTGTTTGACTTTTATGTTTATCCTAATAAACCTCATCCCTCCATTCTGAATAAAATCAACATTAATGAAGATTTTTAATAAATATTGAATTTGGTAATATAAGGTCCTCTATTTTTGTTTCTTTTTCCTAATAGGAATGTTATTAGCTATTCTAAGTCCTTTCACTGTCAAATCAATTTTAGAATCATGTGTATACACACACACACACACACACACACACACACATATACACATAAGTTGGATGGTATCAAAATAGAAAATGCAAGGAGTTAAAGGTCAACTTGGGAAGAACTGGAAGTCTTACTATTCTGAGTCTTCTATGAACAATGTACATGTCTCCATTTATTTGGGTCTTGTTAATTTTTTCTCAGCAAAGTTTTGTAGTTTGCAGTGTACCTGTTTCTACATAGTAGATGAATCTTTGGGTGGAAAATGCATAAAATTAAAGAGGAAATCACAGTTAATTCAATCTCAATTCACAAAACGACTTAAATTCAGAAATTCTCCCTGAACCTCAGAGTTAGTTTATGAGTTGAAATTTATTAAATGGCAATTGGTCAGAACTGGAGTGTAAAAGTGACTGCTAGTTATCACTGTGTCCACAAATATTTATCTCAGTTCCAGGATATCTGAACCATGTTCTGAGTTGTCAACATGTTGAGGGCAAAATACATGGTTTTAGACAATGATGGAGAGGAAGCAAATGCAGAATTCAACAATACCTTTCTTTTTTTATCTTTTTACTGCAACTGTTTCATCTTCATTTTTGTACATATAAAAATGTGGCTGTTTTACAATTTTAATTCTTTTGTATTTAGCTAAATTTTTCATTGTGCTTTCTTAATTGAAAAAATGTATTTATTTTGTGAATTTGAATTAGTATTATATTTTCCAACTATGATTTTTTGTTATTTTTAATATAAATTTATTTATTTTAATTGGAGGTTACTTTATAATATTGTATTGGTTTTGCTATACATCAACATGAGTTTTAAAAAATGATTTATTTCCATTTTTAAAATTACCTTATTTTTCATTTTATCAAAGCTTTAGTATGCAATAAATCCAAGAATCCCCATATTGCATTGCAGATAACTCTGATCCAGCATTTTAAATTCTAACCTTTTTTAACCCCACACATTAGTATCTGTACAATTGATGGTGATTTTATTTTATGTCAGTTCAAATATGTATTAACAGGCATTACTACTTACCTACATTTGCTTACTGTTTCTTCTTACATCTCAGAATTCCTTCTGAGTTCATTTTCTCCTTCTTTCTGGATTCAGTCCTTTACAACTTCCTACACATAGTGGAGATATTTGTGTTTTTGTGCTCTCTTTTTTGATTTCTCTGATATCTCTTTCACCTTTCTCTCCTTTTTTCTTGATAAAACTGATCATTGATCACTGATTCAACTGTACATTACTTTCAATCAATATTTCCATTCAGGATTGTAAAATATAGTTATTCTCTGTGATTATTATAGGTTTTATTTTTAAAATATATTTGCACATATATTCCTTTGCTGTGTTGTAACTGGTTTTGTAGCTATGTTTCACCAATTCTAGACATTTCTTAGCCACTTTCACTTCACATATTGTGGCTCACTCCTAAATATTGTTTTAATATTGTCTCCTGTAGTTTGAACAAGATATTTTTGAACCTTATTTCAACTTATTTTTTTTTTATTCTGTTTCTACATTTTCTTCCATATTTTCTTTAACCTTGTGTACCTATTTTGCATCCAGTAATTTTATAGATATAGCTTCCAGTTTAACTATTCTTTATTCAGCAGGAGATCATCTGAGATATTTAAATGGCTTAATGTCTTTTTAAAATCACTTAGACTAGACTATTTTTGATTGTATATTTTAATTATATTTTATGTATTTGAAAATATGTAATTATTCCTCTAAATGATATAATTAATGATTTCATTTTTATTTCTTTTTCTGCTATCACTTCTTTTGTGTTGTTTCTCTGTGTGTCATTGGCTTTCATTGGAACACATATTAACTTGAATTTATTTTGTGAAAACTTGGAAAAAACTGAGTAAGGATGTGATTTTTTTCCCTTATTAGAATTTGAAGTTGCTTCTTTATTACTAAAATGTTCTATTCATCTCTATTTGGTGATTTAGGACTTTTTATATAGACTAATTTATCCCTCCTACCTCATCTTCTTTGCTATTGATAATATTGATTTTTGCATTTCCTTCAAAATTAGCACAATGTGTTTCAGCTCACCTTTTATTTCTTACCAGATTGGCAATAGGCAATATTATATGCTATTTAGAATTTGGTGTTCAAAGCAGAATATTTATTCAAAGTGTCTGTTCTGCCAGATATAAAGTGTGTGTGTGTGTTTTAAAAAAGGCCCATTTAATTATCTTTCTATGTGGTGAACTGCCTACTAGTAAGCAAAATGTTAGCTGTGATATATTAGGAGTGATTAGGACTAATATTAGTGTGATTACTATATAAAAAGAGATCCACATATTTATTTGAAGCAATACAAACTGCTATTTTGAAACATTTTCTCAGTAAAATAAAAAAAAAACTTATTTTAAAATTTTTATTAATTCAAACATATATGTTTTTTATTTTTATTTTTACTTTGTTTTACTTTACAGTACTGTATTGGTTTTGGCATACATTGACGTACTCCGCCACGGGTGTACATGAGCTCCCAAACATGAACCTGTCTCTTATACACATCTAGATGTGTATAAGAGACAGGATTTCAGCAAAGGAGTTAAGATTAAAATTTAATGAATCAGAAAAGTAAAGAAATAGGGCAGCTATGAACTAATTCAGTAATAAAATCCTTATTATCCTCCTTAAAACCTAGGAGGTAATCTGTTAAAATTTGAATGAAGATGGTTTGGGACTGTCAAACTGAATACTATTATATTTGATGTTTTTTGTTAGCTTAAAGAATAGATACTTGTTGAATATATAGTTTTTTGAAATTTTTAGATAAATCCCTTAATAACTATCATTCTTTATCAATTAATAGAGATAATTAAAGACTTACTAACATGAAGGACTTTTATTTGTTTCAAAATGTTTATCATGATGTCAGTGTCAAAACCAAACGACCTTACTGGCAAAGGCTATGTTTTTTTATCCTTAAATTCTTAAGGTACTCTCTGTGGGTACCACATTGATAGCATTGGTCCTTGGAGAGGAAATCACTGATATTTGTTACCCCACTGCATACTCGTTCAACAAATAACAAGCATTAGTGGAGCACCAACCGTGAGCCAGGCACTGTAGCAGACTCTGACAATATTTAGAAACACATACCCTAATATTAAAGATTTCTTGTCTAGTGGGAGAAACAATTAAGAAAATAATCTTTAATAGTTCAGTTTACAGATGAATGCCAGAGTAAGCAGGGAATGCTGTGAAAACCTAAGGGGAAAGTACCAAACTCAGCCAGGGGAGTGGAATGAGAATGGAGAATAGAAGACTCTGGAGGATATAGTGCTTTGCAGAGGAATTAGCCAGGCAGAAAAATAAGAAAATGTCATTTCATGCTGGAGAAGGTGTGGAGAAAAGGGAACCCTCTTACACCATTGGTGGGAATGCAAACGGATACAGCCACTGTAGAGAACAGTGTGGAGATTCCTTTGAAAACTGGAGATAGAACTGCCATATGACCCAGCAACCCCACTGCTGGGCGTATACACCAAGGCAACTGGAATTGAAAGAGACACATGTACCCCAACGTTCATTGCAGCACTGTTTACAATAGCTAGGACATGGAAGCAACCTAGATGTCCATCGGCAGATGAATGGATAAGGAAGTTGTGGTACATATACACAATAGAATATCACTCAGGTATAAAAAAGAATACATTTGAGTCAGTTCTAATGAGGTTGATGAAACTGGAGCCTATTATACAGAGTGAAATAAGTCAGAAAGAGAAACATCAATACAGTATATTAACACATATATATGGAATTTAGAAAGATGGTAATGATGATCCTATATGCAAGGCAGCAAAAGAGACATAGATGTAAAGAACAGACTTTTGGACTATGTGGTAAAAGGTGAGGGTGGGATAGATATGAGAGAATAGCATTGAAATATGTATATTACCATATGTAAAATAGATGACTAGTGCAAGTTCAATGCATGAAGCAGGGCACTCAAAGCTGGTGCTCTAGAACAATCTAGAGGGATGGAGTGGGGAGGGAGGAGGGAGGGGGGTTCGGGATCGGGGGACACGTGTGCACCTGTGGCTGANAAAAAAGAATAGATGCAGTAACTTTTTGTTCATTTGTGATGCGAATGCTTGAAATCATTTCTCATCCAATTTCAAGTATACAATGCAGTATTATTAACTACAATTACCATGCTCTACATTGGATGCCCAGAATGTTTTTTACCTTATAAATGAAATGTCTACTCATTGCTGGTTCTACTTTAATAAATCTGAAAAAAGAAAGAAAATAAAAGAATTATATGCAGTTCTATAGTTGAACAATAATGTTTTCTATTAAAAACTGTACTTGATTGAAAAGATACGTACGGCATGCAGCCTCCAGTCTATCCAATAATATGCACAAATAACAGAGGGATCAGTTCAGTTCAGTTCACTTGATCAGTCATGTCTGACTCTTTGTGACCCCATGGATTGCAGCACACCAGGCTTCTCTGTGCATCACCAACTCCCAGAGCTTGCTCAAACTCATATCCATCATGTTGGTGACGCCATGCAACCATCTCATTTTCTGTCATCCCCTTTTCCTCTCGCCTTCAATCGTTCTCAGCATCAGGGTCTTTTCTAGTAAGTCAGCTTGCCACATCAGGTGGCCAAAGTACTGGAGTTTCAGCTTCAACATCAGTCCTCCCAATACATATTCAAGACTGATTTCCTTTGGGATTGACTGGTTTGGTCTCTTTGTAGTCCAAGGGACTCCCAAGAGTCTTCTCCAACATCACAGTTCAAAAGCATCAATTCTTGGGACCTCAGCTTTCTTTACAATCCAACACACATCCATATGTGACTACTGGAAAAGCCATAGTTTTGACTGGACAGGCCTTTGTCACAAAGTAATGTAGCAGAGGGATAGCTAATAGTAAACTGTTTCAATTTTTTGCAAATACAAAATAATAAATATATGGCATTGTTAGCATTGCTTTATTAACTTAATATGTCAAAAAACTATACAATTGTATCTATATAGAAATGTGGTACTCAGACTAGTTATTAAATTCAGGTCAGTGATCACACAATTATAAATGAATTTCTAATAGGAGTGCTTCTATTGTACATAAAAACTTACGTGGAAATCTTTATTCATAACAAACATTAGTTCTTCAACAATTTTGTAAAGTTCAGAAGAAAATTTAAAATTAAAATATTCACTGATAAATAACTGAAGCTCAAACTCCATAACAAAATATTAAGTGGTGATATAACTGAAAGTGGAGTCCAGATGCTCACCCCTCAAAAGCCAATAAACTTTTTGTTGGTGGAAAGTAAAGTATTGTTTTATTTCTGCATTTGGGATGGTGGGGAGGGTGGACTTCTGTCAAAAAGGCAATTCTTCCCCACTGACAATCAATGGGCAAGAGATTTTATAGACATAAGAGAGAGGGCAACATAAAGAAATAGCACAGTCAACTTGGCAGTCATCTTCATATTGGTCCTTGGTGTTCTGATCAGCATCAGCTTGATTGTTTTAGGTAGTTAGTCTTCAGTTCTAGCATCGGCTTGCCCCCATTTCTTTGAGACCAGTTCTCAGAACTGTGATGGCTTATGTCATTGGCTATGTTCTGGTCATCGTGTAGTTGATTCTTCCGCCTAGTAGAGGTTTCAATATCTACAAAGTAACTCACAAGATATGGCTCAGGATATTATCTGTAGACCTTGAGAAGGAACTAAAGGGCCATGAGTTTGCTTAATGACTAAACTATATTTATTTTGTTATGTTTTGACTTTTTTTTTTTTCCTGAATTTTCTCACTTCTAAAAGGCAGGTTGAGAATGTGGTCGTGGCAGAGGGGACAAGGACTGCAGGGTTGTGCTCTATCTCAGTAACTTTATTCTGTAAGGTTGAGTTGATGGTAGTGACAGCTGCTCAGTCATGTCCCTGGAATTCTCCAGGCCAGAATACTGGAGTGGGTAGCTGTTCCCTTCTCCAGGGGATCTTCCCAACCTGGGGATTGAACCCAGGTCTCCCACA
The DNA here is from genome assembly GCA_006410675.1 of Oreotragus oreotragus. Classification (NCBI taxonomy): domain Eukaryota; kingdom Metazoa; phylum Chordata; class Mammalia; order Artiodactyla; family Bovidae; genus Oreotragus; species Oreotragus oreotragus. The sequence goes on along the minus strand of SJYX01004266.1, from coordinate 7,308 downwards.
CTGCAGGTGGATTCCTTACCAGCTGAGCCACCAGAGAAGGCCTGAAGTTGATGTCAAGACAGGCCCAAACCTGGAATGTTAATCTATGGACCTCAAAACAACAGGAGTGACCTCCAATCTCAGAAAAGATCTAAGGTGCATAGCAACCTAAACATAGTGGTAGTTGTTGTTGTCTGTCACTAAGTCGGGTCTGCCCCTTTACGACCCTGTGGCCTGCAGCACGCCAGGCTTCCTTGTCTTTCACTATCTCTTGGAGTTTGCTTAAATTCAGATCTGTTGAGTTGGTGATGCCATCCAACCATATCATTCTTTCTCATCCCCTTCTTCTCCTGCCTTCAATCTTGCCCAGCATCAGGTTCTTTTCCAATGAGTCAGCTCTTCACATCAGGTGGCCAGAATATTGGAGCTTCAGCTTCAGCATCAGTCCTTCCAATGAATATCCAAGATTGATTTCCTTTAGGATTGACTGGTTTGCTCTCCTTGCTCTCTATGGGACTCTTTAGAGTTTGATACTTACAGTTTGTAAATATCAATTCTTTCATGCTCAGCCTTCTTTATGGTCCAACTCTCACATAGTTAAAGGTAGTGATAAAGATAGCTAATTGATATAGTGTACCTATGGACAAATAGATAGGTAACCAACTCGAAATCTGTTAACATCTTCAGTAAGAAAATAGCAAGATTGGTGGAGCAGGAAGGAGAGTAGTCAGTCCAGTAAAGAGCCTTGATCCTGTACTCAGTTTCAGACACTTCAGTAAATTAAGGAGAGAGCTACAGTTTGTTTCTGAAAGCTGTCTGTTGGCTGAAATTCCTTTTCTGTTAAGGCTTTTAATTGATTAGATGGGGCCCACTGATATTATAAAGGGTAGTCTGGTATACTCAAAGTTTGCTAATTTAAATATTAATCTCTTCTAAAAAAAATACCTTCATAGAAACACCTAGAATAATCTTTAACCAAATGACTGCAGCCATGAAATTAAAAGACATTTACTCCTTGGAAGAAAAGTTCTGACCAACCTAGATAGCGTATTCAAAAGCAGAAACATTACTTGCCGACTAAGGTCCATCTAGTCAAGTCTATGATTTTTCCTGTGGTCATGTATGGATGTGAGAGTTGGACTGTGAAGAAGGCTGAGCACTGAAGAATTGATGCTTTTGACCTGTGGTGTTGGAGAAGACTCTTGAGAGTCCCTTGGACTTCAAGGAGATCCAACCAGTCCATTTTGAAGGAGATCAGCCCTGGGATTTCTTTGGAAGGAATGATGCTAAAGCTAAAACTCCAATACTTTGGCCACCTCATGTGAAGAGTTGACTCACTGGAAAAGACTCTGATGCTGGGAAGGATTGGGGTCAGGAGGAGAAGGGGACAACCGAGGATGAGATGGCTGGATGGCATCACGGACTCAGTGAACGTGGGTCTGGGTGAACGCTGGGAGATGGTGATGGACAGGGAGGCCTGGCGTGCTGTGATTCATGGGGTCGCAAAGAGTCGGACATGACTGAGCAACTGAACTGAACTGAAATATCTGGTTACCACTACCTAAGCAAATTGATATAGAAAATCAACCATTCCATTTTGTAATATTTTTTTTCTTTCTTCATTTTCTCCTTCCTCTCCTCCCTCTTCTTTTTTCTTGTCCTTCTTAGTATCCTTATGCCTTTGTGTAGATAGGAGATTGAGTCAATAACTAAGAAAGAGACATGCAAACAGTAATCAACTATATTCTTATGGTAATATATAAAGATCAGACAAACTGTGAGAAATCATGTGTTTTGAAAAAGAGTGGTATGAAATGACAAAAACCCTAATTTTAAACTAATTGGGCTAATTTACTGATGAAAAATCTTGAACCACATTTAACCAAGAGATATTTATTATTTGTATCAGGTCAGGCACAGAGCTACACAATGAAGTTAATGTGGTAAATACGAGGTGTTCTGCATGCTTCTTCTTAAAGGTATAGAAAATAGAAAAGAGAGAGAAATAAAAATGTCCAAACAGTGATTATAGAATGGAAAATACAGAGTGCTATGCCCTGGGCCCCTAGTTGAGGGTAAGAATCAGAGAGCTTGATTTATTCAAGTATAGTGGAAAATTTAGAAGACAAGGGGAAAAACTTTGGGTGTCAATTGGTAGTTTGACAGAATAGTCAAAACTATGGTTTCTCCAATAGTCATTCATGGATGTGAAACCTGGACCATAAATAAGGCTGAGCACCAAAGAATTGATGCTTTCAGACTGCAGCCCTGGAGAAGACTCTTGAGAGTCCCTTAGACAGCAAGGAGAGAAAACCAGTCATTCTTAAAGGAAATCAGTCCTCAATATTCTTTGGAAGGACTAATGCAGAAGATGAAATTCTAATTTTTCAACCACTTGATGGGAAGAGCTGACTCACTGGAAAAGACTCTGATGCTGGGAAGACTGAGGGCAGGAGGAAGTATGGGATGGCAGAGAGTGAGATACATGGTTAGATAGCATCACCTACTCAATGGGCATGAATCTGAGCAAACTCCAGGAGATAGTGGAAGACAGAGGACCTGGCATGCCTCAGTCCATGGGGTCACAAAGAGTCAGATATGACTTAGCAACTGAACAACAATCAATTGGTAGAGAAGCCATTAGTGTTTTTGTGTTCAGGGGAAAATGCAAGTTACCTATTGGATATACTTTTATCTTTAGACTTTGTCATGGCCTGGCACCTTCTCAGTGATGCTGGCTTAAAGGGATTAGGGATACTTTTGCTTAAAAGGATTTAGGAAGAGTTGTAACAGATTTACAGGCTGAAAAATACTATCCTTGGTTTTATGAAGTGGCTGCAATGGCTAAAACAAATAGTTTTGAAGATACTATTTCTGAGGAGAGGATACACCACAGATTATGAACCTGATAGTTTCTCTTTGGAGGAAAAAAAAAACACAACATTATTAGGACCTCTATAATGGAATTAGATTGTTCAGAGTGAAGTCCAGTCACATTAAAGGCTGCAAAGACCTTGAAGGGGGTACTTATAAGGAAGCAAGAGAACATCTGTATGCTTCTTGCATGAAGATTTAAAAATATCTCCAGCATTTGTGGGTTTGTCTAGATTATTCCTCTGTGATTATGTTTGTAGTTGAGTCTATAGTGTTAGCCACCCAGACACTGTGGATGATAAACATGATACTTTGTGGGACCCTGGAGAATCTCTCTAGGAATATGACTCACTAGATGAGTCATCAAAAAAGAGACCAAGATTTACTAGAGTGTGTTGGACATTTCTTTTTCCAGTTAAGGTTTATCGGAACTCTGTGGTCTAATTTACAATGCTCACATCTTCCAAAAGTCAAGGAAAATTGCAGGTGATATCTTAATAATTTGCAGACTCCAGCAAAAGGAGGCAGCTTCCATCCAGAGGTGCCCCTTGGGATTTTGGACTCCTTGGGATTTTAATGACCCTGACATAACTAATAGGTATTTTTATTTTGTTTCTATTCTTTTTGTTGTTGGTTTGCTTTCTGTTACAGCTTTCCTTTTAATAAGAGTATGTTGCACCTCATCAAATTGAGTCAAATGCTAAAAAATAAATCTAATTTTCTAGCTATTTCTTTTCCAGGAATTTTCAAGCCATATTGTTTCTATTGGTCTGTCTTGTCAGCTGAATTACTGATCATTTGTTTGGAAGTTATAGCAACCATTAAACCACCCACTCTCTTCTCACTTTTGAGACTGTAGCTAGACAGCACTTGCCAACCATGTTGCTGTTATTGATGTTCAATGTGACCTTGAGGCCAAGTTTTCCCAAATAAAATATGTGTATCTGTCATATGTTTCATTTCCAATTTGGGTATTTAAACATGTTATTCTTTTACTTCAGTTGACTATCTCCCACTGGCCCTAGAAGATGACAGAGTCATAGATGGAAGAACATTCTCAATGGATCCTGTGTAGAAGTAGCAATACATTGAACAGAACATCACTCTATAGTATAAGAGTATTTCATTTTGAACTTAATTTTGCAATAGTTTAGTCTAAGCTAAGAAATGTATGGCTAAAATTATAAAGGAAAATGGCTTCTAGAAAAATGATTTCATGATGCCAAAACTAAGTTAGGGTTCATTAATATTTTAAAAAAATACATGTGGATATATTTTTAATCCATGTTTGTGAGAAAATGTAAATTTGCTATACATTAATGGATTCAAAATTAAATTTCATTTTAAAATTTTAAGTAAACATTCAAAGGTGGCACAGTTGGTAAAGAATTCGCCTGCCAGTGCAACAGACAAAAGAGATGTGGGTTTGATCCCTGGGTTGGGAAGGTTCCTTGGAGAAGGAAATGGCAATGAACTGCAATAGACTTGCCTGGAAAATCCCACGAAGGGAGGACCTGGTGGGCTACAGACCATGGGCTGTCAAAGTCGGACACGACTGACAACACATTCACTGTAAACAGTCAAAATTTTGACTTTTCAAATTAGCAATCCATTCACAAACATGCACATACATACCTAAATATAAAGGCAATAGATAAGGTCATTTCTAACTTTGTTTTGCAAACATTATGCTGCTGCTGCTTGCCGCTGCTGCTAAGTCGCTTCAGTCGTGACCGACTCTCTGCAACACCATAGACAGCAGCCCACCAGGCTCCCCCGTCCCTGGGATTCTCCACGCAAGAACACTGGAGCCGGTTGCCATTTCTTTCTCCAGTGCATGAAAGTGAAAAGTGAAAGTGAAGTCGCTCAGTCATGTCCGACTCTTGGCGACCCTATGGACTGCAGCTTACCAGTCTCCTTCTCCCATGGGATTTTCCAGGAAAGAGTACTGCAGTGGGTTGCCATTGCTTTTTCCAACATTTTGCTGAGAAATGAAAGTTGCTACATTACCTGTTATTCTTAATAATTATAATGGCATCATCCAGTTACTTAAGGTAATTTTCAAAATAAAACAAAAATGTATAAAGTTACTAAAACTGCTGAAATCAGTAACTTCATATTTAAATTTGAGAATGAAATATGCCATAGCATAAGTTCTATATAGGAGATAATTTGAAGAGCACATATAAAATATTTTACTTAGTATGAATCAATATTTTCAGTATCAATATTTCATTATTTTTCTTCAGAATTATCACTTCTTGATTTTAATAATAGAAACTATGTACTCAACTATCTAGGCACTATTTTTCTTTTCTATACTTGTATATCCAGGATTTTTGTGTAAAAATATGCCGTAATTTAGCTTTTAAATTAAGCAAAATGATACACTGGATTATATGTCTTAGAAATATGATGTTTAACGGACTGCAGGAAGACAAGGTGTTGGAAACCACATGCATTTTTGTTGAATTTTTGTCGAAAGAGGGCAATATTTAATTTGGTTGGGGATATACACTATCTTTTTGGGTGGAAAAAAATCACCTAAATTTTTTTTGATATATATAGACATATATATTACTGCATTTGATGAAGATATGATTATTATAGCAATCTCTAACTATTTAGGTTGGTAGCTGCAGTTTATTTTAATCATTATAACTAGGGTCAACCACATTTTTATGAATCAAAATAGGAGCCATTAAAAACAACAAATTTTTACCAACCAGAAATAAGTTTGCTTATTCCTGAAGCCTACAAATTCTTGCTTTAAGATTCAGTGAACTCTTGGAAAGCATTTTCTGCCTTCTGCTGGTTGTGAAATCCGTTTCCCTGCAAAAGGTTGTCAATATACTTCAAGAAGTGGTAGCTAGTTGGTGAGAGCTCAGATGAATATGGCAGATGAGACAAAACTTCATAGCCCAATTCATTCAACTTTTGAAGCATTGTTTGTGTGGCCTGTAGTAGGACATTGTCAAAGAGAATTCAGCCGTTTCTGTTGACAAATGTTGGCTGCAGGCTTGGCAGATTTCAGTTCACCTTACTGATTTGTGGAGCCCACTTTCCAGATGTAATGGGTTTGCCAGGATTCAGAAAGTTTTCGTGGATGAGACGGGCAGCACACCACCAAACAATGAACATGACTTTTTTTTGGGGGGGGGGAATGGGATCAGAGGGAGCAAGTTTGGCTTTGGCAAGCACTTTGGAGCTTATGTTCAGTTCAGTTGCTGATCTGGTCATTGTATGTCATATAAAATCCACTTTTTGTTACATATCACAACCAAATTGATAAATGGTTCATTGCTGCATAGAATAAGAGAAGACAACACTTCAAAATGATTTACTTTATTTGTGATCACCTCATGAGGCACCCACTTATGGAGCTTTCTCACCTTTCCAATTTGCTTCAAATGCTGAAAGACCATAGAATTGTTAATGTTGAGTTCTTGGGCAACTTATCTTATAATTGTAAGGTCAGCTTCAGTGATGGCTCTCAGTTGGTGGTTGTCAAATTCCATTGGCTGAACACTGTGCTACTCATCTTCAATGATATTGTCTCCTTGCAAAGCTTCCTGAGCCACGCCTGCTCTGTAAGTTCCTTAGTTGTTCCTGAGCCAAATGCATTGTTGATGTTGTGAGTCATCTCCCCTGCTTTATGACCCATTTTGATCTTGAAAAAGGAAATTTCTCCAGTTTACTTTTTGTCTAACATAATTTCTTAGTCTAAATAAATATAAAATAAATAGCAAGTATTAAATCATTAGCAAAAAAAGAAAAAAAAATAAAGCCAGAAATGAGTATAAAAATGATGCATAGTATAATCACTTTTATTATGAATGTACTCCAATAAAGTTCAAAAATAGAAAACTGCAATTACTTTTGCATCAACCTGGTTTGTTTACAATTGTAATTTGAGTTTTTCCTTATAAAAGAAAATTTTCTGTAAATATTTCCTCTGAGTCTGAATTTAGGAAATGTTACTTTTGAAAATTAATTGTACATGAGTCGACCTCTATATTTATGTAACCTGAAAGACTGATTACAGTAGGTCTATTTACACATTAGACTAAGCATTGAGAGAATGACAATTCTTACCTGAAGCGCCCACCCAATTCATATCAAAGAAACAGATGAAAAATATATGTAAAAGTAATAATAACACAAAAATATTAATCTCCTTTTACATTTTATAAAGAATCATGGTTACATATTTTAAAAATATTATTTCTATTTTAATTTCAGGCAGATTTTTTTGAAAGACATTTCAATGTATACTCAAGGAGAGCAACAAATCTGCCATCTTTGGACTTAATACATCTTTGTATTGCATTATAGAAGAATATATTTTGTAAAAGTTGCTTAACTGTGATAGATTCACCAGTTATTTTATAATAGGTTGTGGTTTAACTCATCATCTAAATTCTAAAAAATTAGTCTTGCTCATTTCCATTTAGA
>SJYX01004265.1:383065-400768 GCA_006410675.1 Oreotragus oreotragus | reverse complement strand
AATGATACATTGTGATTTCTCTCTCATCTTCCTTTCCTTTGTTGAAAAGACTATTCTTTATCCGTTTCATTGTCCTGGCATCTTTGTAAAAAATTGATTGACTGTATATGTGTGGGCCTTTTCTTGACTTTGTATCTTGCTTGTTTATCTATTTGTCTGTTTCTACATCAATATCAAGCTTCCCTGGTGACTCAGTGCTAAAGAATTTGCCTGCCAATGCAGGAGATGCAGATTCGATTCCTGGCAGGAAGATCACCTGGAGAAGGAAATGGCAACCGACTCCGGTATTTTTGCCTGGGAAATCCCATGGACAGAGGAGGATGGTCTTGGGGTCCCAAAAAGTCAGACATGACTTAGTGATTAAACAACAACATCAATATCAAATGGTCTTGATTACTATAAGTTTATAATATGTATTTAAGTCAGGTAACAAGTCCTCTAAATTTACTTCTATTTCAAATTGCTTTACCTATTCTAGGTTTTTGCATTTATATTTAAATTTACAATCAGCTTATTCTTATTGTTCAGTCCCTCAGTTGTGTCTGACGCTCTTCAAACCAATGGACTGCAGCACACCAGCCTTGCCTGTCCTTCTCTATCTCCTGGAGTTTGCTCAAACTCATGTTCATTGAGCTGATGATGCCATCCAACCATCTCATCCTGTGTTGCCCCCTTCTCCTCTTGCCTTCAATCTTTACCAGCTTCAGGATCTTTTCCAATAAGTTGGTTCTTAGCATCAGGTGGCCAAAGGACTGGAGCTTCAGCTTCATCATCAGTTCTTCCAAAGAATATTCAGACCTGATTTCCTTTGGAATTGACTAGTTTGATCTCCTTGCTGTTCAAGCAACTCTCAAGAGCCTTCTCCACCACCACATTTGAAAGAATCAATTATTAGACACTCAGCCTTCCAGGTGGTGCTACTGGTAAAGAACCCACCTGCCAATGTAGGGGACTTAAGAAATTCAGGTTCAATCCCTGGGTCAGGAAGATCCCCTGGAAAAGGAAATGGCAATCCACTCCAGCATTATTGCCTGGAGGATCCCATGAACAGAGGAGACTGACCAGCTATAGTCCATAGGGTCCCAAAGAGTTGGACAAGATTTAGAATAGGCAGAGGAACCAGAGATCAAATTGCAAACATCCATTGGATCATCAGAAAAGCAAGAGACAGAGTGAAGTAAGCCAGAAAGAAAACCACCAATACAGTATACTAACACATATATTTGGGATTTAGAAAGATGGTAACGATAACCCTGTATGTGAGATCACTTTCCAAAGAAAGGCAATGCCAAAGAATGCTCAAACTACTGCACAATTGCACTCATCTCACATGCTAGTAAAGTAATGCTCAAAATTCTCCAAGCCAGGCTTCAGCAATATGTGAACAAAATCATACATGGATAAAATATTCCATTCAAAGTACAGATACTCTGAATGATTTTATTATTTAAAAAGTATTAAGCGTCTGCCTCTGATGTGGAAGATCCAGGTTTGGTCCCTGGGTTAGGAAGATCCCCTGGAGAAGGAAATGGTAACCCACTCCAGTATTCTTGCCTAGAGAATCCCATGGACAGAGAAGCCTGGTAGGCTACAGTCCACAGAGTCGCAAAGAGTTGGACACGACTGAGCAACTTCAATCAATTGGATATAGTTTCAGATTTCACACTGTGGTGAATCTCTTAAAAAAACTACCACTTGACAAGTTTTAATGTAATATTAAGGAAGACCACTCACAAATATCTGAAAAAGTCTATTAAAATATTCTCCTGTGTGAGATGTGTTTGCCTTATATACTTAAAATACAGCAGCATATCACACCAGGGAGACTGTGATCTCCTAGATATTTGTTTACATCTTGGAATACAATGCTGAACCAGACTGATAAGATACTTGCTTTCATTAAGCACATATAATTGCTCCTTGCTACATCTCTGGAGCCTGGGACAAATAGGTATATAATGATTACTGATTAAATTTTGTAAGTAGTCCTGTCCTTTGACCTCATCTACTCAGCTACTTTTGTTGGTGTCTCTGATTACTTTATACACTTGCCTTTCAAAAGTATGTATTCTTCAGGATACAGCTTTTATTGTCTGTATACTTTCTTTTTTAGAAAGACACTCCTTCATGACAAAGACTTTTCTACTAGAAAGAATGTGTGAGTAGATTAGCCAATTGTTTCACAGCAGCATATCATGACCATATTTTTTCATGTTAAAACTGAGTAACACAATCTAATTTGTGTGTCTCTGTGTTATTTATTTCATTAAGGTCCTACTTTTATGCAGTGTTTCATTTATTCTGCTTTAATCTCTACTACTAAGTTGCTTCAGTCATGTCTGACTCTGTGCGGCCCCATAGACAGCAGCCCACCAGGCTCCCCCGTCCCTGGGATTCTCCAGGCAAGAACACTGGAGTGGGTTGCCATTTCCTTCTCCAGCTTTAATCTCTAACATGCTTTTATTTTTAAATACTTTTTATTGAGTTGAAATTCATAATAAAAAGAGACACACTTAAAGTGGAAAATTCTACGGAATATACTACATTAAAATTATTGTGCAATTATGACCTCTAATTCAAAATATTTCCATCACCTCAAAATAAGACCTTGTACCTATCAAACAGTTATTCCCCATTCCTTCATTTCCCAGCCCCTGGCAACTACTCCACCACTTCTCTGCTTCCTATCTACATAGATTTATTCTGGATATTTCATATGAATATGAAACAGCTCCTTTCACTTAGCATAGTATTTCTGAGGCTTATGCATGTATTAATAGTATATATACCATTATTTTATTTCTATTTATCAGAATGAACTTTTCTGATAAAAGCCAAGAAGCATGATAGCACTTCAGAAACTTCAGTCAGTATGTAGAATCATAAAGCTAGCATTAGGATTTGGAGACAAGGTTATATATACACTTAGAATAAAAGTAGTAAAAAGCAACCACATTGTTGTTGTTTGGCTGCTAAGTCATGCTCAACTCTTTGTGACCCCATGCACTGTAGCATGCCAGGCTTCCCTGTCCTTCACCATCTCCCAGAGTTTGCTCAAATTCATGTGCATTGAGTCAGTGATGCTATCCAACCATCTCATCCTTTGTCGTCCCCTTCTCCTCCTGCCTTCAATCTTTTCCAGCATCAGGGTCTTTTCCAATGAGTCAACTCTTAAGTGGCCAGCGTCTTGGAACTTCCGCATCAGTCCTTCCAAAGAATGTTCAGGATTGATTTCCTTTAGGATTCACTAGTTTGAGCTCCTTGCAGTCCAAGTGACTCTCAGGAGTTTCCTCCAGAACCACAACTAGAAAACATCAATTTTTTGGCATTCAGTTTTCTTTATGGTCCAACTCTCACACTCAAACATGACTACTAGAAAAACCATAACTTTGACTATACGGACCTTTGTTACCAAAATGATGTCTCTGCTTTTTAGTACACTCTCTAGGTTTGGCATAGTTTTCCTACCAGGGAGCAAGTGTCTTTTAATTTCTTGGCTGCAGTCCCAATCTGCAGTTGTTTTGGAGTCCAAGAAAATAAAATCACTCACTGCTTGCATTTTTCCCTCTTCTATTCACCTTGAAGTGATGGGACCAAATGTCATGATCTTAGTTTTTTTAATGTTGAGTTTCAAGTCAGCTTTTTCACTTTCCTCTTTCACCTTCTTTTCCAATGAGTCAACTCTTAAGTGGCCAGCGTCTTGGAACTTCCGCATCAGTCCTTCCAAAGAATGTTCAGGATTGATTTCCTTTAGGATTCACTAGTTTGAGCTCCTTGCAGTCCAAGTGACTCTCAGGAGTGTCCTCCAGAACCACAACTAGAAAACATCAATTTTTTGGCATTCAGTTTTCTTTATGGTCCAACTCTCACACTCAAACATGACTACTAGAAAAACCATAGCTTTGACTATGCGGACCTTTGTTACCAAAATGATGTCTCTGCTTTTTAGTACACTCTCTAGGTTTGGCATAGTTTTCCTACCAGGGAGCAAGTGTCTTTTAATTTCTTGGCTGCAGTCCCAATCTGCAGTTGTTTTGGAGTCCAAGAAAATAAAATCACTCACTGCTTGCATTTTTCCCTCTTCTATCCACCTTGAAGTGATGGGACCAAATGTCATGATCTTAGTTTTTTTAATGTTGAGTTTCAAGTCAGCTTTTTCACTTTCCTCTTTCACCCTCATCAAGCCTTTATAAAATGGACAACTTGGAGTTGTCAGGAATACATTTAGAGAAAATGTCTTGATAAGTGCTGACATTGGAGACTTGAGTGATATCATGTCTGATCTGAAGGATCTGAATGTATCTCCAGACTAGGGAAAGATAGAACTCATGTAGTTCTGCTATAAGCTTGCTTTCAGAAATAATGATGTGGTCAACATTCTTAGATAATAGAAAACTAGGTTAAAAAATTGTAAGCATTTAACAAACACATTCTAAGGGAAAGGGAAAATGTATCTGGCAGACACAGTTATTTAATTCACAAGGGAAGTCTATTCTGTTGTGAGGCAGAAATATTTCATCAGGCTTCATGGTAGACAGGATGAAATATTCAAGACATTCAAATTCTTTGCTGTGATTCTATGCATATCAAGAGACACAGGTTATTTGTTTAGAAATATTATACTTATAAGAACAGCCAAGGATAATAGACAAGAGTTTTCCTTTTTTAAAATAAATACACTGGACTTCTGGTATATAAGGAGTCTGTTTTGCATTAATCAATCTACCCAGCACAGTACTTGACACAAGCCACACTCAGTAAACATGAGCTGGATGAACTAGTAAGTGAAAATAGCATCTATAGTACTTCGTTGTACTTAACCTTGATGTGGATATAGTAAGGTGAAGAAAAATACACTTGGTTAGTCATTTTGCATTTTCTCTGTAGCATAAATAACTTGGAAAGTTGAGCTATTGAATGTGTAATCATGTATTACATTACTGAATAGAAAAGAAAAAAATTCATTAACAATCAGCCCAGGATAATTAAGGAAATAATTTTATTGGAAAATTTAAAATAATATAGATATTAAAATGGTAAACATCTAGTAGAAATCAGGATGATATTTTATCAAATATTATTATTCAGAGATAGGATACACAGGGATATTGCTCAGCAGATAAACTGGTTTCTTAAGAATCATTCAGATTCTCAGGATATAAAAGAGCTCTCAAGATTCCACTCTGGAAAATACTTCCCAATTGGAGAAATTGCTGATACTCTTTTAATTGCTGATACTGCTTTTAACTCTGAAAAACTTAAGATCCCCATGGACTTCCTTTATGGTAAGAAATTCCAGGGATAATTAATGAGCCATTTTGAATAAGACAGAGTTAGATTGTGGATTAGTTTTTTGTGTTTTTTTCCAAATTATGATTTTGTAATTTTTTTATCTGAACACATTTCTACTGTATTTGATCAATGATGTTATAACTTGCCCAAAACTCAACAGGTTTTGTTCTCCAAAGATCCTAGCTGTCTTAGTATATCATTCCTATTATTAAATCTGCTATTTGTGGTAAATCTATTCTAAATGATTATACATTTATTGAAAGTCCTTTTTTTCCTTTTTACCTTGTAATGATTTTTCAATAAAGACTATGATTTTTAAGTCAAGAGTTTATAAAAATATTTTTGTGACCATATTGCCTAGTGAGGGTTGTGGCAGCTTGCAGAAAAATTTTATGAGAATGTCTTAGTCAATCACAATGAATGTTGCTTGCAGTGAACCCAAGGGGGTTGGGGAGGAAAAAATGGGTAAGCATGGCATTGTCTACTTGCACAAAGTACCTGATTGCAAACTTTCTCCAAACTCCATTAAGTATTCCAAAGTTTTCTAACTTTATGACTTATATTTTGTGGTTATCTACAACTTTAGCAGAACTTTCCCCAAAGTAAGCAAAAAAAAAAAACAACTCATTATCTCAAAATGTTAGGTTAGAGCTAGCCAAAAACTAAGAAATCATTATTACCTATTTTTATGTGAGTTTTTTTTTCAAAAGTATGAAAATTTTAGGGCTATTGTGTATTTTCTTAGAAGAGAAAGATGATTGACTTCAAAATTATATATGCAATCTCTCACTGAATTTAGGTGGTTACTTATTCCACATATAACTAGATAAATGGCTCCTGTGTTCACAGAGTAGAGTGAAGTGGAAAGATTTCCTCTTGTTCTCAGAGAAAGAGGCATCAATTGGTGTATTACAGAGGTCTAGGTTATCTAAAATGTAGATATGTTAAGTCCTACCACTAAAATTTTAATAGCTTTGGAATGATTGGATGAATTGAGAAATTCTTGAAGACTTGAGGACTGTTGTGGACATTTAATACATTTTTGGGGTGTTCTCTTTATTTATTGGACATTTTTACAAATTTGGTGTATATATTTATATGTTGGAACACATAATTTGGTCTTACTATTTTTCAAACTCAGCAAAGTATCTTTGCTCTCCATGGCTAGATAACTTCATAAAGTTTTCCTTATGCATCTATTAGAGTTACTGATACCTGTAACCAAAATATGCCTGTAGCAAATAAAACTGTTTATTAAGGATAATTCCATTTGTGGAGTCAACAGATTTATATAGATCATCTACCACTAGCTAGAACATGGAAATACACAAATATCATCTTTCCTGCTCTTAGTCTTACAATGAAAGATACATAAGAAGTTGATGTCATAGAGGGATAGATCTGGGAGGGTCTGGGAAATTCTGAAAGAGGAGGAAATGCTTGAGGAGGTATTTGAGAGAAAGTAGATACCAGAAAGAGCAGGGAATGTGAATTATTTTAGGTGGGAGTGTGTGCATGTGTGTTAGGGGGAGGCGGAAGAGTCTAAGGAAGCTTGAAAAAACATAGATGGGAACCCTGGAAGGTGAAGAAGAGAATAACTCAGAGTGAGAGAGAAACAAGTGAAACAGGGAGAAAGGGTATATATTTGAGGGCTTTATAGGCTGTGTAAAGGACTTGTGACTTTATCTTTCAGAAGATGAGCAAGCATCACAAGGTTTTAAGTAGGCGATTTATGTGTTTAAGAAGTGTCATTCCCTAGGCATATAAAGGATGGGTTAGTATAGAAATCCAGAAAGCAGAGAGATTAGTTTAGAAACTTATGATATTGTCCAGACAAGAGATGATGAATCAAGAATGAAAGTGGCATGGATAGAAGGGCAAGATGCACTCAGGTTGATGTGTCTAGCTCAAAGCTAAGTATATAATGAATACAAAATACTTTCTGACCTAAGGAGAGTATAAGTTACTTACATATTTAATTGTTGAGAGACAGGAGTGAAAACTGATACAGACATTCCAAAATGACTGACTGTGGTATAAACATATGGTTTGATGAAAAATGTACCTATTAGTTTTTACTTTAGTGTTAGTTACTCAGTCATGTCCTTTGTGACCCCATGGACTGTAGCCCACCAGGGTCCTCTATCCATGGAATTCTTTAAGCAAGAATACTGAAATGGTTAGCCATTCCCTTCTCCAGGGGATCTTCCCAACCCAGGGATCGAACCTGGGTCTCCAGCATTACAGGTAGATTCTTTACCATCTGAGCCACTGGGGAAGCCCCATGGTTTGATGAAAGATGTATCTATACTTCTTGGTAATTTTAATACCTCAGTAATTAATACATCTATATGTTGAAGATATGGCTAAGTGTCTACAAAATGTATTTCTAGATTTCTCCAGCCTCCCCTTTGGTCTGAATTTTCTCCAACGTCTTCCTACCATAGAAATAAAAATCTTTTTTTTCCAGATAAAGTAATCACTTAGGATAAGGAAATGAATATTAAAGGATGGAAGTGGCCTAAAGGGAAAGTTAAAGGGGTTTTAACCAGGAGGCAAACATGTATAGCGGTAGGAACTGATATGGTATATGGAAGAGGCCAGGGAGAAGAATGATTTAATTGAAGCAGAGAATTTGTGTGTGGCACTAAGGTTGACCAAGCATGAGGGACCTATTCCAAGTTATGGAAAATAGTGAAACCCCAACTCAGGAATTCACCTATTAGCCAATAGACTCATATTTACGTCATTATGCTGTGGCCATTCATTCATTTCAGTGAAGTTGTTTATTGACTTCCTACATTCAGTATGTTGATGTTCAGTCACCTAGTCATGTCCAACTCTGTGCAACTCCATGGACTGCGGCATGCCAGGCCTCCCTATCCCTCACCATCTCCTGAAGTTTGCCCAAGTTCATGTCCATTGCCTTGGTGATGCCATCCAGCCATCTCATCCTCTGATGCCCACTTCTCCTTCTGCCCTCAATCTTTCGCAGCATCAGGGACTTTTCCAATGAGTTGACTGTTTGTATCGTATGACTAAAATACTGGAGCGTCAGCATCAGTCCTTCCAACAAGTATTCAGGGTTTATTTCCCTTCAGATTGATTAGTTTGATCTCCTTGTTGTCCAAGGGATTCTCAGGAGTCTTCTTCAGCATCACAGTCCAAAGGCATTAACTCTTTGGGGTTCTGCCTTCTTTACAGTCCAACTCTCACATGGTATTGGGCCCCATTATGTCATGGCAAACAGAAGGGAAAAGGTGGAAGTGGTGATAGATTTCCTCTTCTTGGGCTCTAAAATCACTGTGGATGGTGACTGCAGCCATAAAATCAGAAGACAATTATTTATTGGCAGGAAAGCTATGACAAAACTAGACAGTGTGTTAAAAAGCAGAGACATTACTCTGCCAATGATCTGTATGGTCAAGGGCTTCCCAGTGATCACATGCAGCTGTGAGACCTGGACATTCAGAATGCTTGAACACAATTATATATAATGGTTATATAATTATATAATAGTTATTTTTGAGCCGGGCTAAATGATACATTGTGATTTCTCTCTCATGTTCCTTTCCTTTGTTGAAAAGACTATTCTTTATCCGTTTCATTGTCCTGGCATCTTTGTAAAAAATTGATTGACCGTATATGTGTGGGCCTTTTCTTGACTTTGTATCTTGCTTGTTTATCTATTTGTCTGTTTCTACATCAATATCAAGCTTCCCTGGTGACTCAGTGCTAAAGAATTTGCCTGCCAATGCAGGAGATGCAGATTCGATTCCTGGCAGGAAGATCACCTGGAGAAGGAAATGGCAACCGACTCTGGTATTTTTGCCTGGGAAATCCCATGGACAGAGGAGGATGGTCTTGGGGTCCCAAAAAGTCAGACATGACTTAGTGATTAAACAACAACATCAATATCAAATGGTCTTGATTACTATAAATTTATAATATGTATTTAAGTCAGGTAACAAGTCCTCTAAATTTACTTCTATTTCAAATTGCTTTNTCTGAGTGAACTCCGGGAGATGGTGATGGACAGGGAGGCCTGGTGTGCTGCGATTCATGGGGTCGCAAAGAGTCAGACACGACTGAGCGACTGAAATGAACTGAACTGAAATTTTTTTAAAAAGCAAGAGAGTGCCAGAAAAACACCTACTTCTGCTTTATTGACTATGCCAAAGCCATTGACTGTGTGGATCACCACAAACTGCTGAAAATTCTTAAGGAGATGGGAATACAAGACCACCTGACCTGCCTCATGAGAAATCTGTATGCAGGTCAAGAAGCAACAGTTAGAACTGGACATGGAACAACAACAGACTGGTTCCAGATCGGGAAAGGAGTATGTCATGGCTGTATATTGTCACCCTGCTATTTAACTTATATGCAGAGTACATCATGCGAAATGCCAGGCTGGATGAAGTAAAAGCTGGAAACAGGATTGCTAGGAGAAATATCAATAACCTCAGACATGCAGATGACACCACCGTTATGGCAGAGAGAGAAGAACTAAAGAGCCTTTTGAAGAAAGTGAAAGAAGAGAGTGAAAAAGTTGGCTTAAAGCTCAACATTTAAGAAACTAAGATCATAGCATATGGTCCCATCACTTCATGGCAAATAGATGCGGAAACTGTGGAAACTTGACTTCAAATTCCAGGATGTCTGGTTCTAGGTGAGTGATCGCACCATCGTGATTATCTGGGACATGAAGATATTTTTTGTACAGTTCTTCCATGTATTCTTGCCACATCTTCTTAATATCTTCTGCTTCTATTAGGTCCATGCCATTTCTGTCCTTTGTTGTACCCATCTTTGATTGAAATGCTCCCTTGGTATCTCTAATTTTCTTGAAGAGATCTCTAGTCTTTCCCATTCTGTTGCTTTCCNTGCCACATCTTCTTAATATCTTCTGCTTCTATTAGGTCCATGCCATTTCTGTCCTTTGTTGTACCCATCTTTGATTGAAATGCTCCCTTGGTATCTCTAATTTTCTTGAAGAGATCTCTAGTCTTTCCCATTCTGTTGCTTTCCTCAATTTCTTTACATTGTTCTAATTAAGCTTGCTGGGATCTTGATTGATAGTTGGTTGAATTTATTATCAAGTTATTAAGAATTGGCATTTCGATAAACATTTCATCTTCCAATCCATAAACATTGTGTATATCTCTGTACTTATTTAGATCTTGTTTAATTATTTTATTTGCTTTATCATTTTCAGGATGTGGGTTTTGCATATATTTTGTCAGATTCATCCCTAAGCAATTTATATATTTTTTGCTAATATAAATAAGATTATCTTAAAGTTCAGTTTTTGATTGCTCGTTGTTAGAAATATATTTGTTTTTGTATATTGATCTTGTATTCTGCAACCTGTATTAATTGGTTAATACATTTATTCTAGTAATTTTTTCAGTAGATTTCATCAGATTTTCTCTATAGGTAATTATGGCATCCATGGCTAAAGAGAATTTTACTTCTTCCTTTCTAATATGAGTATCTTTAACTTTTATCTTGCTTTATTGCTTAGACTACTAATAATACCACCTGTACAATGTTAACAGAACTGGTAAGAGTAGATATTCTTACTGCATTATTATTATTGAAACATAGTCTTTAACTGTGATGTTAATTGTAAATTTTCCATAGCTGAAATTTATCAAACTGAAAAAGTATCATTTTAGCTTAGTGAAATACTTATGTATTAATACCTTGGTACTTTCTCTTTGTCTTAAGCCTGGATATTGTCTCCAAACTGGAAGGCAAAATAATTATATTGCTCATTTTCTTTGTTTCTATCTCTCAGGAATAACTGATGTCCAAAATTTTGAAAACCATTATTTTATATATTTTTCCAATATTTAGAAATTGTTTCTAGGAAGAAGAAAAAATATGGTCCCTGTTTTTGCATCTTGGCTGAAAGCAGACAAATTGTAAAGTTTAACACTGCATTTTATAAATGCATAGCAGATTAATTTAAACATATATCAGGTGAGGGATATATTTTAGGATCACAGATCAAGGATGAGTGTCTATAAGTTTGCTTCAGATCCTTTTGCTTTCATTTTATATTCCTAAGTCTTCCTTTATTCTTTCCTTCTTTTCACTGCTGCTGCTGCTGCTGCTAAGTCGCTTCAGTCGTGTCCAACTCTGTGCGACCCCATAGGCGGCAGCCCACCAGGCTTTGCTGTCCCTGGGATTCTCCAGGCAAGAACACTGGAGTGGGTTGCCATTTCCTTCTCCAATACATGAAAGTGAAAAGTGAAAGTGAAGTTATGTCTGACTCTTCATGATCCCATGGACTGCAGCCTACCAGGCTCCTCGGTCCATGGGATTTCCCAGGCAAGAGTACTGGAGTGGGGTGCCATCGCCTTCTCCAGTAGTATATGGCAAATCGATGAGAAACATTATATGCATGGCAAAGAGACAGAGATTCTAAGAAGGATCCAATGAATCAAGTCAATATTAGAAAAAACTTACTTTTATTAATCAAGAATTTTATTTATTTTCATCTAGCTATATTTCTCAGGAAACTGATGATGACTAAATTACAATCGTCTCAAACTTGAAATCCCCGGTAAACCTGTACATTTTTGATTAATGGCTCGATCATTCACTCCCAGCCAAGATTCTTAAGACATTAATTTTAGCAGGAACAGCTGGTTTTAGAATATAGGTGCAGGCTGTTCCTGCCACATAATTTACCTGTGAAATATCAATTAAAGAATGAAGGTTTAACTCTTTAAATATTGTCAAAATTTGAATGTTTTCTTGAAATAGAATAAATAAGTCATCATTTTGTTTGTGTTTAATATTTTTAACCTCAGAATCCTCATACTATCAACATACCATTATTTGGTTTGGTGACTGGAAAAATAGAGACAGGTAAATTGACTTTAGTGGAAAAAATCATATTTTCAAATAAAAGAGACAAACTAGTAATTATTTAGGTCTAGGACTAAAATTTTCCATCTGGGTAAAGTGCAAATAATATTTCAATAGTTCTTAATAGAAAAGTGAAAGTGTCTGTCATTCAGTGGTGTCCAGCTCTTTGCAGCCCAGTGGACTGTAGCCCACTAGTCTCTTCTATGCATTGAATTCTCCAGATAAGAGTACTGGGTAGCCATTCCTTTCTCCAGGGGATCTTCCAACCCAGGGATTGAACCTGGGTCTTCTGCATTGCAGGCAGATTCTTTACCATCTGAGTCACCAGGGAAGCCTATCACTTTATTTAAAATCAAGAACTTACCTATTTCCCTTTGTAATTCAAAAGTCATTAATGATGTGTATCTTTATTTTTCATCATTTGCTTAGAAAATTTACTCAATATCACAATATGGGAGTGAAACTGAAGAAATTAAATATTAATAAACATGTCCAGTCTTAAAATTATTAATAAGACATCAAATGTAGAACTGAAAAGTAATAAAAATGCAAATTTGAAAATGAAAACTGGACAAGAGTTTTGCATTCATTATATTTATGAAGAAATTTATGGTGACGATCAGACTGTTTGGCAGAAAATTTAATGTAGAGGAAACTTTACGCTTTAGGAGCAGGAGATAGTGGAAAGCACAAAGCCATTGGAATTCAGTAGGCTTGAGTTCAATTCCCAGATCTACTATTTACCACATAGTAGGATAGTAATTTGGAGAAGGCAATGGCAACCCACTCCAGTACTCTTGCCTTGAAAATCCCGTGGATGGAGGAGCCTGGTAGGCTGCAGTCCATGAGGTCACTAAGAGTCAGACATGACTGAGTGACATCACTTTCACTTTTCACTTTCATGCATTGGAGAAGGAAATGGCAACCCACTCCAGTGTTCTTGCCTGGAGAATCCCAGGGACGGGGGAGCCTGGTGGGCTGCCGTCTATGGGGTCGCACAGAGTCGGACACGACTGAAGCGACTTAGTAGCAGCAGCAGCAGCAGCAGCAGAGTTGATTTACAATTCTGCATTAGTTTCAATCTTACAGCAAAGTGATCTAGTTATATCTATGTATTATATGCTTTCTTTTTCAGATTCTTTTCCATTATAGGTTATCATAGAACAGTGGAAGTCCTCAGTTGTGTCCAACTATTTGCGACCCCATGGACTATACAGTACATGGAATTCTCCATGCCCATGGAGTGGGCAGCCTTTCCCTTCTCCAGGTGATCTTCCCAACCCAGGGATCAAACCCAGGTTTCCCACATTGCAGGCAGATTCTTTACCAGCTGAGCCACATGGGAAGCCCAGGGTATTATAAGATATTGAGAATATTTCCTTGGGCTTTACTATAAATCTTTTTTTGTTTATCTATTTTATATACAATTGTGTGTACATGTTCACTGTAAATTCCTAACAACCCTCCAGCTCTTCCCCTTTTAATAACTATAAGTGTTTTCTATGTTCATGGATCTATTTGTCTTGTGAATAAGTTCATTTGTATTATTTTTTCAGAGTTGTCTTTTATTATGTGATTTCTTTCACTTGATATGATAATCTCTAGGTCCATCCATATTGCCTCAAATGTCATTATTTCATTCTTTGGTATGGCTGGGTAATATTCCATTATATTTATGTATATGTACATAAATATATATATATAGTTCAGCTGGTAAAGAATCCACCGTGTTGTGGGAGCCCTAGATTCAATCCCTGGGTTGGGAAGATCCCCTGGAAAAGGGAAAAGCTACCCACTCCAGTATTGTGGTCTGGAGAATCCCAGGGACTGTATAGCCCCTGGGGTTGCCAAGGGTCGGACGTGACTGAGCAGCTTCCACTCTCACTCCACTTTCTACTTTCTTGTAAATAGTGCCGCTGTGAACACTGGGATGCAGTTATCTTTTCAAATTAGTGTTTCTTCCACCCAGGAGTGGAATTATAGGATCATATAGTAATTCTATATTTAGTTTTTTTAGGAAACTCCAAACTGTTCTCCACAGTGGTTGTACTAGTTTGAGTTCCCACCAACAGGGTAGGAAGCTTTTTCTTCACACCTTCTCCAGCATTAATTGTTGTTCAGTTGCTAAGTCATGCCTGACACTTTGCGACCCCATGGACCTTAGCACGCTAGGTTCCTCTGTCCTTCACTATCTCCCAGAGTGTGCTCAGATTTAGGTCCATTGTGTCGGTGATGCTAACTATCCCATCCTCTGCTGCCCTCTTTTCCTTTCACCTTCAATCTTTCCCTGCATCAGGGACTTTTCCAATGAGTCATCTCTTCCCATTAGGTGGCCAAAGTATTCTTCAGCTTCAGCTGAAGGAACTTCAACACCAGTCCTTTCAATAAATAGTCAGGGTTGATTTCTTTAAGATTGACTGTTTTGATCTCCTTGCTGTCCAAGGGACTCTCAAGAGTCCTCTCTAGCACCACAATTTGAAAGCATCAATTTGTCAGTGCTCAGCCTTCCTTGTGGTTCAGCTGTCACATCTGAACATGATTACTGGAAAAACCGTAGCATTGACTATACTATACTCAATGGACATGCGTTTGAGCAGACTCCAGGAGATACAATGAAGGACAGGGAAGCCTGCAGCCCATGGGGTCACAAAGAGTCAGACATGACTGAGTGACTGAGCAACAATAATTAACATTAATTTACAGTTTGGGGGAAATGTTAAATGTTGTATATATTTCTGCTATAAAACAATCACTTTCTCTAAGTTTTTACTTATAGCACATTAGGTACTGTCTGTCTGTCTGTCTGTATATACTACCTCATTTTTCTTTATGAAGTTTACTAGTTATTGTAGCATGGGCTAGAGAAGTTGTTTCCATAGCTTCTAGCAAAAATGTCCAATTCATAAAAATTTATTCTAAGCATGAACACTGTTCCCATGCTTTGAAAAAAGTTGCCTTGAAAAAAATTGTTAATATGTAAATAATATGACTCTAGAAACATAAGAGTTGAAATGGCAATAGCAGTTAGAACAGGTATAACTCTTAAGTTTTTTCCTTCCCCCTCTCTCCTTACTTGCAGATAGAGCTTTGCTGTTACTTTAAACCTTTTTCTTCATAGAAAGAGCTAAACTTAATTGTTATATTAGATCCAGAATGGGAGGAGGAGAGCTTTCCAACAGACTTCTGCTGGCAAGTAGCACTTAGGCTAATTTATCTTTCGATGGCAGTTACTCTGAAATCCCTGACTCTTCATGTCTTGCCATGCTGAAGATACCTGCCGGCCTACACCTGTTGACACCTGCTGGCTGAAGCAGGAATAATTTGAAGTCAGCCTGTAGAAATGAGCCTATCAATTCTGTCTATTACTGGTTTAACTTGTTTTTATTCCATTCCAGTTTCTATGTCTTGACCTATTTCTTATGCTGCATTTTCTATCTACTGAGAAAATGTAAATAAAGCAAACATTAAGGGATCAGTAAGAAGCACCCTGTAGCATCTCCTCCCAAGTTAGAGGATTTTTTTAGTAGTGCTGGAAGTTGGCAGTGTTAACAGGATCACTTGCTTTCCCGGAAGATGTGTAGCTGAGCAAAAAATAAAGCTTTACTTGTAGATTACATGATTAAGCGGAAATGGTAAACATGCTGATGAGAAGCCGTAGGTATGGGCCACTTGCTAGAGTTCTTAACTAATGATGGAAAACACTGCTAGTCTTTGGAAATGGAAGTGGTTCATACCAATGTTTTATAAGTACAATTTCAAGTATAACTTGAGTTCAGTGACTTATAAACTTTGTCCACTTGAAATTCACTGTTTAATCTGTTTCATAGATCAAGAGAGAAAAATCAGAATTTAAGGGTTTCTAAGTGGAATGGTGCTATGATTTAACTTCATTGGAACCTGAACACTATTTTAAATCTGATAAAAGTATGGTTAATTCCAGCAATCAATAAGAGGACGTAATGCAAAAACATTTGCTTCTATTTAACTTTTCTCTCTCTTTGCCTCAATTTTAATCACTTGCTCCACCAGATTATGAGTGAATACATTACTTTAATGAGAAGAGGAGCATTACAATGGAAAATTTTCTACCTCTCCAAAAACAATGGAATGGTTGTTTAAATATAATAATATGGTTTTATTTCTTGAAACCACATTACAAAAACAAAAATAAAAGAAATTTCCATTTTATTTGTCTCTAAAAAAATCCCCAGCAAATCACATCTTGCTTTTTGAACAGTTAATATTCCATATAACTTCAAAAGAGGAATGTGGCACATGTAATTCAATGCCATAGAACTGACAAGAACTAGTCAAGTCTAACATCTTAGGCATGAAACATGACATGAGAGACTGAGAAAACTGCTTCCTTTCTATTTTTCTGCTGAAATTGTATCATGCTGAAATCCAAGACTTTGACATAGCCTATTTGGATTGAAATTCCATCTCAGCCACATGTTAGTACTGTCATCTTGAACAAGTTACTGAAACTGTGCCTCAGTATTTTCATCTGTAAAATGGGGACATTGAAAGAGTTAAATCCGTTAATAAGCAAAAAAGTCTTAGAACAGGGCTTGTCACATCCAACCCATTAGTATAACTCCTACCACTGCTATTTTCATGAAGCAATGAATTCCAAGGTATAGTCAGAGGCCAGTGAGCAGGGTGACCCTGGGGGCTACTTCAGAGGCCATATATATTCACGAAAAAAAAAAAACAAACTCAAGACTAGTGATGAAAATACTTTTGTTCCTTTTAAAAATTAAGGCATGCAGGGAAAAGAATAAGCTGAAAATATAAAAATATCTTTGCTTGAATTTACACTGTGCTTGGGGTAAGGAAGTGAGGAAGAGCATCTGAGATTAGCATGAATTCAGTTTAAAATCTGATCCATGGATTATGAGTCCCACTTAACAGGGCTCTCTATAACACACCCAGGCTAGCTCAGAAACTGGGAATGTCTCTAAGGTAGAAATGCCTTTACTTGTAATAATATTGCTGCATTTAGCTGGGATATGGCAGCCAAGGTCTATTCTATAAAGCTTTCATCTATTTTGATATTCTCTGCTACTCTTCTTGGAGAAGGAAATGGCAACCCACTCCAGTACTCTTGCCTGGAAAATCCCATGAATGGAGGAGCCTGGTAGGCTGCAGTCTATGGGGTCACTAAGAGTTGGACATGACTAAGCAACTTCACTTTCACTTTTCACTTTTATGCATTGGAGAAGGAAATGGCAACTCACTCCAGTATTCTTTCCTGAAGAGTCCCAGGGACGGAGGAGCCTGGTGGGCTGCCGTCTATGGGGTTGCCCAGAGTTGGATGCAACTGAAGCGACTTAGCAGCAGCAGCAGCAGCTACTCTTCTAGGATGCATCACTATCCTTCTTACTGACACATTTCTACAAATTTCTATCAATTGATTTCTAAACTATATTTTTACTTATTCTGCAGAACAAAGGTAGTATCCTTTAGGAGATAAATCATTAGTCTTTGCTGGAAATCATCAGTTCAGTTCATTTCAGTCGCTCAGTC
>SJYX01004265.1:290159-375129 GCA_006410675.1 Oreotragus oreotragus | reverse complement strand
TCTATTTTACTTTACAGTACTCTATTGGTTTTGGCATACATTGACATGAATCTGCCACGGGTGTACACGAACTCCCAAACATGAACCTCCCTCCCACCTCCCACCCCACATCATCCCTCCGGATCATCCCCGTGCACCAGCCCCAAGCATCCTGCATCCTGCATCGAACATAGACTGACGATTCATTTCTTACATGATAGTATACATGTTTCAATGCTATTCTCCCAAATCATCCCACCCTCTCCCTCTCCTTCTCCCTCTTTTAAATGTTTTGTTTTCACTTTAATTGGTCAAAAATATTTATCATTTTTTAATTTTTTTTCTATTACCCATAGATTATTTAGAAGATTGTCATTTAATTTCCATATACTTAAAACTTTTTGAATTGCATACTTAAACATTTTTTTAATATTGCTAGTGATTCCTGGTTTAATTAGTTGTCGTTAGAGAACATGTTTTGTATTTCAAAGCTTTTCAATTTATTTTTCTAGTGTGCAATTTATTTTCATCAGTGTGCACTTGAAAAGAATGTGTATTCTTGTATTTTTAGGTGGAGTGTTCTATAAAAATTTGGTCAATTTGGTTGAGAGTGTTTTTCTTCTGGGGCTCCTAGGTGGCACTAGTGGTACAGAACAGATGAGACTTGGATCCCTGGATGGGAAAGATCCCCTGGAGGAGGTCATGGCAATCCACTCCAGTATTCTTACCTAGAGAATCCCATGGACAGAGGAGCTTAGAGGGCTACAGTGCATAGGGTCACAAAGAATTGGAAATGACTAACATGACAGCATGCATGCCTGCATGCACAGGTTTTTCTTCTATGCTCTTATTGATTTTTGTTTGCATATCCTGTCAATGTTTGAAACAGAGAGAGATATCAACATAATCACTAAAACTGACTACAGCTGTGGGCATTTTGCCTTCATCAATTCAAAGAAAATATTAATATAATTAGTAATTTAACATGACAGCATGCATGCCTGCATGCACAGGTTTTTCTTCTATGCTCTTATTGATTTTTGTTTGCATATCCTGTCAATGTTTGAAACAGAGAGAGATATCAACATAATCACTAAAACTGACTACAGCTGTGGGCATTTTGCCTTCATCAATTCAAAGAAAATATTAATATAATTAGTAATTTATGGATACTAACAACAGAAATTCACTTTATTATCAAACCTATTAACTTTAAATTATAATACTGATAATTCACAGATTTTCCAGTAGTACTTTATGATTCCCACAAATCAAAAAGTGATTTATAGTTATTTAAATTCTGATAAACTCAAATAGAATATTGTAAATAAATATTGTAAAAAATCTTGAAATTTGCTATTGGTCCATTAGAACATCCATATATTCCTGCATTTTAGAATAGTACAACATCAAATAAGGTGAAGGTAAGGTGAAGTCGCTCAGTCGTGTCCGACTCTTTGCGACCCTGTGGACTGTAACCTGCTAGGCTCCTCAGTCCATGGGATTCTCCAGGCAAGAATACTGGAGTGGATTGCCATTTCCTTCTCCAGGNCATATATTCCTGCATTTTAGAATAGTACAACATCAAATAAGGTGAAGGTAAGGTGAAGTCGCTCAGTCGTGTCCGACTCTTTGCGACCCCGTGGACTGTAACCTGCTAGGCTCCTCAGTCCATGGGATTCTCCAGGCAAGAATACTGGAGTGGATTGCCATTTCCTTCTCCAGGGGATCTTCCTGACCCAGGGACTGAACCCGGGTCTCCCGCATTGGAGGCAGACGCTTTAACCTCTGAGCCACCAAAGAACCCAACATCAAATAATTTTATAGTATATATACAGAATCCTATGCATGATGAATTTAAACTATCCTTTCATTATCTTAGGAGTAACTCTGCCAAATAAAAACATGAAAAGGTACCAGATTATGTAGGGCCATGGGCTTTCCTGGTGGCTCAGACAGTAAAGAATCTGCCTGCAATGCAGGAGACCTGGGTTCAATCCCTGGATTGGGAAGATCTCCTGGAGGAGGGCATGATAACCCACTCAAGTATACTTGTCTGGAGAATCCCCACGGACAGAGGAGCCTGGTGGGCTATAGTCCATGCGGCTGCAAAGAGTTGGACATGACTAGTGACTAGCACACATATAGGCTGTAGTAAAGAGTTTTATTCTAAATATGACAGGAAACCATATTGTGTTGGGAATAGAGAAGTAATGTTATTTACATTTTAGAAGAAACACTCAAGCTGCTGTGTGAAGAAAAGGCTAAAGGTGAAAATGTTTCCTTGTTATAGCAGTACAGACCCAGCATAGGGAGTGTGAAGTGGTTGTATGAACCATATGATTTCAAAGGCATTTTTAAGAAATTCTGCTGCTGTACTGAAGAGAATTCAAGAGAAAGAACTGAACAGTGTCTTTCTTAGTAAACATTAAAGATGTCACAATGTACAATGTATTTGTGAGATTTTTGTTTAGGCTAGATATATATTTTATAATAACCTACATATAAATAATTTTTGGAGACATGGTAGGGCGATAAGATTTCCTAGAGATTAAGAGTAGATAGGTCTGAGATAATGTTGTTGTCATTGTTCAGTCGCTCAGTCATGTCTAGCTCTGTGACCTCACGGACTGCAGCACGCCAGGTTTCCCTATCCATCACCAACTCCCGGAGCTTGCTCAAAATCACGTCCAAGTCAGTGATTCCATTCAACCATCTCATCCTCTGTTGTCCCCTTCTCCTCCCACCTTCAATCTTTCTCAGCATCGGGGTCTTTTCTAATGAGTCGTCTCTTTGTATCAAGTGGCCAAAGAATTGGAGCTTCAGCCTCAGCATCAGTCCTTCCAATGAATATTCAGGACTGATTTCCTTTAGGATGGACTGGTTTGATCTCCTTGCAGTCCTTGGGACTCTCAAGAGTCTTCTCCAACACAACAGTACAAAAGCATCAATTCTTCAGCCTTCTTTCTGGTCCAACTCTCACATCCATACATGACTACTGGAAAAACCGTAACTTTGACTAGACAGACTGTTGTTGGCAAAGTAATATCTCTGATTTTTAATATGCTATCTAGGTTTGTCACAGCTTTTCTCCCAAGGAGCAAGTATCTGTTAATTTCATGGCTGCAATCACCATCAGCAGTGATTTTGGAGCCCCCCAAAATAAAGTCTGTCACTGTTTCCATTGTTTCCCCATATTTGCCTTGAAGTGATGGGACCAAATGCCATGATCTTCATTTTTTGAATGTTGAGTTCAACCAGTTTTTTCATTCTCCTCTTTCACCTTCATCAAGAGGCTCTTTGATTCCTCTTCCTGCCATAAGGGTGGTGTCATCTGCATCAGTGAATCAGTGAAAGTCGCTCAGTGTGCCCAACTCTTTGCAACCCCATGGACTATACAGTCCATGGAATTCTCCAGGCCAGAATACTGGAGTAGGTAGCCTTTTCCTCCTCCAGGGGATCTTTCCAATCCAGGGATCAAACCCAGGTCTCCCACATTGCAGGAGGATTCTTTACCAGCTGAGCAACAAGGTAAGTCATCTGCATATTTGAAGTTATTGATATTTCTCATGGCAGTCTTGATTCTAGTTTGAGTTTCATCCAACCCAGCATTTCACATGATGCACTCTGCATGTAAGTTAAGTAAGCAAGGTGACAACATACAGTCTTGACATACTCCTTTTCCAATTTGTAATCAGTCTGTTTTTCTATGCCTAGTTCTAACAGTTTCTTCTTGACCTGCATACAGGTTTCTCAGGGGGCAGGTAAGGTGGTGTGGTATTCCCATCTCTTTAAGACTTTTCCATACTTTTTTGTGATCCACACAGTCAGAAGTAGATGTTTTTTTGGAATCCCATTGCTTTTTCTATGATCCAACGAATGATGGAGGGCTCTAAAATTAGACTTTGGTGAAGAGAAAGATGTATTTTAAAAAGCTAAGGAGAAAAAGTCAATGAAACATGATGAAAAGGAAGATAATGTCCCAGAAGCAAGTGAAAAATATTTTTTTAAGAAAAGAGATATCTTTTGTTTTAAATGATGCTAGGGTGTTTTATTGAAAAAGGCAATGGCACCCCACTCCAGTACTCTTGCCTGAAAAATCCCATGGACGGAGGAGGCTGGTAGGCTGTGGTCCATGAGGTTGCTAAGAGTCGGACACGACTGAGCAGCTTCACTTTCACTTTTATGCATTGGAGAAGGAAATGGCAACCCACCCCAGTGTTCTTGCCTGGAGAATCCCAGGGATGGGGGAGCCTGGTGGGCTGCCATCCATGGAGCCGCACAGAGTCGGACATGACTGAAGTGACTTAGCAGCAGAAGCAGCAGCAGCAGCAGCAGGGTGTTTTATATGATGAGTGCTGAGAATTAACCCATGTTTTTATGGACAAGTCTTTGGTAACCTTTGCAAAAGCAGGCTCAAAAGAAAGTATATTCAAAGTGAGATTAAGGTGGAAAATGTAGAGAAGGATTATAAACAGCTCTTTAAAAATTCTCTAAACTGTGGCACTTATGCAATGTAACTGTAGCTGAAGAAAATTGTCTAAATATCTTTGTTTGGATTGCACATCTGGGTTGATAACCCTTATCTTTGTAAATACTCTTGTTAGTAGAGAGCAACAAAGCTATGTTGAGATAAAGGTTTTTTAAAGTCCATTAGTCCCACCTGTCTCATAATTCCCATGTCACTTCATAGCAGTTTTTTGTGCACAAGATTCAACCATTTGCCTCAGCAAAAGTATAAGTTTTTATATGCCATGGACATTTGCATTTGTTTATGAATGGCTAGAAACTTCACTTTTAAAATCAAGAGACCACTCTTAATTAGTAGCACCAGTGAAATTCTGAGAGTTGAGAACATCATGACTAACATGATGTCTATCTTCAGTCCCTCAAGGACTGTTTAATTTTGCTTTGAGTCACCATAAGAAAAAGGCACACACAAATCACTTAGAGTTTAGTTTTGAGATATGCTTGAATCAAATATTGAGCAGAGGTATACCTTGGTGTTTTATGTAGTAAATGTATTCTACTCTATATTTTTTAATAAATACATTCAACTTAAAAATATTTATCGGGGTGGAGTGTAGAATAAACTATAAGGTAACAAACAATAGATGACCAGGGCATCCTTTTTCATCCTAAACTTTCATTTAAGGAAACTAATAAAGGTATACTCTATTTCCTCTAACATTTAGGAAATTTAATAACAATTGACACTTTAAAAAATTTCTAGACACTCATTTAGAGTTTCTGCATGCATGTGTTCGTGCACATGCCAGCATGAATGACATATTTTGTTCTAAAGACAAGACTCTCCAAGAGGACTAAGAAGCATGGGTGTACATCAAGCAACATGTGCGTAAAGAGATAAGCCGGGGAAGCAAGATAGCACAGCAGTGAAAACAAAAGGAACAAGAAACAAAAGTCAGAATAATTATTGAGAATAATTATTAATATATGCCACTCAGGGGGATAAGAAATCTAACAGGGTCTGTGTTACAGATTCGACTCACTGATTGCATTGCTTTTAGAGTATTGTTCTCCTACATTAGAGCTTAATTGGTGGAAATAATGATAAGGGTAAAAAGTAAATTGGTGTGAATTCCACTCAAGGAGCATACATTCTCAGGGAAAAAATAAGACCAATACTTTGTTTTGTTATGTGTGTGTATATGCATGTGTGTGTCTGTATATGTGTGTGTGATATATCAGTCTGGCACAGCAGCAAACGAAAGTGGTGACAAGACCTCTCTAGACAGCTGTTAGCAGTGTTATTTTGCTAAAAGCAGAAAATTCACTAAATGCATTCTCAAGGTCTCTCCCTGAGAATTTCCTTCTGATTGAAATATGGAAGGGGTGACGGGAGAGGGCTTCCCTGGTCCTTATCCTGAGCAGCAAATGTGTGCTTAGTTGCTCAGTCGTGTCCAACTCTTTGCAACCCCAGGGACTGTAGCCCACCAAGCTCCTCTGTCCTTGGGGATTCTCCAGGCAAGAGCATTACTAAAAATGCAACATACTTATAGAACACTGTATTCTAGGCACTAGTCTCAGTCATATTCACACAGAACTGTGCTTGTATGGGGATGATCCAGAGGGATGATGTGGGGTGGGAGGTGGGAGGGGGGTTCATGTTTGGGAGTTCATGTACAACCATGGCAGATTCATGTCAATGTATGCCAAAACCAATAGAGTACTGTAAAGTAAAATAAAGTAAAATGGAAGCTCTTAAACAATAATAATAATAATTAATTAATTAAAAAAAGAGAAGTGCATGGCAGGAGGATGAACAGGTGAGGCACCCTTGGAGTGGCACATAGCATTTGAGGAAGGCTTTCTGGATGTGAAGATGCTCAGAGTCTTAGAAGATCATTAAGTTAGTCACATGAATAGAGAATGGAGGTGTGAAAACATAAGCAGCTTGATATTACCAGATGTGAAATTCAAGGCTAAGACAGAGCAAGAGGAAATCTTTAAATGGTGCTAACAAATTGATTTTAACCTTTAGGAAATGAAAATCTTAAGGATGTTTAAGTAAGGTAGGCATAGGATCAGTACAGTATCTTAGCTATGTCCTATTGGCTACCTTATAGCTGACAGACACGAGGGGGCAAGACTAAATTTTAAAAAAATGTAAGAAGAAGGGGCTTTTTCCTGGTTATGTAACACTATTAAGAGAGTAAGCACCTGCAACAGAAGCCTGCCAATAGCCTTCCTTCACATCTCATTAAATAGGACGTAATTGTATGCTTGTAATCAGACCTATCATTGTGGAAAGAAATCGGGTGCCAATGGTTGATATAGAGAGTTTGGAACTCGACCTCAAACCTGGAAAAAGAGTCACTTCTCCTCCTTGAGTCCCTGAGGGAAATGGTTGAGCCTTGAGCAAAGCTGTGGAGAAGGAAATGTCAACTGACTCCAGTACTCTTGTCCAGAGAATCCCCTGGACAGAGGAGCCTGGTGGGCTGCTGTCCATAAGGTCGCACAGAGCTGGGCACAACTGAAGCGACTTAGCATGCATGAGCAAAGCTGGGTTTCTACCAGTAAGAAAGTATGGTGAAATGTCCAGGTGTATGGTCCATCTTCATCCATCCATCCATATATCTTTCTGTCTTAAATAGTCTTGTATCTCTTCTGTGTAGTGAATGTAATTATGCCCATCTAATAGAGAGCAATGGAAAGTGAGATATTTTTGGGTGGCTCACAGAAATTAATAATGAGCAAAGCTGCAGTCCATAATTTTTCCTCTGTCTAGCATATGGCAACCTGGGTTTGATCCCTGGGTCAGGAAGGTCCCATGGAGAAGGGAATGGCAACCCACTCCAGTATTCTTGCCTGGAGAATTTCATGGACAGTGGAGCCTGGTGGGCTACAGTCCATGGGATCACAAAGAGTCAGACGTGACTGAGTGACAGTTTATTATTAATTACTTACAACAAAGTTCTACTTATGAACATATGGCAAGTAGCAATAAAAAATCAGACAAAACCTTTAGGAAAGTTGACATTAGTAAAAATTGTTACATGGAAAGAGATTTGAGAAGAAAGTGCAAAAGAGACTGAAGCCTTTCAAAGATTCTGACAGTAAAACTGCAAATGGCCAAGAGAGAGATGGAAGGTACCCAAACGAAGATGGTAGATACAAAGAACACTACTGAATGGCTCTGGATCGAGGGAGGTGGGAGGGGGTTCAGAAGGCGGAACTTATGTACACCCGAGGCGGAGTCATGTTGATGTATGACAAAACCGATACAGTATTGTAAAGTAAAAAAAATAAAAAACAATTTTTTTTTAAGTATCTGAATAAAGTGTAAAAAATGATGAATTACAGGAGTATAGAGGCAGGAGAATTCTGGGAACTAAGGAACTTGCAGGCAGATTCTTACCAT
The DNA here is from genome assembly GCA_006410675.1 of Oreotragus oreotragus. Classification (NCBI taxonomy): domain Eukaryota; kingdom Metazoa; phylum Chordata; class Mammalia; order Artiodactyla; family Bovidae; genus Oreotragus; species Oreotragus oreotragus. Next base: position 367,265 of record SJYX01004265.1, on the reverse strand, counting down.
TCCTCTTTTATTAACAATCTCTTTGCTGAGACCTAAGAGGAATAAGGGGCTTCCCAAGAGGCAGTGGTAAAGAATTTGCCTGCCAACGCAGGAGAAACAGAGAGAAATGGGTTTGATCCCTGGAGCAGGAAGATCCCCTGGAGCAGGAAATGGCAGCCCACTCCAATGTTCTTGCCTGGAAAATCCAACGGACAGAAGGGCCTGGTGGGCTACAATCCATGACGTTGCAAAGAGTTGGACACGACTGAGCATGCCACGCACATGCATATACACACACACACACACGAGGAATAAAGGACAATTGAGGGCTCAGGGTCTGTAGGAGTCCTGCTGAAAGCTGGTATGGGGACCTGCCTTTCATAGGTTGAATGAATTCATCTTTTTTCCCTTAATATGTATTGGAACTATTATGATCTGAAGTCTCTCATCACCTACTCCTGCTCACGTTCTTATTTCCTTCATAGACGTTTTCCCGAATAAATCTTTTGCAGTTCTGAATTGTCTTGGGGACTGCTTCTTAGAGAATCAGAAATTAAACAACCTCCCTTTATATCAGATGTAAAAACATGCTGAAGTGAATTAAAGACATGAGGTAAAAATAAGAATTTTTGGCAAGAAAATTTGAATTCTATGTGTACAACTTGGGGCAGGAAACAGCCCATTAATCAAGACTGAAAATACTGAAGAAATAGAAATGAGAAAAGAGGGATTTAACTGTCTACATTATTAACTACTGTAGTAAAATATACACTTCAAAACAAATTTTATAGACTTTGAGACATTATAAAGCACATGAAAATCAAAAGGCTTTACTTTTCTTTCAATGGAATTGCTTGTATTAGAAGCAACTTATTATAAAAATAGAAATACACAAATACACACACACATACAAAAAGAGGAGACACAGAGAATAAATATATTCACAGAAACATCTAGACTGGTGTTTGAACATACAACTGGACATCATAGCTTAGCCAAATTTATAAATAAAATGAATTATCATATGCCCTTATAAATTAAGCAGACAACAATACATAGCAGTTTATAAAAGATGTACATTTGCAGATTCAAGTGCCAAATAATTGTTTGTCCATATATTATATACATATATATATTTCACATACACACACTATATAGATATAGTCCATCTGTCCATCTGTCTGTTCATCTGGCTGCTTATCTGTCTATCTGCATATCTGACTATATACTTTTTCATCCATCTTGCCAAATATAAAATTAGGAACACCTACTGATAGCTACAATGCATGAGGAGACTACAGTTAATTATTTTGTTTCCCAGTTTTATTGAGATACAATTAAAATACATTTTAAGATATACATATGATGATTTGATATATGGATACATTGTGAAATGATTACCAGAATCAAATTAATGAACACATCCTTCACTGATGGCTCAGCAGGTAAAGAATCCAGCTGCAATGCAGGAGCCACAGGAGACATAGGTTCGATCCCTGGGTAAGGAAGATTGCCTGGAGCAGGAAATGACAAGGCACTCCAGTATTCTTGCCTGGAGAATCCCATGGACAGAAAAGCCTGGTGGGCTACAGTCCATGGGGTCANAGCAGGTAAAGAATCCAGCTGCAATGCAGGAGCCACAGGAGACATAGGTTCGATCCCTGGGTAAGGAAGATTGCCTGGAGCAGGAAATGACAAGGCACTCCAGTATTCTTGCCTGGAGAATCCCATGGACAGAAAAGCCTGGTGGGCTACAGTCCATGGGGTCACAAAGAAATAGATACAACTGAGCAACTAACATTTTTCATCACCTCACAACTATCTTTTCTCTTTTCATTTAGTTCTCTATTTGTGATGAGAAAGTTTAAGATCTACTCGGCAAACTTCAAGGGTACAATGCTTCCTTGTACTTGTACTCAGTTGTGTCCAACTCTGCAGTCCCATGGACTATACATAGCCTGCCAGGCTCCTCTGTCCATGGAATTCTCCAGGCTAGAATACTAGAGTGGGTTGCAGTTTCCTACTCCAGGGGATCTTCTTGACCCAGAGCTCAAACCCATGTTTCTTGTGTCTCCTGCATTGGCAGCAGATTTTTTTTTTTTTTTAACCACTGTGCCACCTGGGAATACCAGGTATACAGTACATTGTTGTTAAGTCATGTCCAGCTCTTTGCAGCCCCATGAACTGCAGCGTATCCGGCTTTCCTGACCTTCACTATCTCCCAGACTATTCACTTTATCATCATGCTGTATATTAGATCCTTGGACCTATTTATCTTATAACTGAGATCTTTTACTCTTTGACCAACATCATCCCATCCCCCAGGTTCTGGCAACTACCATTCTATTTACTCTTTCTGAGTCTGAATTTTCTTTAAGAGTCCACATTTAGGTGACACAAATAGTATTTTTCTGTCTGGCTTATTTTAGTTATGATAATGCTCTCTAGGGACATCCATGTTATAACAGATGGCAAAATGTCTTTCTTTATTATGGCCAAATAATATTCCTCCAAGTGTGTGTGTTGTATGTTTTAATCCATTTATCCTTCAATAAACACATAGGTTGTTTCCATATCATTGCTATTGTGAATAGCACTGCAATAAAATCAGAAGTACAGATATCTCTAAGACAGTGATTTCATTTCTCACTCCAGTGATCTAGGAGTGTGATTGCTGGATCATATGGTAGTTCTATATTTAATTTTTTAAGGAACACCCATACTGTTCCATGTGACTATAACAATTTACATTCTGACCAAGAGTGTATGAGGATTTCATTTTCTCCACATCTTCATTACTACTTGATGTTATCTTTTTGATAATAGAAATACTAAGAAATTAGAGGTGATATCTCATTGTAATCTTTATTTGCTTTTCTCTGACAGTTTGTGATGCTGAGTTTCTTTTCATCTGTCTGTTGGTCATTTGTCAGCCTTCTTTGGAATTTCTGTTTAGGTCCTTTATCCCCTTTGTTGCGTTAGTTTATTTGGTTATTTTGCTACTGAATTGTAAGAATTCTTTACATGCCTTTGATACTAACCTATCATCAGATAAATGGTTAGCAAGTATTTTCTCCCATTTCATAGATTACCCTTTCGTTTTGTTGATTGATTTTTCCTATGAAAAAAGTTTTCAATTTGATGCAGTCCCACTTGCTTATTTTTGCTTTTATTGCCTGTACATTTGTCAATAAACCCAAAAAATCATCACCAGTGTGTCAAGGAAACTTACCCCATTTTCTTATATGAGTTTTATGATTTTAGTTCTTAAATTTAAGACATCAATCCATTTGGGGAAGTTTTTGTATATAATATAGGATAAAGGGCCCATTTCATTCTTTTATATGTGGATATTTAGTGTTCCCATCACCATTTATTGAAAAGACTATCCACTCCTTGTTGTGTATTCTCAGCACTTTCATGGAAAATTAGTTGACCATAAATGCATGGGTTGATTTCTGGGCTCTCTTTCCTGTTCATTGATCTTTCTGTCTGTTTTTATGACAATTTTGTTTTGATTACCTTTGATATGTGATCCCTCCAGTTTGGTCTTTTTGCTCAAGATTACTTTAAGTTACAAAGGGTCCTTTGAGGTTCCATATGAATTTTAGGATTGCTTTTTCTATCTTTGTGAAAAATGCCATCAGAATTTTGATAGATATTTCACTGAATCTGTAGATAGATTTGGATAATATGGACATTTTAACAATATTAATTTTAATACTAGTTTTAACAATATGAATTTTTCTGATTCATGAACACAGGATATCTTTCCATTATGTTATATCTTCCTCAATTATTTTCATTATTGTTTATAGCTTTCAATGTACTGATCTTTTACCTCATAGGTTAAATTTATCCCTAATTGTTTTATTCTTTTGATGCTATTGTAAATGGGATCTATTTTTTATAATTCCTTTTTTGAATGTTCATTTTTACTATATAGGAATGCAACTGATTTTTGCATGTTGATATTATATCCTTCTGATTTACCAGTTTTGTTTATTAACTCTCTAGCAGTTCTTGGGTATAGTCTTTAGGATTTGCTATATATAATATTGAGTCATACCCAAAGAGAGGCAACTTTAGTTTTTCCTTTCTGATTTGAATGCTTTTTCTTTCTTTTCCTTGCCTAATTAATTAGGACCTTCAGTACTGTGTTGAATTGAAAAGGCAAGAATGTGCATTCATGACTTGTACATGATCTTAGAGGAAAAGCTTTAACACTGATGAGTATGATTTTTGGTTGTGGGCCTGTCATACGTGGCCTTTATTCTGCTGAGATACATTCATTTTGTACCTAATTTTTGAGATTTCTATTATGAAGTTATGTTGAACTTTGTCAAATACTTTTTCCACAAATATTGATGATTTTCATCCTTCTTTATTTTAATGTGGCATATCACAGTTATTAAATAATGTATGTCAAACCATTTTTTTATCCCAAGGATAAATCCCACATATTCATGATGTGTGTTCCTTTTAATGTGTTGGTGAATTTGCTTTACTAGCATTTTGTTGAGGGTTTTTGCATCTCTGTTTATCAAGGATATTGGCCTGTATTTTTATTTTATTATGATGTCTTTGTCTGGTTTCAGTATCAAGTTAATAATGGCCTAATAAATAATTTGAAAGTGTTTCTCCTCTTCAATATTTCAGAGTAGTTTGAGGAGAATTAGTTTTAATTTTTTTCTTAAATATTTGGTAAAATTCACCGGTGAAGCCATTCTGGTTCTGGACTTTTTTTTATTGGACAATTTTGGGTTATTGATTCAACCTCCTTATTATTAAATCGGCCTCTTCAGATTTTCACTAGGTTGGCCAAGAAGTTCATTCAATTTCCCCACATCAGCTATGGAAAAATCCAAATGAAGTTTTTGACCAACCCAATTCTAAGAATCTTTGGGTAAAAGAATTTTTGATGAACCTCACAATATTTCAGGGCTAGTTTGCTGAAAAGTATACTGCTTAAATTATCTGTGAAACTGGTTAAACTCAAGAACATATAAACAAATTTTTAATTAAAAAACCAACAATTTGTAGATAAAATATATTTTTCAAATTCCATATTCAATTTTAATTTTTCTTCTTTAATCTTTTATTAGTTTTCAGAAGGTTTAAATTTTATTTTATTTTAAATTAAAGGAAATTCAGAATTCCTAAACTGTATGCTTTCTCTACCCACTCCAGTGCTCTTGCCTGGAGAATCCCAGGGATGGGGGAGCCTGGTGGGCTGCCGTCTATAGGGTCACACAGAGTAGGACTTGGCTTTCCATTCTAGCAGACTTTTTCATTTTTAAAATAATACAGTCACATAGTCTAAGTGTGTGCGTGTATAAATATATATGGTGTCATTAATATAATTCTTATATATGAGAATAGTTCAGTTCAGCCTCTCAGTTGGGTCCAGCTCTTTGTGACCCCATAGACTGCAGCATGCCAGGCCTTCCTGTCCATCACCAACTCCCGGAGTTTACTCAAACTCATGTCCATCGAGTTGGTGATGCCATCCAACCATCTCATCCGCTGTCATCCTCCTCTTCTCTTCCTGCCTTCAATCTTTCTGAGCATCAGGGTCTTTTCCACTGAGTCGGTTTTTCACATGAGGTGGCCAAAGTATTGGAGTTTCAGCTTCAAAATCAGTCCTTCCAATGAATATTCAGGACTGATTTCCTTTAGGATGGACTGGTTGGATCTCCTTGCAGTCCAAGGGACTCTCAAGAGTCTTCTTCAACACTACAGTTCAAAAGCATCAATTCTTTGGCACTCAGCTTTCTTTATAGTCCAACTCTCACATCCATACCTGACTATTGGAAAAACCAAAGCTTTGACTAGTTGGACCTTCACTGACAAAGTAATGTCTCTGCTTTTTAATATGCTGTCTAGATTGGTCATAACTTTTCTTCTAAGGAGCAAGCGTGTTTTAATTTCATACCTGAATGCCAATATCAACTTGTATTGTTAGTCCTTTTTATTAAGTAGTATACTATTTAACTGTTTTGTTGAATTTAAAAATCTAATGACTTTCATGTAAATCAAGTTTTTCACTTAATATATAGTCATTTAATCTGATTTTTACTTGATAAAATTTTAATTTTTACTCAACTACTTTATAAAATAATATGTTTAAGCTTCAATTTCTGAAATTATATATGATTTAGTTGTGGATCAAATACTACAGTGAATTTTTTTTCTAATAGTGGATAATAGAGTGTTACACATGGATATAAGTTGATATATATATAAGCTATTTATAAGCTGCAAATAGTGTAGGAAATTGATATGTGCAGACCTATAATCTTTTAAAATTACATCTATAAGAAATAGAAATGAAAAATAAGAGGAAACAAATTCTAGCATTTCCTTCAAAGTCATTCCTTTAAAAGAATATCCATCACCAGACTATTACTCCTCACATTACAGAATGTGTACATTCAAACGCAAGAAAAAAGAAAATGAAGTATACATACTAGAATGGAAGGAACAATATTATGATTTCCTCTGGGCAATAAAAATCTCTTTCTATAAAACAAGTCCAAAAATATAAGCCAGAAAAATAGTAAAATATTAGAATGAAAAGGTGAATAAGTTCCATTAAGTTGCTGAATACTATTGAACATTTTTAAGATGGCCAATTAGGAAAATTAGTCCAGCTAAAAGTAACAATCAGGACTTTTACTCACGAAATGTAAAAGTGCACACAAGAGACAAAGAGGCAGGCTCCTCAGTGTTCCATTTTCCTTCACAGAATGGCACTGGGTGAGAGTCAGGAAGATACAGCTCAGCTGGGGAGAACTGTCCCCCTGCCAGGGAGCCTGAATGAAAGACTGCTACCTATTATGGACTCATGAACCAAGGCAGAAGGGAGAGAAGAAAGGGCTAAAAATGAAAAGGGACTGACTCAAGGTGGAGAAGAATGCCTCAAAAATGACATTCTCCATGCCAAGCTACTACATAACAAAAAACATAGTTTTTGCATTTAATTAATTCATATTTTCATTATGAAATATTTAAAATACAATGAAAAGGTGAATGCTAAAATGAATTCATGAACTTAATGTTAGGAATTATCAACATGCTTTATTTCTTGATTCACATTTTAAAGTAATATAACCTTTATTACATAAAGATGTGGACATAGATACTGTAGAAAGAAAATATGTATAAATGAAAATGACAGAATGAAAACAACATGGTTATATTATTCTAAGATAATTTGATTTGTTCAGTTGCTCAGTTGTATCTGACTCTTTGTTACCCAATGGACTGCAGCATGGCCAGGCTTCGCTATCCTTCACCATCTCCTGGAGTTTGCTCAAACTCATGTCCATTGAGTCAGTGATGCATCCAGCCATCTCATCCTCTGTCATCCCCTTCTCCTCCTGCCTTCAATCTTTCCCAGGATCAGGGTCTTTTCTAATGAGTCAGCTCTTATCAGGTGGCCAAAGTATTGGAGCTTCAACTTCAGTATCAGTCTTTCAAATGAATATTCATGACTGATTTTCATGAGAATTGACTGGTTTGATCTCCTTGCAGTCTACAGGGCTCTCCAGAGTCTTCTCCAACAACATAGCTCAAAAGCATCAGTTCTTTGGTGCTCAGCCTTCTTTATGGTCCAACTCTCACATCCATACATGACTCATGGAAAAACCATAGCATTGACTGGTGGTGGTGAAGTCGCTCAGTCGTGTCCGACTCTTTGCGACCCCATGGACTGTAAACTACTAGGCTTCTCTGTCCACGGGATTCTCCAGGCAAGAATACTGGAGTGGATTGCCATTTCCTTCTCCAGGGGATCTTCCCACAGAGCTTTGTTGGCAAAATAGAGTCTCTGCTTCTTAATACACTGTCTAGGTTTGTCATAGCTTTTCTTCCAAGGAGCAAACGTCTTTTAACTTCATGGCTGCAGTCACCATCTGCAGTGTTTTTGGAGCCTTTAAAAATAAAGTCTCTCACTGTTTCCATTGTTTCCCCATCTATTTGCCATGAAGTGATGGGAACAGATGCCTTGATCTTCATTTTTTGAATATTGAGTTTTAAGCCAGTATTTTCACTCTTCTCTTTCACTTCCATCAAGAGGCTCTTTAGTTCCTCTTCACTTTCTGCCATAAGGGTGGTTTCATCTGAATATCTGAGGTTATTGATATTTCTCCTGCAATCTTGATGCCAGCTTGTGCTTCATTCAGCCCAGCATTTTGCATGATGTTCTCTGCATGTTAAATAAGCAGGTGACAATATACAGCTTTGATGTTCTCCTTTCCTAATTTTGAATGAGTTCGTTGTTTCATGTCTGGTTCTAACTGTTGCTCTTGGCCTGCATCAGATAAGGTGGTCTGGTATTCCCATCTCTTGAAGAATTTTCATTTTTTTTTTTTGATCCACACAATCGAAGGCTTTAGTGTAGTCAATGAAGTAGATGTTTTTCTGGAACTCTCTTGCTTTTTCTGTGATCCAACAAATGTTGGCAATTTGCCATTCTGAGAACCTTATTGTAGACATTTACTTTTCCTTTAGTCTGTGTGTGTATGTATATGTATTTTTTATTTTTACTAAAATGAGATCATATAGTATATGCTCTTTTGTACCCTATTTTTCCTAGTAATGATTTCTATTTGCTCTTGAAATTAAGTTTGTCTTAATAATTTAATAGTTTGCTTAAACCAGTAGGCAATGACAACCATGTATTGCACCTTACTTTCATGCCATTGAAATCTCCTCTAATCTAGCACAGATCCTTTTGTATTACTTATACAAAAGTGATCAATGCAAAGAAATAGAGGAAAATAATAGAATGGGAAATACTAGAGATCTCTTCAAGAAAATTAGAGGTACCAAGGGAATACTTCATGCAAATATGGGCTCAATAAAGTACAGAAATGGTATGGACCTAACAGAAGCAGAAGATATTAAGAAGAGGTGGGAAGAATACACAGAAGAACTGTACCAAAAAGATCTTCACAACCCAGATCACTCAACTAGAGCCAGACAACCTGGAATGTGAAGTCAAGTGGGCCTTAGGAAGCATCAGTGTGAACGAAGTTAGTGGAAGTGATGGAATTCCAGTTGAGCTATTTCAAATCCTAAAAGATGATGCTATGAAAGTGCTGCACTCAATATGTCAGCAAATTTGGAAAACTCAGCAGTGACCACAGGACTAGGGAAGGTCAGTTTTCATTTCAATTCCAAAGAAAGGCAATGCCACAGAATGCTCAAACTACCACACAATTGCACTCATCTCACATGCTAGTAAAGTAATGCTCAAAATTCTCCAAGCCAGGCTTCAGCAATACCTGAACTGTGAAATTCCAGATGTTCAAGCTGGTTTTAGAAAAGGCAGAGGAACCAGAGATCAAATTGCCAACATCTGTTGGATCATAGAAAAAGCAAGAGAGTTCCAGAAAAGCATCTATTTCTGCTTTATTGACTATGCCAAAGCCTTTGACTGTGTGGATCCCAATAAACTGTGGAAAATTCTGAAAGAGATGGGCATACCAGACCACCTGACCTTCCTCTTGAGAAACTTATATGCAGGTCAGGAAGCAACAGTTGCTTCCATTTAGTCAGGCTATGGTTTTCCAGTGGTCATGTATGGATGTGAGAGTTGGACTGCAAAGAAAGCTGAGCGCCGAAGAATTGATGCTTTTGAACTGTGGTATTGGAGAAGACTCTTGAGAGTCCCTTGGACTCCAAGGAGACCCAACCTGTCCATCCTAAAGGAAATCAGTCCTGGGTGTTCACTGGAAGGACTGATGTTGAAGCTGAAACTCCAATACTTTGGCCACCTGATACAAAGAGCTGACTCATTGGAAAATACCCTGATGCTGGGAAAAAATTGAGGGCAGGAGGAGAAGGGCATGACAGAGGATGAGATGGCTGGATGGCATCACCAACTCAGTGTACATGATTTTGGGTAAACTCCAGGAGTTGGTGATGGACAGGGAGGCCTGGCGTGCTGTGGTTCATGGGGTTGCAAAGGTTGGACTCGACTGATTGACTGAACTGAATTAATGGGTAAGGTAATTAAATAAGTATAAAATTAATGTACCAATCGAAGGAATAAGCACAGTGAAGAGAGTGTGGTGTGGTGAGCTGTTAGTTAAGGTATGATCATTGCCCTCCTTTCTAAAGAGATAGCACTTCAGCAGACATTTCAATTATGTGAATGCCATGTATACTGAACTTAAATATTTGAGATTCCATAGTTATAGTTTATTCATATTCTGTTATCTTCCAACCATGTGTTTCAGAGGATTTAAAAATGGGATATTTAATCTAATTTTTTAATGATAACAATTAAGGTTATAAGATGGACTTCCCTGGTGGCTCAATGGTAAAGAATCTGCCTGCCAGTGTGGGATTCAAGGGTTCAATTCCTGGGTCAAGAAGACCCCCTGGAGAAGGAAATGGCAACTCACTCCAATATTCTTGCCTGGGAAATCCCACAGACAGAAGAACCTGGCAGTCTACAATCCATAGGTTTGCAAAGAGTCAGATATAACTTGGTGATTAAATACAAAAATGTCATGAGACACTATTTCTAAAAATAGATATATTAACACTTACAAGAGAAAGGATAAATATTAGCCTCTGAGGACTTACCTATAGGAACAGAAATTAGATTTTTCCTTGATTTTTCTTTTATAAGAGCTCACTTCATTAATTTAAACATGTTATTTGTATAATTTTGTGATTAAAGAATGAAAAGATACTACATGAGAATTTTTTTAAGGACACCAAAATGTGAATTTCAAAGAGTATTTTAAACATAAAGAAAGTTAAAGGCTTTAAATTGTAATGCCTCAATGTTTTAGGTGCCAAAAAACCAAATGCTCTTTTGCTTTATATAACAGCTCATTCATAGAACTAGCCTAATTCCTTGGAGTTAAAATGAACTAGTAGCTGCATTCTCAATATCTGATTGCCTTTAACATCTTGTCCTGAAGAAACTAAAGCAACTGAAATAAGATAATTTTTTTTTCTAAGAAGTATAGCAGACTTTTCCTTGGTCCTAACCGTTTTGACATCTATTTTCATCAGGAAAATAAATGGAAGTGAGCTATCAGCCACTAGCATTTGAGACTGGGTTAAAATATCCTGCAAGCTATAGAGTCCTGTTTCCATAGAAGTAACGTTTGGATTGTTGAAAATAGAAGATAGATTTTAAAACCAGTGTGTGCTTCTACTAGTGAAAAATCGTGCAGATGTGTTTTCACATTTGTAAGACAGGGGTGGTAGAATAATTCTCTGAGCTTTCCAGTGTGATCTGAAAGTCTGTGGGGGAGAAATGAAACTTCCATAAGTTTTGAGTTGAGAAGTACGGGCTTATTAGTTTATTAACAATGACATAAGAGCACCATAATGCTTCCTAAGAGATCAGAAACATCAAAGTTTTCTGTTTATTGTAGTTTGAAAGCTTTAATGTACTTAGTCTGCGTTCGTGATTTAGTCACTTGAGAGAACACAGAAAGCTGGCATTTTAAAGCTTGAAATTAATAATTGGAAATAAGAGTAGAAATACTTTTATCCCTTCTAAGATGAAGCCAAACACTGAATGTGTATCATCATTATTTGATTGCTGATGTGGACATAATTGAAATCAAAGAATACAACTGTAAATAATTTCTATCAAGGTGGTTTGGGATATTTAACATGGTCTTCTCTTTTGTATGTACATGTATTTTTGAAATGGAATCTTATCAAAGTTTATTAGAGGATCAATGTTGGCATTTTTAATAGCCTAGGAATATTGGATAATGGGAGAAGTAAATTATAAGTATCAAAATTTCAGGTGACTACTCATTGGACAAGACCATGATGCTGGGAAAGACTGAAGGCAGGAAGAGAAGGGGAAGACAGAGGATAAAATGTTTGGATGGCATCACTGATGCAATGGACATGAGTTTGAGCAAATTCTGGGAGTTGGTGATAGACAGGGAAGCCTGGCATACTGCAATTCATGGGGTTGCAAAGACACAACTGAGAAACTGAACTGAACTGAGCCTGATAAAGTGAGAGCAATAGAGATAATATGTTAGGACTTGGATTTTGTATATATATATACCCTGCTTTAAATTATTTCTTTTATATCTAAAGTTATAGATTTACCCATAGTTCTCCTTTGCCTCATTTCACAAGACTAGGGGAATTACTAGTTTGATGCTTCCCAAAAGTTTTAACAAAGAAAAAACATTTCCATGGTAACCCTGGATTTGTCTTGCACTAATTTCTCTTAAAAAGTAGTAGCCTGACTACTGTACTGTAATACAGTACAAGCCTATATTTGTTATTACTGCAAGCCTATATTTGTCATTCTCTGAAAACATAAATCAATCAGTCATGAATATGTGACATTTTCTTTAACAGGAGACCAAGGAAAGCAAATCAAAGTAGAGTCAGATTAAAGCAAAATTATAACATAAGCATCAGCCAGTTAAACTGTCTATCCACATTTGGAACCATTCTGAACTTGATTTAAAGTAATTATGACTCCTGTTACATGTTGGCTTAAGACAAGCAAACACTAGCTGATTATTGACGTTCCAACTCTTGGACCTCAAAAATTATTAGTAATTCTAATTTCCCAAGAGGATATCATCAACAGTAGATTCAGCTGATATTAATAGAAAATCTGTAGGCATAAAGTTTCAAGAACCTCAATGTTTAGGATTCTTTGACCATTCTGCTCGTGGGGATTTGATGCTGATATGACCTCCCATTATATTTCACACTGCTAACCCAATGCCAAATTATTAGGCTTTCAGAAAGGTTGAGGAACATACAGTAAGCCTGTAGTTCTAGGATTTAGACATTGCAGAGAAGCATGGAAGAGTGGTTTAGGGTTGAAATCTGTGTAACACTTCTGCATCTACAACTGGAGCTTTTACAAAGAAATATCTCTTGTGCTCATTAGAGAAAATACTAGAAGGAAGGTTCCACCCCCGTTCCACCCCCTTTTCTACACTGAAATGCTTCAAGATCTTTTCCAAATAGTTAGGGCTTATCAACTTCATACAATCTGCTAAAAGTTAGATGATTAACAATGCCAAATGAAAGAGTCAAGATCGAGGAAGAGAAATGGAAATAGATCTAGAAGTAATACGCTCCTCATTACACTTTATTGGATGAGTTTTAGTATTTGATTCAAAGCCCTAAATGAACTAATTTCTGCGTAGCTCATGGAAATTGTCTCCTGTTAATATTCCTTAGACATGTTAAATTTTCCCATTTAATCATTTATTCTCAGTATATATAAAAACACGCAGTGTTCAGTACTGAAAGCAAAGTCCCTGTCCTGGGCATTTATTTTCTAGTCTGGGGAGTGGGATGGGTCAAGATAAAAGATAAAATATAAATGATTAGATAAGATAATTTCAGATAGTGATGAATGCTAATCAGAAAATAAGTAAAGGATAATTAATGAGTTACTGAATTGAAGAATGGTCCCCAGGATTTGGGTCTTTCAAGGAGATGACCTATGAATAAAACCCAAATAATGAAAAAGAGGCAATCTCAGGGTATTTGAGGAGACTCTGTGGAAAGAGAATGAAAGAAAGTCCTGAGATTGAAATGATGTTGCTACATTCAAGACAGAAAAAAAAAAAAATAGCTCATATGGCCAAAGTATAGTTGGGTCTGGGGAGTTTGGAAAGACACATGCCATGTAGATACTGTATTTAGTCAATGGATATTGTCAGCAGTATTGTCTGAGAGCTTATTCTTGGTCCCCATTCCAGACCTACCAAATTAGAATCTGTACGGCTATTTCTAGGTAATTTGTATGCATCATGAAATTTAAATTAGCACTAGTATATATACAATTCTTGGAGTGATTATTTAGGTAGTAGTATTAGTCTTGATGAAGGTAAAAGAGGAGAGTGAAAAACTCAGCATTCAGTAAACTAAGATCATGGCATCTCATCCCATCACTTCATAGCAAATAGATGGGGAAACAATGGAGGCAGTGACAGATTTTATTTTCCTGGGCTCCAAAATCACTGCAGATGGTGACTGCTCCTTGGAAGAAAAGTTATGACAACATAACAGCATATTAAAAAGCAAGACATTACTTTGCCAACAAAGGTCCATATAGTCAAAGCAATGATTTTTACAGTAGTCATGTATGGATGTGAGAGTTGGGCCACAGAGAAAGCCGAGCACTGAAGAAATGATGCTTTTGAACTGTGGTGTTGGAGAAGACTCTTGAGAGTCCCTTGGACTGCAAGGAGATCCAACCAGTCCATTCTGAAGGAGATCAGCCCTGAGTATTCATTCAAAGGGCTGATTCTGAACCTGAAGCTCCAGTACTTTTGGCCACCTGATGTGAAGAGCCAACTCATTAGAAAAGGCCCTGATGCTCAGAAAGATTGAAGACAGGAAGAGAAGGGGATGACAGAGGATGAGATGGTTGGATAGCGTCACTGACTCAATGGACATGAGTTTGAGCGAGCTCCAGGAGATGGTGAAGGACAGGGAAGTGTGGCACTGCTATAGTCCATGGGGTCGCAAAGAGATAGACATGACTGAGTGTCTGAATAACAACAAATTAATGTTGAAGTTTAGGTTAATTTAAATTTGAAATCTTTAAATAGGAGTTGCTACAAAAACATTGTGTGACTTGAAAAAAAAAAAAAAACACTGGTTTCTGTAGAGACAGAAAACTGGAAGAAGAGAGACTACTTCAGAGGAAATTACAGTATGGTAATTGAGAAATGGACAGGAAATTGAGAGATGGACAGGGAAGCCTGGCAGGTTACAGTCCATGGGCTCACAAAGAGTCAGACATCACTGATGAACTGAACTGAATTGAACTGAGAAATAATTTTGACTTGGACTAGGTTGGATTCAGTGATCATATCAAAAACGTTTTTCCCCAAAAGATTGTAGGACAAATTGGATGTTGGGTAAAAAAAATAATAATAATAATAGTAACAAGAAGTGTTTAGGCAGTTGTGGCTAATTGGATTCTTTTCTGAAATGGAAATAATTAAAGTCAAAAAGGTTTGGTGGGGAAAAATGCATATAATGAAGAGTTCAATTATGGAAATGTTGGATTTGAGAAGATCAATATAGTATGTGAAAAATGCTTACCATTCCATAACAAGAACCCAGGAACCAAGCTGATATTTAAAAGAGCAAAAGATTTGAATAGACATCTTACCAAAAAACATATACACATGGCATAAATACATAGGAAAAGAAGTTTTAAATCATTAGTCATTACATAAATGTAAGTATAAACCAAAATTATTTGTCACACAGTTCAGTTGCTCAGTCGTGTCCGACTCTTTGTGACCCCATGAATTGCAGCACGCCAGGCCTCCCTGTCTATCACCAACTCCCAGAGTTCACTCACATCCATCGAGTCAATGATGCCATCCAGCCATCTCATCCTCTGTCATCCCCTTCTCCTCCTGCCCCCAATCCCTGACAACATCAGAGTCTTTTCCAGTGAGTCAACTCTTCACATGAGGTGGCCAAAGTACTGGAGTTTCAGCTTTACCATCAGTCCTTCCAAAGAACACTCAAGACTGATCTCCTTTAGAATGGACTGGTTGGATCTCCTTGCAGTCCAAGGGACTCTCAAGAGTCTTCTCCAATACCACAGTTCAAAAGCATCAATTCTTTGGCGCTCAGCTTTCTTCACAGTCCAACTCTCTCATCCATACATGACCACTGGAAAAACCATTGACTAGATGAACCTTTGTTGGCAAAGTAATGTCTCTGCTTTTGAATATGCTATCTAGGTTGGTCATAACTTTCCTTCCAAGGAGCAAGTGTCTTTTAATTTCATGGCTGCAATTACCATCTGCAGTGATTTTGGAGCCCCCCCAAAATAAAGTCTGACACTGTTTCCACTGTTTCCCCATCTATTTCCCATGAAGTGATGGGACCGTAGGCCATGATCTTCATTTTCTGAATGTTGAGCTTTAAGCTAACTTTTTCACTCTCCTCTTTCACTTTCATCAAGAGGCTTTTCAGTTCCTCTTCACTTTCTGCCATAAGGGTGGTGTCATCTGCATATCTGAGGTTATTGATATTTCTCCTTGCAATCTTGATTCCAGCTTGTGTTTCTACCTACTCACTAAAAAAGAATAAGAATTCTTAGAGTGGCAGTGCTTATATTTGGTGAAAATACAAAGCTACAGGAACGCATATATTTTTTATATGAATAAGAAACTTCTGAAAAGAAGCATGCAATTAACTTCAAAGAGGAAAAAAGTGAGAATGTCATTAGACTGCTGACAAAAAACATACTAGAATAATTTGAATAAAACCCTTCAAAATGAGTGAAAATTATTTAAACATAAAACTTGATTATATTTAATGAAATGGCCAATTAAAAATTATAACCATCACTAAAAGATACTTTTTAAATATACAGAGATTCAGAAAAGCTAGTGTGAACAGTCCTCTGGAAAAGAAAATTATTATTCTTAGTTGAGCAAAACAACAAGAAAAGGGATTGCAAAAAAGAGGAGGGTAGAACATCTAAGAATGACTCAGATCAGCAGTAAGATCAAATCCTAAGGTGACAGACATGCTGTAAGTTAGAATAAAATTAGTCCAAATTCTGTAAAGAAGTCAGAAGGCCTCCATAAAAATGTCCTTAAGAAGACCAGTATCCTCAGAAGCCTGCCTTGTATTAGCACGGAAGTTCTAGACAAAGAGAGGTGAGGTAAAACAAGTACTTTCCATTGTAATAAAGAGAAAATGATCAAGTTGGGGACTTAAAAACCAGAAAAGGCAGTTTTGTGGCATTATCAGTGGCATGGAAATTTTTCCCTTGATAGTCATTGGTAAATTATGAAAATAACTTACAAAATAATTATGTTGTCCTTCCTAACATTTTCCCCTTACATTTTCTAGTAATGGTCTCTTTGAGCAACATATATTTAATGCCATAAAATAAACATCTTCCATTTTAGGTGTCGAATCCCAGTAATAAATTCACAAGAGATCATATGTAATAGCAATGTTTTTAATTTTTGAGTGGATTTATACAGAACACTAGGAAGTCAGTTATTATAGAATAAAATGCTATAGTAACATGAGGATAAAGATGATGTTAGTCAGGACTCAGCCAGAGAAGCAATAGGAAACATACACACACATGAATGTGGGTATATGAATATGTTATGCACGTATTTTATAAAATATTTTAAGGAACTGGCTAGGCAAATCAGAAGTTCATGGGGTAAGGCAGACAGAAAGGGAAGACTGTATGCGCATGTGCTGAAGTTTGGAGTCTTTTTACTGCAAGTTGATAACAGCCTTATGTATACCTATCTTAAGATAACCGTTGCAGTATCATTGCATGATTTTGTCAATGTATTGATTAGAAAAGAAGAATGATTGTGAGACAGTTTTTGAAAGTGAAACAGTCAATTGAATATAAAGTCATTTTAAAATGTCTTTTTACTCCATAAAGAGATTTCTTCATTTTGGAAACCCTGAACTGTATCTCTTTGGTTTAAAGCAAAGAAAGGGGTGGTTAAGTGATGGAAACTACCAGAACAATTACTGATACTGAAAAATAAGCACCATAAAAATGTAGAAATTTAATTTGACTATCAGAACAGCTCCTTACCAGCTATTCACTCCTAATCAGCCTCAAGTTGTAATGAATAGAATAATAAGCACCATTAGAATAATTCACTATTCATCAAGAATAATAAACCACTTAGAATAACAAGGCTAAAATAATAAGCCAGTGCTTAAATCATGGGGAAAGATTAGGAGGAAGAAAGGAGATTCTCAAAGGAGTTGAGATTATTGTTGTTCTAAATTACTGAGCTCCCCTAATGTATTGAATTCAGTATTGACCTTCTCCATCCCCTACTTCTGCCTCCTACTCAGTATCACTCAGTGTGCTCCCTAGACCACCTACATCAGACTCACCTAGAGACAGAAAGAGATGAGGGAGCAGGGGTTAGGAGGAGACTGATTTCTAAGACTCCATTCTAACGGGGATCGTTCTTATTTATAAACCTATCTGCTGTTTTCCCTCAGTGCATTTGCTTCTGCTGTCCCTTCTACCTAGAATGAGCTTGAGTTCTAAATTTAGCTGTTAAAAATCTACTCGTCATTTAAGGTCAGATCAATAGCTATTTCCTTCTTTATCCTTCTTAAATTCAATACCCCACCCACTTACCCAGCCTATACAAAGTGGAAGTAGAATTCAGATAACCTCAGCAATAAGAAAAACTAAAAATTACTTAAATTCCTTGCATATGAGAAATAGAGAAGAGAAAATCTTAAGATGTTCACTTGAAAACAATTTCCTTTCTTAGTAATACTAAGTTGCTCTTAACAAAAAAAACTAAATAGATCTATGTAAAATAGTGACTAAATTACTGTTACAAAGATAGAATAAAGTAGATTTTTTAAAGATGATAGAATATCAATCAGTTCAGTTCAGTCACTCAGTCATGTCCAGCTCNTTCACTTGAAAACAATTTCCTTTCTTAGTAATACTAAGTTGCTCTTAACAAAAAAAACTAAATAGATCTATGTAAAATAGTGACTAAATTACTGTTACAAAGATAGAATAAAGTAGATTTTTTAAAGATGATAGAATATCAATCAGTTCAGTTCAGTCACTCAGTCATGTCCAGCTCTTTGTGACCCCATGAATAGCGGTGAGCCAGGCCTCCTTGTCCAGCACCAGCTCCTGGAGTTCACTCAAACTCATGTCCATTGAGTTGGAAATAAAGGCAAATACTGATCTCTTTTTATATACAGAATGTAAAACAAACAAGTTCATACATACAAAGATACAGAAAACAGGTTGTGGTTGCCAGAGGAGGATGAGGGGTTGGAGAATGGGTTGCTTTTTTTTTTAAATAAACTGAATTTTTAAAAATAGATGTGACTTTCAGTAAGAGATATACTGATATAAAATATAATTATATTTGGTTTTGTTACCTTTACCGCTATGTTTTAAGAAAAATGAACACTTGAAAGTGCTATAAATAGAGGAGGGAATTTTAGGTCTTTTCCAACCCTGATACTCTCTAGATCAATATTTTTCAGGTTTAGGACTGTCTTCCTTTTCAGCAACTGTGTCAGTCAATTGACTGCTCTGTGATTCTCTAAGTTTAACATTATATGTATATATACATATATATATATATTTTACATATATATGTTTGTGATGCCTGAATGAGAAAATGCATACATTAATGAGATGATTTCAGCAAAGCATTTTGAAAAATGTAGTCTGAAGGAATGTGTACACATATGAAATAGTAGTAAAATATAAACTAGTAGTAAAATTAGCCCTAATTCTCTTTCTCCAATATTTGACTTTCTACAAGCATAACACCTGTAGTGAAAACACCAATATTGATTTGGTCAAGAATTTTTAGCTCTTTTTAATTATACTGTGTTTGTATTCCTGAAGAGATAAATGATTTAGAATTCATTTAAATATTTCTATGCTATTTGATAACTGTATTTTATAATACATGATAACTGATGATATCTTCCTTTAAAGGGAACATGTAGATAATTGTATCCAATGAAAAGCCTGACACTCTAAGAAGCAGGAAGCTCTTTCAGTA
Organism: Oreotragus oreotragus; assembly: GCA_006410675.1. NCBI lineage: Eukaryota > Metazoa > Chordata > Mammalia > Artiodactyla > Bovidae > Oreotragus > Oreotragus oreotragus. Next base: position 347,724 of record SJYX01004265.1, on the reverse strand, counting down.
CTTTTCATATGGCTCATTATGTAGTGAAGAAGTGCATTTACCAAACTGTCTGTCTTTTGGCTGCAGCTTTGATAGGAAAAGCAAACAAGTTCTTTGATATGCGTGTTTAATTTTGCATGTGCTCAGTTGCTCATTTGTTTCTGACTCTGAAACCCCATGGACTGTAGCCCGCCAGGCTCCTCTCCCCATGGATATCTCCAGGCAAAAATACTGGAGTGGGTTGCCATTTCCTACTCCAGAGGATCTTCCCAAACCAGGGACTGAACCTATATCTCCTACATTGGCAGGCAGATTCTTTATCACTAGTGCCAGCAGAGTAGCTGGACTTAATGAATTAAGCTAGACTTAATAAATCCATACAACCAGTGTAGAAATCAGAAATCAGTACTGAAGTCTGCACAGTTTAACACAACATGGACTGCATAAAAATGCTGGCAAAGGATGAACTCCTTTTTTAGTGGTTTAAATTAGGAAAATATTCCCTATGCTTGAAACTGTTTTAACTGCCAGTCTTATTGCAAACTCTTATCTGTTCCTTTTCTCTGTTCTTAGCAAGTTCATACAGGAGAGAATTAGAAAGAAAACATGTTTCCAATAATTGTAGTGAATGTATGTTTCCAATAATTGTGGTGAATGCATGGGTTCCACAAAACTGTGAAAAGCCCTTGGTAATGAAATGAAAACTTTTTTGCAAATGATGCCATTAGATAGCAACTAACAAATAATGTTATCATCAGAGGTTAATATCTGATATGACCTAAAAAAGAGAAGCAAATATACTTTTATAGAAAATAGACTGAGCTTTAATTTTATTCTCAACAAATGTTTGTTTAATTTTTTAAGTTCACTGGCTAAAGCCCTGAGAAATATTCCTGTGAAATTCTGCTCATAGCCAATGTAAAAAATTAAGTCTAGCCCCCAGCTTCTTATTGTTTGAATCCATTTTTAGCTAACCAAGTCATTGTCAGGATGAAAAACTGCACACTGGGCGCTTTATCAAGGTGCTCAGTTGCTCAGTTCAGTTCAGTCGCTCAGTCGTGTCTGACTCTCTGCGATCCCATCAATCGTAGCACGCCAGGCCTCCCTGTCCATCACGAACTCCCAGAGTTCACTCAGACTCACATCCATCGAGTCCGTGATGCCATCCAGCCATCTCATCCTCTGTCGTCCCCTTCTCCTCCTGCCCCCAATCCCTCCCAGCATCAGAGTCTTTTCCAGTGAGTCAACTCTTTGAATGAGGTGGCCAAAGTACTGGAGTTTCAGCTTTAGCATCATTCCTTCCAAAGAAACCCCAGGGCTGATCAGTCATGTCCAAATCTTTGTGCCCCGTGGACTATAGCCCACCAGGCTCCTCTGCTTATGGAATTTTCCAGGCAAGAACACTGTAGTGGGGTGCCATTTCCTACTCCAGGGAAGCTTCCCAACCCAGGGATTGAACTCATGTCTCTTGGGTCTCCTACATTGGCAGATGGATTCTTTACCACTAGCGCTATAGCAAACTCCTTCAAAGTGCCTTTCATCACTATTGGCTTGTATGGAAAATTTATATGATGATGATGATTCTGGAAACTAAAACACCCAAAGTATTTGGCCATATCTACAAATAGAGACAAACAAAAATAGGTGCTCATCCTTTTTTCCTTCCTTCCCTCCCTTCCTGTCCCTCCCACCCCACCTCTCTCTCTCACTTTTAGAAAATTAGATGCTATTGGAGGAAAACATTATCCTCTACCCTTCTAAGTTCTTCTGGCTGGTCTAATAATTAAATTGATATGAGAGAGACTAACAGGAGAAAATCAAACAAAAGTTTAATAACATGCATACATGGGGGAGACTGAGGAAAACAGGAATTCACCGAAATGGTTGAAACCCTCACTTTAAATACTGTCTTCAGCTTAAAACAAAAGAGAATGTTAGGATAGTGGCTTGGGACTTGAAAGGAGAGGAAGGCAATTGACCTGGAGATGGGAAAGAAAATGTTTGGTAAAGAAACGTTTGCTGGGCTGTGCAAAGATAGTGGGACACAGAGAGGAATTTTAACACATATGGCTAGTTATCCCCATCTACATACCTAGTTCATACTATAGTCATCTATGGTGATAGCTCTCTTCCTGGAACAGGTCCTCTAACTGCATTCTTTAGACATTTAGGGGGAGGTCATAGCTTCTTCCTGAGTCTTTTGAACCTTTATTGCCAGCAGCTTGAGATATTCTGCATGCCAAAGAGATAGTCAAGGGTGTAAATTTTGCTCCCTTGACAGTCTACTCTAAATACAGTCAGAAGGGAAGGGTAGAACTCCAGGGAATAGGAGCAGAACATCTAGCTAACCCATACCTTGGGAATGAAAAATAGTTTGAAGACCACTGACTATGAAAACAGTGCCTTCTAGATTGTCTACTAATCTAATAGGCTCCACTTCTTTGAGAACTGTTTTGCCCATTCAAAGATAAAACAAGGTGGATAAATAAGCTAACTGCAATGAGTTCCCTGGGAAAGGGATTTGAGCTAGATTCAGGGATCAGTAGGAATTTGATAAAAAGGAAAACGTAGGCAATCTTATACAAAAGAAGCATATGTGCAAATACAAGGAAAAATAGAGATGTTCTATGTAAATTCCAGTGTGGTTAAACTCTTGAATATGTGGTGCTGATTGTGGAAAATGAGATGGCATTCAATCAGGAAAGGTGTATTTGGGATTAGCAAAAAATTGCAATTCAGGTTTAGCAACAATGGCAAGCTATATGCAAGTCCTTGCACAGGAAGGGAAGGAGAACTCTTATTGAGAGGAAAAGGAAGCTGGGAGGGCTATAGTACATTGAGCCTATGGCTTTTTTTGGCTGAGTTGTTCCTCTTCCAGGAAAGAAGAGTCTTTATTCTTTTGGTGGGGCTCTTTTGGACTTCCCAGGTGGCACAGCAGAAAAGAATCTGCCTACCTCTGCAAAAGATGCAGGTTCAGTCCCTGGGTCAGAAAGAATCCCTGGAGGAAGAAACAACAGTCCAGTCCAGTATTGTTGCCTGGAGAATTCCGTGGACCGAGGAGCTTGGCGCCTCAGTCCATGGGTCACAAAAGAGTTAGATGTAAAGCAAGGAAGGTGAAGGTGAAGTCGCTCAGTCGTGTCCGACTCTTTGAGACCCCGTGGGCTGTAACCTAGTAGGCTTCTCCGTCCATGAGATTCTCCAGGCAAGAATACTGGAGTGGATTGCCATTTCCTTCTCCAGGGGATCTTTCCGACCCAGGGATCGAACCCAGGTCTCCCACATTGGAGGCAGACGTTTTAACCTCTGAGCCACCAGGGAAGCCCAAACGACACTATTATTGCGGGGCATGAGAGCTCCCCCTACTGGTGCCTTGACTTTAATTGGGGTTGCTGCTGCCGCTAAGTCGCTTCAGTCGTGTCCGACTCTGCGACCCCTGTTGCTGTTTATTAATCCCCCCTCCCCTTTGATAATTATCTTTCTCTGAAAGCANTCCGTGATGCCATCCAGCCATCTCATCCTCTGTCGTCCCCTTCTCCTCCTGCCCCCAATCCCTCCCAGCATCAGAGTCTTTTCCAGTGAGTCAACTCTTTGAATGAGGTGGCCAAAGTACTGGAGTTTCAGCTTTAGCATCATTCCTTCCAAAGAAACCCCAGGGCTGATCAGTCATGTCCAAATCTTTGTGCCCCGTGGACTATAGCCCACCAGGCTCCTCTGCTTATGGAATTTTCCAGGCAAGAACACTGTAGTGGGGTGCCATTTCCTACTCCAGGGAAGCTTCCCAACCCAGGGATTGAACTCATGTCTCTTGGGTCTCCTACATTGGCAGATGGATTCTTTACCACTAGCGCTATAGCAAACTCCTTCAAAGTGCCTTTCATCACTATTGGCTTGTATGGAAAATTTATATGATGATGATGATTCTGGAAACTAAAACACCCAAAGTATTTGGCCATATCTACAAATAGAGACAAACAAAAATAGGTGCTCATCCTTTTTTCCTTCCTTCCCTCCCTTCCTGTCCCTCCCACCCCACCTCTCTCTCTCACTTTTAGAAAATTAGATGCTATTGGAGGAAAACATTATCCTCTACCCTTCTAAGTTCTTCTGGCTGGTCTAATAATTAAATTGATATGAGAGAGACTAACAGGAGAAAATCAAACAAAAGTTTAATAACATGCATACATGGGGGAGACTGAGGAAAACAGGAATTCACCGAAATGGTTGAAACCCTCACTTTAAATACTGTCTTCAGCTTAAAACAAAAGAGAATGTTAGGATAGTGGCTTGGGACTTGAAAGGAGAGGAAGGCAATTGACCTGGAGATGGGAAAGAAAATGTTTGGTAAAGAAACGTTTGCTGGGCTGTGCAAAGATAGTGGGACACAGAGAGGAATTTTAACACATATGGCTAGTTATCCCCATCTACATACCTAGTTCATACTATAGTCATCTATGGTGATAGCTCTCTTCCTGGAACAGGTCCTCTAACTGCATTCTTTAGACATTTAGGGGGAGGTCATAGCTTCTTCCTGAGTCTTTTGAACCTTTATTGCCAGCAGCTTGAGATATTCTGCATGCCAAAGAGATAGTCAAGGGTGTAAATTTTGCTCCCTTGACAGTCTACTCTAAATACAGTCAGAAGGGAAGGGTAGAACTCCAGGGAATAGGAGCAGAACATCTAGCTAACCCATACCTTGGGAATGAAAAATAGTTTGAAGACCACTGACTATGAAAACAGTGCCTTCTAGATTGTCTACTAATCTAATAGGCTCCACTTCTTTGAGAACTGTTTTGCCCATTCAAAGATAAAACAAGGTGGATAAATAAGCTAACTGCAATGAGTTCCCTGGGAAAGGGATTTGAGCTAGATTCAGGGATCAGTAGGAATTTGATAAAAAGGAAAACGTAGGCAATCTTATACAAAAGAAGCATATGTGCAAATACAAGGAAAAATAGAGATGTTCTATGTAAATTCCAGTGTGGTTAAACTCTTGAATATGTGGTGCTGATTGTGGAAAATGAGATGGCATTCAATCAGGAAAGGTGTATTTGGGATTAGCAAAAAATTGCAATTCAGGTTTAGCAACAATGGCAAGCTATATGCAAGTCCTTGCACAGGAAGGGAAGGAGAACTCTTATTGAGAGGAAAAGGAAGCTGGGAGGGCTATAGTACATTGAGCCTATGGCTTTTTTTGGCTGAGTTGTTCCTCTTCCAGGAAAGAAGAGTCTTTATTCTTTTGGTGGGGCTCTTTTGGACTTCCCAGGTGGCACAGCAGAAAAGAATCTGCCTACCTCTGCAAAAGATGCAGGTTCAGTCCCTGGGTCAGAAAGAATCCCTGGAGGAAGAAACAACAGTCCAGTCCAGTATTGTTGCCTGGAGAATTCCGTGGACCGAGGAGCTTGGCGCCTCAGTCCATGGGTCACAAAAGANGCAGCTTGAGATATTCTGCATGCCAAAGAGATAGTCAAGGGTGTAAATTTTGCTCCCTTGACAGTCTACTCTAAATACAGTCAGAAGGGAAGGGTAGAACTCCAGGGAATAGGAGCAGAACATCTAGCTAACCCATACCTTGGGAATGAAAAATAGTTTGAAGACCACTGACTATGAAAACAGTGCCTTCTAGATTGTCTACTAATCTAATAGGCTCCACTTCTTTGAGAACTGTTTTGCCCATTCAAAGATAAAACAAGGTGGATAAATAAGCTAACTGCAATGAGTTCCCTGGGAAAGGGATTTGAGCTAGATTCAGGGATCAGTAGGAATTTGATAAAAAGGAAAACGTAGGCAATCTTATACAAAAGAAGCATATGTGCAAATACAAGGAAAAATAGAGATGTTCTATGTAAATTCCAGTGTGGTTAAACTCTTGAATATGTGGTGCTGATTGTGGAAAATGAGATGGCATTCAATCAGGAAAGGTGTATTTGGGATTAGCAAAAAATTGCAATTCAGGTTTAGCAACAATGGCAAGCTATATGCAAGTCCTTGCACAGGAAGGGAAGGAGAACTCTTATTGAGAGGAAAAGGAAGCTGGGAGGGCTATAGTACATTGAGCCTATGGCTTTTTTTGGCTGAGTTGTTCCTCTTCCAGGAAAGAAGAGTCTTTATTCTTTTGGTGGGGCTCTTTTGGACTTCCCAGGTGGCACAGCAGAAAAGAATCTGCCTACCTCTGCAAAAGATGCAGGTTCAGTCCCTGGGTCAGAAAGAATCCCTGGAGGAAGAAACAACAGTCCAGTCCAGTATTGTTGCCTGGAGAATTCCGTGGACCGAGGAGCTTGGCGCCTCAGTCCATGGGTCACAAAAGAGTTAGATGTAAAGCAAGGAAGGTGAAGGTGAAGTCGCTCAGTCGTGTCCGACTCTTTGAGACCCCGTGGGCTGTAACCTAGTAGGCTTCTCCGTCCATGAGATTCTCCAGGCAAGAATACTGGAGTGGATTGCCATTTCCTTCTCCAGGGGATCTTCCCGACCCAGGGATCGAACCCAGGTCTCCCACATTGGAGGCAGACGCTTTAACCTCTGAGCCACCAGGGAAGCCCAAACGACACTATTATTGCGGGGCATGAGAGCTCCCCCTACTGGTGCCTTGACTTTAATTGGGGTTGCTGCTGCCGCTAAGTCGCTTCAGTCGTGTCCGACTCTGCGACCCCTGTTGCTGTTTATTAATCCCCCCTCCCCTTTGATAATTATCTTTCTCTGAAAGCATTGCTGATCAAGACTCAGATTTTCTGATTTCACTGGCTTTTGTCCCTTGATGCCTGGAAGGAATTTCCCTGGATGTAATGTTTCAAGTTGTAGGGAAAGTGTACAGACTGAAGACTTATTGGGGTCATATTTGACTAAAGACAGGTAGGAAGAACTCTGAGGCACTTTGAATCTCTGCATGTTACTAAGATCATAGACACTGGAGATCATCTGAAAGTTTATGTTACCATCAGTTTTGGCAACAGACTTCCAAGAGGCCTGGTCTGGATATCTTGGGAGAGCTGCCACATTAGATGTTGTCTGCTTCAGTTCTGGAAAACCTTTACTTTCAGGTTACAGATGATGTGCAGTTTCAGTCAGTGTCCGGTGCTATCTGTAGGCGTGTCTTGTGAATTCAAAAAACTGTTCCCCGTAGTCTGGCAGCACAAGGATTTATTAGCAGGGGGCCTCTCCAGTTAGGATGGAGAGAGACCTTCTGGGAGTGTCTTTTCTAACAGATGAAATCTCTAGGTTGCGAGGTGTGATGCTTAAAGTCTTTGTTTCCTGAGAGCATACTGTGAAAAGATTGCTCTACCAAGCATCTTTTAGCAACTAGGCCTTTGCAATATAGGAGTAGCTCTCCTTTTATTAGTTGTGACTCAAAAGAGGAAGGAGCCAGGTGCATTGAGTGTCTAATGGCTGTCTCCAAGAGTGTGAGTTGAGTTCCAAAGAAGGTAGATCTGAGATTTAGAAGCACCAACAGCAAAGCTTTTGGCAAAGACATTTAGGAGGTCTCCAAATTTTGCCTATTGAGTCTTAATAATGCCACTAAATGCAGTCATCTAAACCAGAGAATTGAAGGTGGTAATTGGAGTGAAACTTGTAAATCCAGCCAAACAGCACACACTTGTCAAAGAACCTAACCAGTAAAATGAGTTCCTGAATTACTGAAGCTCAAGGGAGTTTCCCAAGTAGGGATAGTCTTTTCCAAAAGTACTTTAGTCACACAAGATGCAGTGACCTGACTGCAAGGCAGGCTTCAGTCCAGTGTGAATGTACAGACAATGACTAAAACATATTTATATCCATGAAACATAGGAAGTTGCATGAAATCCATTTGCCAGACCATGAATGATCCATTAGGCAGTTGAAAATGTCCAGAAACAGTATGAACAGGCTTCCCTGGGTTGTATTTCAGATAAATGGGACAGGTGAAGTAGGCACTTTTTGTGACCTCCTTCATGTTTCTCCACCAGTATTGATTCATGAAGACTATCGTTTTGTCGGTAGACCAATAGTTTACTGCATGTACAGTAATAAATGGTAGAAATCTTAGAGGCTCTAGGAGGACTGTGTTGTTATTGTTCAGAACCAGAGCTCTCTCTTTTTATCCAACCAATAATTGTTGAATTTCCAATTTTGTTTTCCTTTTCTAAGGCCAATTGTTGGGCTTCTTTAGCTAGTTTTTCTAAGATTTGACTGATTTTGATTCTTTTAAGAGCAGCATTCCTTATGGAAATGTCAGCAAGGTGACAACTCTTAGTTTTCAGAGTCAAGTTTAGAATGCCCCAGAATCTTAATACCTGAAGTAGCAGGTAGTAAAAGCATTGGATCTAATAATTCATAAGCAAAGGGGCCATTTCTACTGTATTTCCACTGGAAGTAAGAGGCCATGTTGCCTCCACAGCACTCCAAAGTCATGAGTTACTCTGAAAGCGTATCTATTCTCAGTATAAATATTGATAATTTTGTCCTTGGCTAAAATACAAACCTGGGTTACAGCTCAGATACAAACCTGTTGCACTGGAGTAACCATAGGTAAAGGTGCTGCCTCAATAACATCAGAGGAGTTGTTGTAACCTATTCAGCACAATGTTGAACATCACCACATTTTAAATAAGAACCATCAGTAAACCATGAGAAGGCAGTGTTACTCAAAGAATTTCCTGTAGAGCATCGTGAGTCAGGGTCTTATCTGTCAGTGCTAAGCAGTTGTGAGGGACTTTGTCAGTGATAGGAGGGGAATAGCAGGGTTAGGATTATTACAATGAAAAAGAGTTATGTGAGGAGTGGTTAATAAAAGGTCTTCATAGGAGTTGAGACAGCTGACTAAGAAATGTTGAATGTGGCAAGAATTCAGGAAAGCTTCTGTGCATGAGGTACAGAAATGGTTAAAAGAGATTTCACAACAATTTTTCCAGTGGCTTTAACCAAAAGGCCAGTGGTTGAAATGATTCTAAGGCAAAGAGAGAATAATACTGTATGTGTCAAAACAGTTCCCATGTTTTGGGGTGAGTACCCCAAGGGCATTCCCTTCCTTTTCATATACAGAAAGGGAAAAGGAAATCTGATCTTTGGGAGGCCCAAGGGCAAGTGGATTCATCAAACTCTCATTTAAGGCCTTAAAGTATACGTCATTTGGTTCTTTCACATAGAACTGGGTTGGAGTTGTTACTGTTTAGTAAAACATAACAGAGGTTTGCCATAAGAGATACTTGGAATCCAGTTTTAGTAATAATTGGGCTTCCCTGGTGGCTCAGATGGTAAAGGATCTGCCTGCAATGCAGGAGACTCGGGGGTTCGATCCCTCAGTCCGGAAGATCCCCTGGAGAAGGAAATGACAATCCACTCTAGTTTTCTTGCCTGGAGAATCCCATGGACAGAGGAGCCTGGTGAGCTACACAGTCCATGGGACTGCAGAGTCGGACACGACTGACTAACACTTCACTAAACCAAGATAATCTGTCAGTTGGCTCTTGGTTTGGGGCTTTGGGGGAATTTAGGGCACCATAAAACCTACCTTGTTCTGATGCCTGAAATATTGAAACTGGGTTTGTGCAAACTAAAGCTTTCCTTTGGTGACCTAATGTTTCTTTAAGGCTAAAAGCTTTAATACTGTGTACTGTCTTCCTGTGAGGAAACCTGAAAAAGAGAACAAAGAAGGAATTCATCCACATATTGCAACAAAATAGAAGCCTGAGGAAACTTCCTGTCATCTGGATCAGCCTTCAGTATTTGTGAGAAATAAGAAGGACTCTCAGTAAAACCCTGAGGCATTGGTGTCCAGGTGAAATTTAAATGATAGCAAACTGAAATACTAAGAATTCACAACATAAATCAATAATAGTAAAGAATTTGCTTCCAGTGGGAATGCAGGTTAGTAATATATAAGGGTCTGAAATATCAATGTCAGAGAATAGTGATAATAATAAATGAATAATAATAACAGGGCATCAGAAGTACTGAATAAACCTCCACCCTCAGCCCTCAGGATTTCTGATCAGGAAAATGGGAGATTTACAGAGACTAGTACAAGAGATAATGAGGCCTTGAGCTCAATAATCTTCTATTACCAGTTTGATGCCCTGAAAGGCTTTTTAACTAATAGGATATTGATTGATTCTGGTAAGGGGTTTTAAGAGATCTATTTGAATCCTGATATGAAGTGCTCTGTGAATTCTGCCAGTATCAGCTGGAGAGTTTGCCCTATAGAGTGTGGTAGCTGACTCAAAAAGAACTATGTTTCTAGAATCAGCTCTAGCACAGCCAGAGATGGAGCCAATAAAAGATGTTAAAGGATCATTTAATTAATCTGGTTGGTTACTTTGATTACTATCAAATTCTAGAATTATTTCTCTCTTTTGGGAAAAAGAAATCCCAGCATGATACTTCTCTAAGAAATCTTGGACTAATAAATGGATGGAGGCAGTGGAACTAAGGAGAAAAGGGTGTGTATTTCTCAAAGGGCATTCAGAGACAGGAACATTTTGAGGTTCATTAGAGAGCCCCACTATTTGAACTGCTTTAGTACTCCAAAGTGGGAACTGCTTTATACAATAGTAGTGGAATTGAGCACCCAGAGTAGAGCGCCAGCGTCAATTAGGACTGGAAGCGATTCATCCCCAACCTGCAGAAATGTTTCTCTAAGGCAGTTAAGAGGGAGAATTGAGAAGAGCCCCTGTTGTTTCTCAGAGCCCCACCACTGATAATTGGGAAGGTGTCGGAAAGGCTGCTTAGAGAGCTAAAAGTTCCCAAAGCACTTAAATTTATAACAATCTATTTTTCAGTGTTCTGGCTCTTTGCAATAATAGCAGAAGCGAGGAGGGCTTTGGTTTCATTGCTAGAGTTGAAGATGAAGAATTTTAGTGGTTTTCCTTAAGGTGACTCATCAAGACTGCAAGAAAGATAGTTTACCAGATGGACTAAATCTGAAGTAGGCATAGTTTCTCATTCCATCCTGATTCTTTTTGCTAGAAGGGAAAATCCTGGTTCAGCCCATTAATTAACATAGAGCTAAAATCTCAGTGAAGTACACTGAAAGTCACTCAGTCATGTCTGACTATTTGTGACCCCATGGACAGTAGCCTGCCAGGCTCCTCTGTCCATGGAATTCTCCAGGCAAGAATACTGGAGTGGGTAGCCATTCCCTTCTCCAGGAGATCTTCCCAACCCAGGGTTCAAACCTGTTCTCCTGCATTGTAGGCAGATTCTTTACCATCTGAGCCACTGTATACCCAAGTGGAATTGACATCTGAAGGAAGACCCAAATTTTCTTTGAAAGTGATCTGCAGTCAATTCTAATAGTTATGAATAGAGTTATCAGATTTTTCTGTTCAAGCCTAAACACAAACTAGACAAGCCCTCGAAAGTGCCCAATGAAATCACTTAATAATTGCTCAAGTCTGATCATATAATAAGTTAGCAGGCTAGACTTCCAGATGTAATTCTGGAGGTCTTTTAGGATTTTCCCAATTATTGGTTTTTATCTGTTTCTGGGCCTGGCCTTCCCCCAACAAGCATATAACCTGATATAAGAGAAATCAGGCTGATCTATGAGGATCTTTGGCTACTTTAGGAAAAACTTTGACTATGGGTCACAGTTCGGCTTTAGTCCAGGGAATATCAGAAATTAAGAATTTAGCCTCTGGATCCTGGAAGACTTAGTTTTAAAGGAATAGGTTCTGACAAGTTCCGCAGAAAGGGAAGTTCACCAGAGAACTGATATGCAGGAACTGAGAGTAGAGAGGGAGTATAGAAGGGAAGAAGGAAGATGGTGCCAGAGGCAGGGTGAGAGCAGGAGGAACCGAGGGAAACAGTCAAGATGGCATGAGGAGTATGGCCTGAGAAAAAGTAGCCCAGGAAGAGGAGCAGGCTGACTTTGAAGCCACTGTGTCTTCTTAAAACTGTTTACCTTCGTTAACTTTAAAAAGAGGTAATTTTAGGAGCTTCCCTGGTGGCTCGGTGGTAAAGAATCCTGCCAGTGCAGGAGACACAGGTTCTATTCCTGACCCAGGAGGATCCCACATGCCGTGGGGCAACTAAGTCCATGTCCTACAACTGCTGAAGCCTGCATGCCCTAGAGCACGTGCTCCACAACAGGAGAAGAGGCCATAGTGAGAAGCCCACGCACTGTAACCAGAGCAGCCCCTACTCGCCGCCACTAGAGGAAAGCCCACTCGTCAACAAGGACCCGGCACAGCCAGAAACATAAATAATTCTTTTTTTTTTAAGAGGCAATTTTAGACTCCTAATAACATTTGGAATACTTTAAATACTTTAATATTTAAATATTAATTTTAATTTAAGTCCTTAATTTAATATTTAAATCCTTTAAATCATTCAAAATAGATAGTCCATTTAGTTCCTGAAATTTTAGAGCTGTGATAGTCCAATTCATTTTAAAAATTTTTATTTTTAATTGAAGTATAAGTGCTTTACAATATTGTGTTGGTTTCTACCAAACATCAACATGAGTCGGCCATAGGGCTACCCATGTCCCCTCCCACTTGAACATCCCTCCCACCTCCCCTCTCCATTCTACCCCTCTAGGTTGTCATCTAGCCCCAGCTTGAATTCCCTGGGTCATACAGCAAACTCCCATTGGCTTGTGATAGTCACTTTAAGCAACTTAAGTCTGGGAATTTCAAAACTTCTGTAACAGTCATTGATATTCTAAATTGCCTTTGGTCAGACTGGTCCATTTAGTTAGAAATGCACATAAGGAAGGACCATGGATTTTTAAACATAAAATCAACCAGAGTGCCAATGGAGGTAAAGAGAGCACCATCAAAATATTGACAACTGGGATCCTATTTCTCAAAAGTTATTCTCTAAAGTAAAAGAATAATTTTCAAATAGTCTAAACAACTTAAGGCCACAACAGTTTAAACACTTCAGATAGCTCAAACAACTTGCAATTCACACACATCAGGTAGCTCAAACAACGTCTAGGTTTGATACTAACCAGTTCTAAGGGAGCAGCTTGGTCCCAGAGGAACTAAGTTGAAGACTTCTCAGCTCTAGCCCCATAGAACAGCCTCTATTCTACAGTGATAGGCCAAAGGCTGAGCTGGCTGAGTACCAATAAAACAGGCCCTGTTCCCAAAGGAATAGACCAAAGGCACAGACAGTCTAGTTGAAACAGGGTCATTTCAAGTCAGACCAAAGTGCCAAGTGTGTACTTGCATACAGAACAAGGCCTTAAGTAGGAAAGATAAAACTATAGAATAGATTCTGTACAAAGCCTAGAGTTTCAAAATACAGAAAAAAAATTAAGCTTGGACCCAGGATAAAGCTGTACCTTCAAACTCCATGGTTAGCAAGAGAAGCAGTAGCGATGGACTCAGTGTGGGTAACACACCTGCTTACTCACGAGCCCCTGATTTGTAGGGGGTCTTCTCTGGATCTGTGTACAGGTCACTATAATGTTAACCTAAAATAGACTGCCAGTAATATCTCCAGCAAAAATTGCTTTATTAAGAATTGACACAAAATTGCAGTTCAGGGTCAGCAACCACAATGAGTCACAGACTATGATAAGTCATGTGCAAGTCCCCACCACAGCACAGGAAGGAGAACTTCTTTACAGAGGAAAGAAATTGGGGTGAGGGGCTATAGTAAAAAAAGAGTCCATAGATTTTCATTGACCGAATTGTTGCCAGGAAGAAGAGAAGTCTTTCTTCTTCCTCTTGGGCTCTGCTATCATCGTAGGGCATGAGAGCTCCCCCTTTGGTCCCTGTATTCTATTTAACTGAAGTTTCTATTTATTAATTATTTTTACAAAAGAAATACCCAGGATTTTCTCTCTTACAACCCTCACATCTCTTGTGGAAATCACTCTCTTTGCTGAGTCCATCGGAACCCAGCCCACCAGAGAGCCCAGAGGGCACAATTTGCATTGTCACTCTCCCAGCAATCTGGATGGTGCTTCCTTGGTGGCTCAGACAGTAAAGTGTCTGCCTGCAATGTGGGAGACCCAGGTTCGATCCCTAGGTCAGGAAGATCCCCTGGAGACGGAAATGGCAACCCACTCCACTACTCTTGCCTGGAAAATCCCATGGATGGAGGAGCCTGGTGGGCTACAATTCATGGGGTCACAAAGAGTAGGACATGACTGAGTGACTTCACTATCACTTTCTTTCTGTTTTCCAAGAAGTTGTTATGTATGCTTCAGCTTCTGGGCCATTTCTACAAAAGATTTAGTACAGATCTCCAGATAAATCTTCTCCTTTGAACTACACACCTGTACACAGTAGATCTTCCCCTGTGGCTCAGATGGTAAAGAATCCGCCTGCAATGCAGGAAACCTGGTTTCAATCCCTGGGTTGGGAAGACCCCCTGGAGTAAGGCATGGCAACCCACTCCAGCATTCTTGCCTGGAGAATCCCCATGGGCAGAAGAGCCTGGCAGTCTATACAGTCTGTGGGGTCGCAGAGTCTGATAAAACTGAGCGACTAAGCTCAGCTAGTACTTAGCAGTGGAGAAAGGACAAATATTCAGGCTGCAAGTATAGAACTCCTGAAAAAATTGAGTATCAGCTACAGTGAGCTAATAAGGTGGCTTTGCAGGGCGTTATGTGTAAGTATAGAATGAGTTCAGTTATGGGAAGAGTAGAATAGGACACAGAATGAAAGAAGAAGTGAGATAAAGATATATCCAAAATATGCTTTTATGATTGATAAAGGTACTAGAACAGTAATTTATCTTGCAAATTAATTTGCTTTACCTTGTACAATGAAATGGTTCACCAGGTTACATCTAGAGCTTTCTTTTCTCTCTAAACTTGTTTTCTGTTTTTCTTTCTTTTCATGCAATCATTTTTTTTAAGTATATGGTAGTGTATCTGAAAAACCAGAAATATATTAAAAATTCTGAAATGAGAATTAAGAAATAATTGCTTTAAAATATTTTTACATACTATTTTGATTTTTAGTCTTTGTAGCTCTCATATAATTGAATCACTACATGCAATGACAATAGCATTCTTCAACTACAGAGAAACAAATCTGAGATTGGATTAATATACTGCACCAGAGTTTATTTATTTGGCAGTAATGAAAACAGTAGGCATGAGGTTGTTGAGTTATACCATATAGTGATTAAAGAGACACTGGTACCCATAAAAAAAGAAAACAAGCATATTTTCTACTTCCTATAGGTAAAACCCAATAGCAGATGATTTACTGCTAATGGACCTCTTTCCCTAAGCCTTGTTAGATACTCAGTAATTCACAACTGTATATTTTGAGTAACAGGCAACAAGACTAAGACAGCAAGTGTTTCATTTGTTTCCTAGCCTGAGTCAAAACTAAGCAGCTCCATGCTGGCACAGCTTTGTGAAGAAACCTATAACTTATGTTGCTTTCCAAAGAGTTTGAAACTCCCTACAGATTACTGAGGTTTTGCCGTATAAACAGGAAGACCTCATCATCTAAGCTGGAGAGTCAGGCCTCCATTTTATAAATCAAATAAACATTTGAGAGTTTTCTTGGAATATACATAAAACGCTTGACATTTTCAAAATATACTATGATTTTATTTCAATAACTCTGCAGTGTTTTCTGTAATATTCCACATTATTCTCTGCAGGCGGTCTTACAGGCTATATGTGTGCCTAGGTGTGCAATAGTTATAAGAAAGTAAAGTGAAAGTGAAGTCACTCAGTCATGTCCGACTCTGCGACCCCATGGACTGTAGCCTACAATGCTCCTCTGTCCATGGGATTTCCCAGGCAAGAGTACTGGAGTGGGTTGCCATTT
This sequence comes from Oreotragus oreotragus, assembly GCA_006410675.1. NCBI lineage: Eukaryota > Metazoa > Chordata > Mammalia > Artiodactyla > Bovidae > Oreotragus > Oreotragus oreotragus. The sequence continues at coordinate 332,026 of SJYX01004265.1, read as the reverse complement.
CCTTCTCCAGAGGATCTTCCCAACCCAGGGATCGAACCTGGGTCTCCCACAATGTAGCCAGATGCTTTACCATCTGAGCCACCATAAGCATTAAATATGTGTGGGTGGGTGGGTGAATGGATAGATGGATGATAGGACAGCTCACATAGACTTTGGGGTTTGAGTCTATGTGGTGATGGGGGTGTTAACAGTCCACATGGGGTCTTGTGATATCTGTGCCCATGTTGTTGGATCTCAGATTCCCAGTGCCATTTGAGCTGCCCAGTGGCACAGGTCTATATTAGAGCAGGCAATTCAGGAGATGAGGCTCCATGGAATCATGAAAACATATCTCAAACATGGTAGATACAGATTTCCTGATTAAAATTTGAGCTTCATCATTTCTGTCTGTGTGATCTTGGGCAAGTTACATAACCTTCTTTGCTTCTCTTTCTTCAGCCTCCAGGTTAAATGCATATGCCCCTGGGAGAGAGACAATAATGTGACACACAAAAGATTTTGGTGGTGGCTGACAGCAAATATTTCCTGTGGGATACTCATTCTAAAGTTTTCATAGAGACCAGAGTCTCAAAACTGCCAGACACTACACCTTTTTTATGTATAGGTGAAATTATAAAACCAAATACAGAGTAATTAAATTTTTCATTCTAGAAAATCCTGAGATGGCATTTTCTGAACACCTCCCATCATGCTGCCCAAGATTCTTGCAGCCAGGTCTAAAATGACCACAGGGATGAAGCAATTAACACAGTTCCCATGAGGCTAAGGGCTGACATCTTATTTCCTCTCTGAGAATGTACTTTTTAGTATCAGGTCTATTTATTACTGTCCTTTCCTCCAAATAAGACTCAGAGTTAGCTTCTGTTCAAGTAGATGAAGTCTCAATAATGCAGTAAAAGTTACCTTATTGCCTCATTGTCCAATTCTTTTATTAAATTCTTTTCTCTCTTGACCTTTATCAACTTCCTTGTGACCACCTCACTGATAGCCAGGTTGCCAAGCAGAGTTGTAGCAGTTTGTGCTCTGCTCAAAGAGACCTGATCAAAAAAGTAGCTGAATACAGAAATCCAACGTGCCTTCTGCTTACCAAGCAATGTTCCCAGAAGGATGGACATGCTTTTCTAAATTACACAATCGAATAGAAATGGGTCAATCTAAATATCTTCTTATTAATATATCACAGTGGGAGAGGATGACCAACAAATAAAATTTCAAAATGAAAATTTAAAAGAAATCCTCAAGTTCCAAAGGTTAAAAAGGCCTAATTTGTGTATGCTTGTGTGTGCAAGAGTATGTATATCATATATTATTCCATTCTCTTTCTCATAAAGAATGAAGTGAAGTCCAGGGAAATACCAAAACTCACAGGCTCATTTTAGCTAAAATCCAGTCTCTTGGGGCCTCTACAAAATGTTACATCTTATGTATGTCTGGAGTTTGCAGACCAGCAATGCTTTTGCAAAGCTTCCTGGCAGACCTATGTATATGCTATAATCAAAGTAAAATATTTAAACCTTTAGCTGTATGGTGAACTCTCCTCTTGAATTAAGTGGTAGGAATCCATAAAGATATTTCACATATCCATAAAAAGATGAAAATTAGATTTGAGCTATTAGATATCCTGAAGTGTGCTGTTTTGCTTGCAGATAAGATCCTTTCGATTCAAGCCATGAAAACTCTTGCATAGAATCAAAGACTAGTACCTGAAATATCTTATCTTTGGCTGCATTTTCAGATTTCTGGAGCAGCAGTGGGAAAAGCATTTCAAGACTAATAGCTCTAGCAAACAAGATTCATCATTTCTCCATCACTTCTTGGTTTACAAGGCACTTTCTTCAGCTGCAAGTAGAAAAGCGAAATTTAACCATACAACACTGAAAGACTCAAATGCTGAGATTCTTGACAATTCAATAGAGACTTTTCATGCATTGTTGCCACCTTCATGGTTTTGACAGTTTGAGAAAGAAGGGGTTACACAGATGGAGGAAATACACTGGCCAAGTTCAAGGGTCCCTTTCCTCTTAATCTCATAATCACTGATTAAGTTGTAATGTATTCAAAGCAGAAACTGGCCTTTTGGCTCCAAAGCTTTTCTTTTGTGTGCTTTGTGATATAGGTATGACAGAAATGGGTTTTGACATTGTTATCTGCCATTTAATATGGCATTGTAAGACCTAAAAATATCAGACTTAGACACTGATTACAGCATAATGCTAAACTTTTCATATTTAAATGATGTACACTTATCCACATACCTTCAGAAACTGAGACAACTAAATAGGTAATGCAACAAAATAACCTTTTGAATAAAAGTTGTCTTTGAAAGATGGGAGGAAACAATTCATTAATCATCTACATCAAACTATGTATTGTTATTGTATAAAACCTTATATCCATTTACATTTGTACTATTAATCACAAATTTTCCTTCTAGTTGAGCATCCATACGTAGACCATGGATGCAAACAGCAATGCTTCCACTTTTTCCTGATATGTTCCTAAAATTTGAAAATTTGAAATGTCTAGAATGGCTTTGATTTTTTTTTTCATATATGTTCCAAAGGAAGATAATGGATGCTTTTGAAGAAGCAGTCACATGTGTACTATTTTTTTTTTTTTTTGAAGAATGATCCTGCTTTCTTTCAGTTGGAATTTTACATTTCTTAAGGAAACTCAAAAGGCAGTTGAACTTGTCAAATAATCGAGGTTGGATTTGACCCAAAATTATTTCATGAGAGAAATAAATGCTTTATATTTTTAAAAAACATTAATATTAATATTTATACTGATTTAAAACCATCGCAGCATTAATAGAAACTATGGACCAAATGACCATGTTTAGTTATAAACAGCAATAAATAGTAGCTCTTGTAGCAGTGTCTGTTGAGCAGTTCATTTATCCCCAGAAATTTGCTCTGATCCAAGATAAAAAAATACCTTGAATTGTGAGCAAATTTGGAAGAGTTGATAAAGATACATGGTACAGAAAAAAAAAAAAAAAAAAGGGGAAATAAAGCTATCAGAGCAGCCAAGGTCCATAGCACTATATAAAATATATTGAACTTATTTTATTGCTATCAATTATGTACACAGCTCTCTTATTAAAAGATGCTCTGTAAAACTTCCTCTTCTCTCTATAAATTGTAAAAAATCCATGAGTCTGTACTAGATTTTCAAAATGTTATGGAAGATACCTTTTTCCAGTTATTAGATGAGTAAATTTCAAACACAGCTTCTGAGAAGTAAGCAATTCAACTGTACAAAGAACAGTGCCTAATAAACCCTATCATGCCCTGAAATCAAAACATGGAATGTGTGACTTGTGAACAAAATTGGAACCATCACATAATTTCAACTTAAGTTTATAACATTCTTTGCTTCTGGGGCTCCCCTAGTGGCTCAAATGGTAAAGAATCTTCCTGCAATGCAGGAGACCCAGGTTCAATCCCTGAGTTGGGAAGATTCCCCTGAAGAAGTGAATGGCAACCCACTCCAGTATCCTTACTGGAGAATTCCATGGACAGAGGAGCCTGGAAGACTATGGTCCAAGGAGTTGCAAAAACTTGGACATGACTGATCAACTAACACTTCACTCTTCACAACACTCTTTACATGGAAATGTTACATCTTCCCTGTCTTTTGTATTGGGGTATGGTTGCTTTACAATGTTGAGTTAGTTTCTGCTGTACAGCAAAGTGAATCCGTTATACGTGTACATATACCCCTCTTTTTTGGATTTCATTGTCATTTAGGTTACCACAGAGCACTGGGTAGAGTCCCCTGTGCTAGAAACTAGTTACCTATTCTATACATAGTAATGTATATATGTCAATCCCAATCTCCCAGTTCATCCCACCTCCCCTTTCCCTTGGTATCCATGTTTATTCTCTATTTCTGCTGTGCAAACAGATTCATCTGTACCATTTTCTAGATTCCACTTATATACATTCAGTTCAGTTCAGTCGCTCAGTCGTGTCCGACTCTTTGCGACCCCATGAATCGCAGCACGCCAGGCCTCCCTGTCCATCACCATCTTCTGGAGTTCACTCAGACTCATTTGCATCGAGTCAGTGATGCCATCCAGCCATCTCATCCTCTGTCATCCCCTTCTCCTCCTGCCCCCAATCCCTCCCAGCATCAGAGTCTTCTCCAATGAGTCAACTCTTCACATGAGGTGGCCAAAGTACTGGAATTTCAGCTTTAGCATCATTCCTTCCAAAGAACACCCAGGGCTGATCTCCTTTAGAATGGACTGTGTGGATCTGCTTGCAGTCCAAGGGACTCTCAAGGGTCTTCTCCAACACCAAACATATGATATGTTTTTTCTCATTCTGACTTATTTCACTTGGTTTGACAGTCTCTAGGTACATCCATGTTTCTGCATATAACATAATTTCATTCCTCTTTATCTTTGAGTAATATTCCACTGTGTATATGTACCATTTATCCATTCTTTATCCATTCTTCTGTTGATGGACATTTAGGTTGCTTCCATGTCCTGGCTATTGTAAACAGTACTGCAGTAAACATTTGGGTGTATATAACTTTTTGAATTATTGTTTTATCAGGGTATATGCCCAGGAGTAATATTTGTTGGTCATATGGTAGTTCTATTTTTTAAGGAACTTCCATAATGTTGTGTATAGTGGCTATATACATTCCCCCCAACAGTATAAGAGGATTCCCTTTTCTCCACAGAAACTCTCCAGCATTTATTATTTGTAAATTTTGTGATGATGGCCATTCTGTCTGGTGAGATTATAACTGATTATAGTTTTGATTTGCATTATAGTTTTGATTTGCATTTCTCTAATATTTAGTGACATTGAGCAACTTTTCATGTTCCTCTTGGCCATCTGTATGTCTTCTTTGGAGAAATATCTTTTAGGTCTTCAGCCCATTTTTTCCTTAGGTGGTCTGTTTTTGTTTTTGTTTTTGAGCTGCATGGGGTTTTTTTTTTATATTTTGGAGATTAATTCTTAGTCTGTTGCTTCATTGCAAATATTGTCTTCCATTATGATGGTTGTATTTTTGTCTTGGTTATGATTTCCTTTACTTGGCTTTTAAGTTTAGTTAGGTCTCATTTGTTTATTTTTGTTGTCCTTTTTATTACCCTAGGAGGTGGGTCAAAAAAGATCTTGCTGTGATATGTGTCAAAGAGAAGTTTGCCTGTGTTTTCCTCTGAGTTTTATACTGTCTGGCCTTATATTTAGGTCTTTAACCAGTTTTGAGTTTATGTCTGTGTATGGTATTAGGATGACAATCAACAAATGAGGAAATCTTTGTGTTAATGTCTTGAAAACTGGCAAGTACCATACTCTTATTCAGTATAATTAATTTGTTGTGATTATTCCTTTATAGCATAGGTTGTATTTATGATGTATAAAATATACTTTAAGTTGATATTTGAAACAATGAATACTCATTATATTATAGTCATTTGCTACACTAAACAGTCCTTTAGGATGACTGTCTTCCTTTATTAGTTTCCTTGGAAACTAATTTATCACTTACATTCAGTAATCACTGGTAACTAGCAAATAATAATCACTCGCATTAAGATATGAAAATAGAGTTGCTACAGTTTGAGTCAGAATTTGATGGATATATGCTACCTAGAGCACTAGGGCTGCTGCCTGTGTAAGAAACAAACACATACCTAAGGTTCACTTCAGTCGCTCAGTTGTGTCCGAATCTGCAACCCCATGGACTGCAGCACGCCAAGCCTCCCTGTCCATCACCAACCCCCGGAGCCTACTCAAACCCATGTCCATCATGTTAGGGACGCCAGCCAACCATCTCATCCTCTGTCATCCCCATCTCCTCCTGCCTTCAATCTTCCCCAGCATCAGGGTCTTTTCCAATGAGTCGGTTCTTCGCATCAAATGGCCAAAATATTGGAGTTTCAGCTTCAGCATCGGTCCTTCCAATGAATATTCAGGGCTGATTTCCTTTAAGATGGACTGGCTGGATCTCCTTGCAGTCCAAGTGACTCTCAAGAGTCTTCTCCAACACCACAGTTCAGAAGCATCAATTCTTCAGCTCTCAGCTTTCTTTATAGTCCAATTCTCAGATCCATACATGACTACTGGAAAAATCAGAGCTTTGACTAGATGGAACTTTGTTGACAAAGTAATGTCTTTGCTTTTTAATATACTGTCTAGGTTGGTAATAGCTTTTCTTCCAAAGAGCAAGCGCCTTTTAATTTTGTGGCTGCAGCCACCATCTGCAGTGATTTTGTAGCCCCCCAAAATACAGTCTCTCACTGTTTTCAGTGTAAAAATAACCTAGGAACTCAAGTGCTATAAATGATATGCAGACTGCAAAGGCTTGTTAATAACTATGTGGTGATTTAAATAAATGGGAACTCTACCTGCTTAAACAAAACTTTTGCTGATTCAGGAATACTTGAGTCTGCTGTCTCTGAAATAGCAAAATTCTCTGAGAGAGTATCTATGTAGACTGAGGTTTGCTTCATGGCTTTGCTGTAGATTCAAAGGGTCAGATATGGGTTTGAACCTGTATTCTTCAAATCAAAACAAAGAATAATTATGTAAACATTGACAACTAAGTCATTAAACATGGGGACTATTTCCAGATGTGATGGACCACAGCAAGTATTATTTTAAGAAATATTTTTAAAATTGAAACTTTTAAAAGCAAATCCATTATTACCAGAGAAATTTATAGGAAGCACATGATGTAGTCAGTCCTCCTTGTAGAAAGAAAGTATACTTTAACCCATCCTCCTGATCGTAAGAGGAGCTAATTTTTCAGGAATTTCATGAGCCAGCAGTAAAATAGGTTGTAGCCTGAAATTTGCCATGAAGGCTATAATTACACCACAGAATCTGGAAAACTACCAATCAGAGCTTCTCTCTCTCTTTCTCTCTCTCTCTTTCTTCCTGTCTCTCAGCTATCTCTATCTCTTTCTGTTGTGGGAGGAAGAGAGTTGTTTCTTCTTGCTTGCTTTGTGTCTAGAAATTTGCTCTTTAAACATTTACCAGTATACTACTGGGCTTCAGTCACCTCTTCAGTAATACTTTCTTGAAGAGTACAATCAATTTCTACCCAAAACAAATATTCATTTGTTGTCTTCTAAATGTTTGACATGACCAGCTGCCCTTGATCTCACTCTACTGTTGTCTCTGTATTCATATAAATAAAAATAAACATGACTTGTTTTATAAAAATAGTGAAAGAAAAAGATCAGCTTTCAGGGGCTGGCTAAGGTAGGACAGACATTTATAGGTAATAGCTGCTTTAAGAGTTGTATGTCTGTGCTGCTCAATGAGAATAGCATTTGCTTACTGCAAATCATATGGTTATATCCCTCAATTTTCTCTTTTCAAGGACACTTTGTTATCCTTACTTTTTATTGTTCCTGACTTTTTCAGTATAATTTATTGTGCTTCTAAGCACTATATTGTATTAAAATATGACATAATCCCTGCCCCAAATAAACTCATAATCTAGTGGAGACAAAAAGTACAATCACAATTATTTACATGTCAGTGTGTATGCTTTATGGAAATATATATATTCATGACTTTACTTCACCATGTACTAAAGACTGAGTTGGTTGTTTTAGGGGACTGTACAAACAGGTGAGAGATAGTCAGAGGTACAAACTTGCAGTTGCAAAATGAATGTGTCACAGGAATGAAATGTACAATGTGGAAAATACAGTCAATAACTATGTAATACCTTTGTATGGTGACATATCAACACTAGGTCATTGTGGTGATCATTTTGAAATGTATAGAAATACCAAATCACTATGTTATATAACAGAAACTAATATAGTGTTGTAGGCCAATTATACTTTGAAAATAAACACATTTATAGAAAAAGAGATCAAATTTGTGGTTATCAGAGGCTGAGGGATCAGGGAAGGGAAAATTGAATAAAAAGCAGCCAAAAGGTATAAACTTCCAGTTTTGTAAGATACTTAAGTAATAGGGATGTAAGGTGTGTGTGTGTATGTGAATGTGTACATGCTAAGTCCTTTGGTCATGTCTGACTCTGTGTGACACTAAGAGCTGTAGCCTACGAGGCTCCTCTGTCCATGGGATTCTCCAAGCAAGAATGACATAATAAATAAATACTGCCATATGTTATATGAAAGTTAGTTGAGAGTAAATCCTGAGTCTTCATCACAAGAAAAAATTTTTTCTATTTAATTTTTATCTATATAAAATGATAAATGTTTATTAAATTCATTTTGATAATAATTTCATGATATATGTAAGTCAAATCATCATGCTGTACACCTTAAACTTAGATAACGGTGTATGTGAATTATATCGGGTTGGCCAGGAAGGTCATTCAGGTTTTTCTGTAACATCTTTTGGAAAAACCCTAAGGAACTTTTGGGCCAACCCAAATCACTGCAGATGGTGACTGCAGCCGTGAAATTAAAAGACGCTTACCCTTGGAAGGAAAGTTACGACCAACCTAGACAGCATATTGAAAAGCAGAGACATTACTTTGCCGACTAAGGTCCGTCTAGTCTAGGCTATGGTTTTTCCTGTGGTCATGTATGGATGTGAGAGTTGGACTGTGAAGAAAGCTGAGCACCAAAGAATTGATGCTTTTGAACTGTGGTGTTGGAGAAGACTCCTGAGAGTCCCTTGGACTGCAAGGAGATCCAACCAGTCCATTCTGAAGGAGATCAACCCTGGGATTTCTTTGGAAGGAATGATGCTAAAGCTGAAACTCCAGTACTTTGGCCACCTCATGTGAAGAGTTGACTCATTGGAAAAGACTCTGATGGTGTGAGGGATTGGGGCAGGAGGAAAAGGGGTCGACCGAGAATGAGATGGCTGGATGGCATCACGGACTCGATGGACGTGAGTCTGAGTGAACTCCNAGTGTTGGAGAAGACTCCTGAGAGTCCCTTGGACTGCAAGGAGATCCAACCAGTCCATTCTGAAGGAGATCAACCCTGGGATTTCTTTGGAAGGAATGATGCTAAAGCTGAAACTCCAGTACTTTGGCCACCTCATGCAAAGAGCTGACTCATTGGAAAAGACTCTGATGCTGGGAGGGATTGGGGGCAGGAGGAGAAGGGGACAACCGAGGATGAGATGGCTGGATGGCATCACGGACTCCATGGACGTGAGTCTGAGTGAACTCCGAGAGATGGTAATGAACAGGGAGACCTGATGTGCTACAATTCATGGGGTCGCAAAGAGTCGGACATGGCTGAGTGACTGAACTGAACTGAAGGCTAGAGCTGAATGGCTAAAGCCCATGATACAGAGCAAGTTTAAATTTAAATACAAAAGTGCTGAGGGAAGTTAAGTAATCCGAGTTGGGAGGATGAAAAAGAGTAAGGTTTTAAGCCTCCCTTTCCCTGGTGGCAAATCGGTAAAGAATCCGCCTGCAGTGCAGGAGATGCGAGTTTGATCCCTGGGTGGGGAAGATCCCCTGGAGGAGGAAAGGGCAATCCACTCCAGTATTCTTGCCTGGAGAATCTCATAGACAGAAGAGGCTGGCAGGCTGCAGTCAGACACGACTTCACGACTCAGTACTAAACAACAATTAAAAAAAAAAATGTCATGCGCCCCATGCTCAGGTGTGTGATGGGTCAGTAGCTCACGTTCCTTTGGGAATCAGCACTCCCATTTAAGGTTGATGGGGGCTCCCCTGCTGTGGCCCTGTGGGGTCTCCATGTCCAAAAATCGGGACCCCATCAGATGATGTCACTTGGGTCTCTCCACGGCGACACTCAAGAGTGTGAGTTAGCAGCTTGATTTGGGGCTGGGGCGGGGGCGGGGGCATGAACAGGACAGATGTCTGCAGACCCTGCTCCTCTGAGGCCCCGGGTGGGACCTGGCAGGTGTCAGAAAGGGGCGAGGAAGCCCCCGCAGAGGGGTTGGAACTCGGAGGCCTGATGGGGCTTGCGGGGATGTGCGTGGTTTCCCCATTGTGCACAGACAGAGCCAGCAGAAGGGTGGCTGCGTGAAGTCAAGAGGCTGCCGAGGCGCAGATGGAATAGTCGCTTTTATTTCCGGCCTGTGCCTCTTTTCCCCGCCCCCGCCCAAGCCTCCACTCCGTCCCAGGAGAGCTTTCAGACTCAGCCTCTCAACCGAGCCCAGATGCGCTGGCTGTTGGGGCTGGCATTGGAATCAGCCCAGGGCCCCGGTACTCCCCCGGGGGATCACCTTAGATGACCGCGCCGTGGGCGTACAGAAACCAAGTTCTCGAGACTTTTCTTCTGTGTCAGCTCTCCAGAAAACCCTCACTGAGGACGCACAGTGCTCAGGAAAAGCTGAGTGCCTGGCCTACTTACAGGCAGCGTTAATTACGGGCTCCCGGGGGCCTGTTGTCACTTAACCAGCTTCCCGGGCTGTCAGTTTGACGGGACTGGTTTATCCTGGGGCCACCCAGACCCCTTTCTCTGAAACTTCTCCTGGCCCCTCAGTCCCCGGGGCAGCGAGGGTGTGCAGTAGATGGCCAGGCAGGCACACGGAGAGGGGCGAGGCCTGACTGGGCCCCAGGCCAGCGGGGTCTGCAATGCTGTCAAGGGCTCTTCAGGAGCAGAGGCACCTGCGGGGGCTGCCACGGGGAGGAGGCTTGGAGGCTGCAGGGGCAGGATGTCGCCACCCGGCCGGGCCTCCCTGGGACCTCGCCCTGGGCCGATTCTCCTGCCACACCGTCCTCCCCGCCCTGGCAAGGTCACCGGCCTCCCACACAGCCCCCCCTCCCACCCACTTCCCCAGCTCAGGCTCTGCTTGGGCAAACAGCCCTCTCTCATTGTGTTTCTCAGCCTTCATTCTTCCCAGCTCCTTTGCGACTCAGGCAAGGGGTATTATTACCGTTCTCTGACTTGTTAAGTTGCCCAAGAGGAAAAAAAACAAGAACGTTTTTCCTCCTCCCAGGGTCTCATTACCTGTTGGGTGAGCCTCAACCGATACACGTTTCCAGAGAGAGACACTCAATGCCACCGTCCCCGAAGGCACGTCCCTGGCTGGGACTCAGACCCTCAGCCGGCCGCCGCGGGGGACTGTGGGAAGACATCTCAGTGCCCTGTTTCTGGCCAGACGCGCCCACGCTCTTTTGTGCTCTCTGCCACTTCCGTCCCTTGGCTAGGCATGGGCTTCGTTTCCTGTTAACTGTGCTGTCTGCCCCCTGCCCCAGCCCCCAGTTAAGTCTCTCTCGCCTGAGCAGGTGCCCCACCTTTCACCAGCTCTGGGTTTTATGGCAACATACTCTCTGGTATTGATTTATCCGCCTGGCTTCTCTGCCTCCTGGACCACAAGCTCCCTGAGGTCAAGGGATCTACTGGGGCACCTTTTAGTCTTGGGCAGCTGGCATGGTTCCTACACACGGTGGGGTCCATCAGGGGGTGCCCTTAGGACGGAAGGCTCACCCTGCGGAATGGTGAAGGTTCAAGCTGGCGCCGCTCTTGGTTCTGCATTCCTGCAGCTCACCCTCCATCAGACCCTTCGTTTGTGCTCCCAGACACTGCCAGCCTGTCCTGTGACTGGTTACCAGTCTCCCTCTTAGCCGTCTGCTGCTTGGTCAGGCTTATGTAGGAGGCATTCATTCATTTCATCATCTATCCGTCCTTCCATCCGTCCAGCTTCCTCCACACACCGGGCACTCTCTGCAGGGAGGAACAGCATGGACCTGGCCCCTGTCCTCACGGGATTTACATTCTAATGGGGAGACACAAACGAGCAGCGAGCAGATCAGCAAATAAGGTGCTGCAGAGGAGGGGGAGAGAGGGGCCAGCGTGGGGCTGGGGCCGCCGAGGTGCAGCCAGCTTGGGAAGCACACTCCACCCCGTTGTCGTCTTCTCTGTTCTAGTTCGGAAAATACCCTTAAACAGTCTGAAGGAGGAAAGGCCCTCTGTTCCGTAAGGTTTTTGCCCTTTGTTGACGAGGTCAGATGATCGCTCCTGTCCTGTAAGAGATAAAGGTCCTCAAAGCTTGAGCTTGCTGACAGAACGCCTCTGGGACTGTGGGGAGGCCCTCCGGCAGGATCAGTGGACCTGGGAACGCCCAGACGTTGCCCCAAGGATGCTATTGAGAGTCCATAGTAGGTGCCAATCTGGACTCGGGCCTCGGTGGTGGAGAGTGCAGGGCTGGGGAGCCTCATGTCTCCTGTCTTGTGGTTTGGAGGCCTCTGGTTGGGGACTCAGCACCTGGCTCAGCTCGGGGCAGCTGATGGAGCTGGTGAGGGCACCGTCCTCCCCAGGCCCTCACATCAAGGTGGCCGTAGTTTGAAGACAGGAGAATGAGCATCCAGGTTCCCAGAGCACCCGCGAGTGTCTGAAACCTCTGGAGGCTTCACCCTCCAGGAAACACCTGTGCTGCCCAGGAGTGCAGCTGGTCCCCGTGGACCCAGTGCAGCCTGTCCTGTTCTGCCCCCTAACCCCTCCACCTTCTTTGGTCTGACAGATGGGGACACGAACCTGTGGTGTCCCTCATTGCAAGAGGTCTCGGCCACGTTCCACAGCCTCGGAGCCCACAGCCCTGCTCTGCAGCCCCTGGGGCCCATACAGCACACTGGGAGGTGAGTACGCCCCTCCCTGGTACCCTTGCTCACGTGGCCACGGCCACTGAAAGCAGTTCAAACTCTGTAGTCGTGTCCATTAAATATGTGCAGTACCAATTACACCTCAGGAAAAATGTAAATACATATATATAAATAACCCCAAAAGGAGACTCTTGTAAACATATTGGGTTGGCCAAAAAGTTCATTGGTGTTTTTGTGTTACATCTTATGGAAAAACCTGAATGAACATATCAGCCAACTGAATACAACCATGTGCTTAATGCTCAGTCGTGTCTTAACTCTTTTGTGACCCCACAGACTGTAGCCCACTAGGCTCCTCTGTCCACGGGATTCTCCAGGCAAGAATACTGGAGTGGGTTGCCATTTCCTTCTCCAGGGGATCTTCCCGACCCAGGGATCGAACCGTGTCTTTTTGCATTGGCAGGTGCATTCTTTACCACTGTGCCACCTGGGAAGCCCACATATTGTTGCTGGGACACACTAAAATATTTCCTCTTCCATAAATGTAATACACCTGGCCGATCACTGTACAAAACAAAGCTCCATTGTCGTCATTGTTGGTGATAGCCGGGGCTCAATGAGAATTTTACTAGTTAGAGAAAGGAGAGATTTCTTCTGATGATTTTTGGAAATTATGTGCATTTTTTTTGAAGTTAAAAAGTCACCAGACTGGTGAGTGCAGACTCCAGCCCAAAGAGTGAAGCGCAGAGTCTGAGGGCCCACCGTGGACTTTGCGTCACACCATGGGTGATGGGCATGTGAGTCCCCACGCTCACAGCGCAAGGCAACGAGGGGAAGAGCCAGGCACGGCCGGGTCTTAGTGCCCTGAAGGCTGACGTTTGCTCCTGCCCCTTCCTGACTCAGAGCGCTTGCCGCCCCTCCTCTTGCAAGATGTGTCCCAGTCCCTCTGGTCTGTCTCCAAGCCCCTCCTGACACATTACCTAATACCAGCTCGTGGCCAGCCAGGCACACTTTTGCGTGGCAAGTCTACAGCGCCCCGCTTTGTGGTGTTGCAGCCCCCGTTGTGCACCAAGTTCGGGCTGGGTGGGACAGGGATGCTAATTGGTGCGATACAGAAACGACTCTTGTTGGATGGATGGCAGGCTAGATCTGGGTTGTAAAGGCAAACTTTTTGTTGAGACTTCTCTGAGTAGTCGGTTTGAGACTTGACTATTTAGGGGGCTTCCCAGGTGGTGCTAGTGGTAAAGAACCCAGATGCCAGTGCAGGAGACATAGGAGATGCTAGTTTGATCCCTGGGTTGGGAGGATCCTCTGAGGGAGGGCATGGCAACCCACTCCAGTATTCCTGCCTGGAGAATCCCATGGACAGAGGAGCCTGGCGGGCTGCAGTCCATAGGGTCGCAGAGAGTCGGACACGACTGAAGTGATTCAGCACACACCCATGCACAAGTGTTTAGGACCCTGGACAGNGGGCATGGCAACCCACTCCAGTATTCCTGCCTGGAGAATCCCATGGACAGAGGAGCCTGGCGGGCTGCAGTCCATAGGGTCGCAGAGAGTCGGACACGACTGAAGTGATTCAGCACACACCCATGCACAAGTGTTTAGGACCCTGGACAGGCCGAGCCCCCTCCCTCCTGCCAGCTGGCTATTCTGACACCACATCCGTGGTGGGTGGACATCCCTCTAGGGTACGGCCGGAGGTTTCTCAAGAACCTGTTCTACCACTGTGTTTGGTAATTGTCTGCCAAGCCAAACCAGACCAAACCACCCTCGCTCTGCTATAAATACCCCGTGCTTGTGCCAGCCTGCCCTGCGCCTGCCCCTCCCCCTCCTTGGCGTTTGTACCAGGTGTAATAAGTCACTTGTCTCTTCCCCAACACGGCGCTTCAATTGAACTACCTTCTAGGAGGAATCAGGGAGAGAATTACACTCAGAAAAACAAATGTCCATGAAGGGGAGGGCCTGGAGGGCCTGAGGATTCAGAGGAGCTATTTCTGACCACTTGGAAAGTGATGCACGCCTGGTGTCCACTTGGAAAGTGGGAGTTGGCACTGGAGGCTCTTAACCTCACCTTTTACTCTGCAAAGAGCCACACTCCCCTAACTTCCCCCTTCCCCAGGCAGGTGATCTGTAGAAGCGTGGTCATTTAAATTCACCATTTCAAATACTTGAGGGTGCTCACTTGAGCGGTAAAGCATCTGCCTGCAATGCAGGAGACTCAGGAGACCCGGGTTCGATCCCTGGGTTGGAAAGATCCCCTGGAGGAGGAAAGGGCAATTTGCTTCAGTATTCTTGCCTGGAGAATCCCATGGACAGAGGAGCCTGGCGGGCTACAGTCCATGGGCTGGCAAAGAATCGGACACAGCTGAGCAACTGAGCACACTAGCACAAATACTTGAGAGCACAAACCCCAGCACGAAGACTTCCAGCTTCTCAGCACCCTGTGGGACCAAGGCCGAGTCCCCGTGGTCCTAGGGCAAGGCCCAGAGGGCCACGGCCCCAGACTGCTGTTCTGACACCCCTGCCTCTTTCCTTGGGCCCCCCACCTTGGGATGGCTGCTGGCATATGCTCTCCACCGAGGATTGAAAACTGGCCCAGAGCATCTGGCCAATAAGATTGCCCCTGTACAGATTGCAGCTCTATAAGAGGGGCTGGGACCACCTGCCAAGCCACTCAGTCTAGGGACGTTCTTTTGGAAATATAGCTTCCTTTCAAGAAGCGAACAGGTCCAGGAGAGACCACTTCCATGACCTCTCTGAATTGGGGGATGGTGAGATGCTGGCTTGCTTCTGTGTTTGGGAAACTTGGGGTGTCTCAGGGTTGGAAGACTCTTCTAGAGCACTCGGGGAACATCAGGAAAGTTCTGGCATCTCCTCTACCAAGGTTGTGCCATCCTTCACAGCTCCATGGGCCACAAGAGCGTCTTCAGTACAGGCTGCCCTCTCTCCACTGTCCTTGTCCTCAGAGGCTCGTCCCATGTCAGTTGGTTCCGCATCAGGTGCTTCTGTGTTGACCTCCAGGGATGTCCCCATCTAGGGCTCCTCTGAGGCACCCACATGCTGTCAGTGGCCAAGACTGGAAATGAGGGCATGTGTGGGCCCACGGCTTGGCCATCTCTCCAGTCACTATGAGAAATAGGTCTCTTGCCAGCTGTTCCTAATCTCAGATTTCCTTGAAACTCATCACCATCTCATTGAATACTTCAAGATTTCCTTCCAGAAGGAAACAGCCCTGCTGCTGCCAGACCACATGCATCGTCCAACGTCTGCCTTATTGCAGATAGAGTTGCCCTCTGCCCTGTGATGAGCCTGGGGAGGGAGACAGCCAGCAGAGGAGGAACTAGAGTGTGAACGCTGGCCGGGAAGCAGATGAGAGCCTGAGCATTCTCAGAGGGGACCAGTGCCACACTCAGCTATACAGACTTTTTATCAGGTGCCCCGGTCTCACCTGGAAAGAGAGGAAGCGGTGGCTGACCTTCCCGGGCTGCTCCCTGATGGCAAAGCCCAGAGGAAGAGCCTTGGTCGGACCGTAGGTGTATGTGCATGCCTAGTTGTCTCCAGCTCTTTTGCGACCCCCAGGACTGTAGCCCACCAGGCTCTTTCGTCCATGGAGCTTTCCAAGCAAGAATACTGGAGTGGCTTGCCATTTGCTACTCCAGGGGGTCTTGCCTACCCAGGGATGGATCTCCCCTCATCTCTTGTGTCTCCTGCGCTGGCAGGCAGATGCTTTACCGCTGCACCACCTGGGAAGCGCAGACCACAGTCCAGCCCCTTAGGACCGGCAGCCCGCTGCTGGGTTCTCTGAGAGGGAGGCCTGGTTGCAGAGGCCAGTGGGCTAAGTAAATGACCATCAGTCCATTGAAAGGGCATCCTGTCAAGTGTGGGGGTAGTGGCCTCAGGACAGAGTAATTGGAACCAGGTAAAAGTTGCTGCCCGCCCCCCCGCCCCCCACCATTAGCTCAGCATTGATTCCTCTTCATTGCCTCGACCTCGGTCACTAGAGCCCAGCTGACAGCTCTGGTCTGGTTTAGCAGTGCCAGCCCGGAATCATGGCCTGCCCACGGGATGTCTGGTGGGCCCCGACCCCCAACTAGACCCTCAGTTTTCCTGTCTTCCCAAGGAGAAGGAGCAGAGGGCCACTTTGACTTTATTTTTTTTTTCCTCAAATAGTAATAGGGGAAAACAAATACAGAAGCCGACACAGTTCTCTTAAGAGTGTAGAACAATGCCTTTGCAACCCAAACTCTAGCTCCTGGATGCTGGCCACGCACGGGCCAGGGATGGTGGTGGGGGTGGGGAAAAGTTGCTTTGCTGGTGAGGCTGGTGATGGGACCCGCCAACCTGCTGAGTCCAGGAGAGGAGTGGGCTCCTTCGTGAATTCCTCTTGGCAGCGGAGGTCTGGGGATCAGCTGATGCCGCTTACCAGAATAGCAGTCTCAGATGCCACGTTCCAGGCGAGCAGCTCCTCAGAGAGGCAGGCGGGGAAGGGGAGCCCGTTATGTGGCCTGCTGGCTGTTCCCAGCAGAGGCAGCCAGGGGAGACACTGGGGCGCAGTGCGGCGGGGGCGGGGGCGGCAGGAGGGGGACGCCATGCGTCCTTCCCACTTGGAAAGCCTGGCATTCTGTCCATCCCCAGGAGGAGAGACCCTTGTCACAGACACACTTTTCCTCCCCAGCTCTGAGAAGACGAGTCACCAGCTGGCAGTTTTTGCTCTTTCTCCCACTGGCAGCACGGAACTGTCTGAGAGCCCCCTCCACTTGGGCAGAGTCGCAGAGTTGGCCCTGAGGCTCCCCGCCTCTCTGGGCAATCTAAAAGCCTTCCCTCCCATGCTTGCACGGCCCTAAGCACGCTCACGGACTGGTATAAGCCAGGACTCCCCTGCAACTCTGACACAGGCCCAGTGCGTGAGCCCCAGTCTCCCCCGTCTGTTCCTGTTCTCTGGCCCTCATAAATGCTGAGGAAGAATGGCCTGGAAGAGTGGCCCAGCCCAGGCCTATCTGGCACTCGCCCCACTCCTCCACTCCAGCAGTGATTTGTTGACACCGACTTCCTGGATGCCTAGAGATGGCATTCTTCTTCCCTCTCTGAGAAGCAGCATAGAGAAGTAAAGAGCGGAGCCTCTTCACTGGAGTGTCTGGGAACCGTGGCCAGGGCGGTGGCCCCAGAGGCTGTTACTGTCGGCACTGTCGTTGTCGTCATTGGGAACTTCATCTGTAGGGAGTCCCCTGTCATCAGGAGCTCCAAGCTAGTTAGTAAGACGGCAGGAGTGGAAGAGACGGCACAGGGAGCCTTGTCGTTAAAGTCATCCTACTTGGATTTCCCTGGTGGTCCAGTGTTTAGGAATCTGCCTGCCGATGCAGGGGACATGGGTTCAATCCCTGGTCCAGCAAGATCCCACACGCCATGGGGCAGCCGGGCCAGTGCCCGTGGCTGCACCTACGGAAGCCTGTGCCTAGAGCCTGCACTCTGCATCGAGAGAAGGCAGTGCAATGAGAAGCCCACGCACTGCAAGAAGACCCAGCACAGCCAAAAATAACTATCAGATTTTTAAAAAGTCACCTCACTTATTTGATGCCAACAGTATACACGTGGCCAGAGAAAGAGCATCATTTAGGAAGGACGCCTGCGCTCAGGGTTTCACCCGGGGAGCGTGTGCCTGGTGGGCCTGTGCAGAGGGTGATGTGACTGCTGTTCCTGTAGGGCTCTCGCCAAACCGTGTGTGACTCTGGTCTTTAAAGAGGGTGTTTTAAATGTGACCCTGGCCTCTGGCTTCATCCAGGCTGTTTGCTGTCTAAGAGGAATCTGTTCGTGCCAGGCTTGTCTGTGGACAGCATGGTCATGGAACCCCTTTGGAGGGGCTGTTGAGGATCTCCCTCAGTCTGATTTCACCTTACTTGCCGACTTTGGAAGCTCACCTGACATAAGCCACAGTGTGGCATGCTTTTCTGTGCATGCACAGACTCACCTGTGTGCACAAAGAGCGCTTTTAAATGGATTTTCTTTATTTTAGTTAGTTATTTGTTGCTATTTATGTTTTTAGCTGTACGGGGTCTTTGTTGCTGCGAGCAGGGTTTCTCTAGTTGTGGCGAGTGGGGGCTCCTCTGTAGCTGCAGTGTGCAGGCTTCTCGTTGTTGTGGCCCTTGGGCTCTGGGCACAGGCTCAGCAGTTGTGGCCCTTGGGCTCTGGGCACAGGCTCAGCAGTTGTGGTGCTTAATTGCTCTGCAGCATGTGGGATTTTCCCAGACCAGGGATTGAACCCTTGTCCCCTGCATTGCAAGGCAGATTCTTAACCAGTGGACCGCCAGGGAAACTCCAAACAACGCTTTTGAGGAATACTTGGCAGGAATCATTGGAGTGTGATTTTTCAGGGTTCCAAGCCCCAGAAAACTAAAGCTAGGGGCCCTCCTGGAGTTCCAGTGTTGGGGTGCCAGCCTCCGAGAGGCACCAGTGACTCCACATGCTGGTGTTCACCCCCTTTTGCAGCTCTCTCACCCTGAGTCCGGCTGGCCCATGTGACCAGGGGAGATCACAGAAGCAATGTCACCTCCAAGGTTAGGTTCTAAAAGGTTACAGCCTCCATCTTAGGTGGGCATCTCCTCTCTCTCAGATCACTCACTCCAGAGAAAGTCGGGGCAAGTTAGGGAAACCTGTGGTGACGCTCATGGAAGGACTGAGGCCGGTGACCCCCAAGTGGCCTGAGAAGCAGTTCCTCCAGGCCAGTCAAGCCTGTGCTGACAGCAGCCCCCCTGCCCCCCATGAAAGCCTTGGGGGCAGCCTCCCCAGAGACCCTGAGTTAGGGCCCCCTGGCTAAGCTGCTTCTGGATTCTTGACCCTGGGAAACTGCACAGGATAATAGGTATTTGTTGTTTTTAAGCCCCTCCATTTGGGGGGAGTAATTTGTTACGCAGCAGTGTTCATTGTGTTCATGACATGTGACATTGTGTTCATGGAAACAGTGACATTTTATTGTCATGGGCTCCAAAATCATTGCAGATGGTAACTGCAGCCACAAAATAAAAAGACGCTTACTCCTTGGAAAAAAGCTATGATAAACCTAAACAGTGTATTAAAAAGCAAAGACATCACTTTGCCAACAAAGATCCATATAGTCAAAGCTGAGGTTTTTCTGGTAGTCATGTATGGATGTAAGAGTTGGAACATAAAAAATGCTGAGTGTCGAAGAACTGATGTTTTTAAACTGTGGTGTTGGAGAAGACTCATGAAAGTCCCTTGGACTGCAAGGAGATCCAACCAGTCCATAGTGAAGGAAATCAGTCCTGAATAGTCATTGGAAGGACTGATGCTGAAGCTAAAACCCCAGTACTTTGGCCACCTGATGCGAAGACCTGACTCATTTGAAAAGACCTTGATACTGAGAAAGATTGAAGGTGGGAGGAGAAGGGGATGACAGAGAATGAGCTGGTTGGATGGCATCACTGATTCAATGGACATGAGTTTAAGTAAACTCCGGGAGTTGGTGATGGACAGGGAGGCCTGGCATGCTGCGGTTCATAGGGTTGCAAAGAGTTGGACACAACTGAGCGACTGAACAATAGCAAGTGAAAGACCTGCAAACACAGGGCTCCAGGCCCCTGGGTTGAATGGATCGTCCAGGCACTCTGTTCTNCTCCGGGAGTTGGTGATGGACAGGGAGGCCTGGCATGCTGCGGTTCATAGGGTTGCAAAGAGTTGGACACAACTGAGCGACTGAACAATAGCAAGTGAAAGACCTGCAAACACAGGGCTCCAGGCCCCTGGGTTGAATGGATCGTCCAGGCACTCTGTTCTCCCGCAGGCATGGCCTCCCCCTCTGCCTCAGTTCTTCCCTCGTGCCTGCCTCTGACTGCTTCCCTTCCTTTGTTTTTGTCTTACTTAGCGAGGCCAGCCTGAGCCACAGTGAACAGCAGGACACCCTCCAGGAGATGGCCTTGGACAGCAGCCTGAACTACATCTGTAAGGTGAGTCCCACCCATCCTTGTCCTCGCTCTCAGTCCAGACCCACTCCGCATCTAACTCAGGGGGTCCCACTGGGCACCATCACAGGCACTTTGCTGGCTGCCAGGATGGATGCTACAGAAGCTGGCTCCCTCCACGCCCGTGCCTGCCCCTGACGACTCCTGGAGGCTCAACTTCAGGCCTTGTTACTTTTCTCAGCTCCTTCCCAATGCAGCTGGGGGCTCGCAATGCCAGGGAGGCACCCCTGCTCTAGCGCTGTCTCCTTTCCAGTACTTGACACTGTGTGCACTGGCCCAGCCAGGGGCCTACACCGACCAGAACCTTCTGGACCTGATTGAGCTGCTATGCCGAGCCGGCCTGGACACCAGACTCCGCCTGCTGCCCAAGACTGATCTCCAGCAGCTCCTGCTCCATCTCCTGGAGAACATCCGAGAGTGGCCGGGAAAGGTACTGCAGATCCTGAGTCAGAGCCCAAGGCCCGGCCTCGCCTGCGAGGTCGCCAGGGTGCTCTCTCGGGCCCTCCCCTCTGCTCTCCAGGCCTCCCCGCTGAGTGGGCGGACTCTTATACACATCTCTCTGTGCCCCTGCAGCTCCGGCAGCTGTGCTGCACCCTGAGCCGAGCGTCTGATCACCACCACAACCTGCTGGCGCTCGTGCAGCTCTTCCTGGACGTGACCCCCCGGAGCAGGTGGGTACTGCCCCACCGCCGCCTCCCCTCCCGCGGAGGCTCATCCCCGCCCCCGTGACACCCTGTAGGGTATGGGGGATCCACCATCCGCCCCATCAGTCCCCACAGACCTCCCACTCCCGCCCAGTGTCAAAAACCCAGGAGCAAGAACTAAAATTACAACTCACTAATGACTTCATTACCAAACGGGAAAAAAGCCTCATTTTCTTAACACGGTCTTATTAGCAAAACAATTGCCTTGTGAAATTAGCCTCAGACTCGCAGCACCCCCACCCGCCTTCCAGACTGCTCCCCCGTTCCTCCTCGCCATTCAGACATCAGCTGCGCGGTGTCCCCGCCATCAATCCCCTTGGCACCCCCCTCTCAAACTCTCTGTCCATCATTCTATTTCTGCACAGCACTGATCTTGGCCAGAAATTTCTTTATATTTGTTTCCTTTTTTAAAAAATTTAATTAATTTGTGACTGTGCTGGGTCTTCCTTGCTGAGTGAGGGCTTTCTCTAGTTGCGGTGAGTGGGCGTCTCACTGCGGCCGCCTCTCTTGTTGCAGAGCACAGGCTCTAGGCGCTCACACATCAACAGTTGCAGCTCGAGGGCTCAGCAGTTGCGGCACATGGACAGAGCTGCCCTGAGCCATGTGGGATCTTCCCAGACCAGGGATCAAACCCATGTCCCCTGCATCGGCAGGCGAATTCTTAACCACTGGACCACCAGGGAAGTCCTGGATGTTCCTTGCTCATGGCTGCCTCTCCTCCTTATCACCTCCAGTGAGCAGGTCCCTTATTGAGGTCACTGTCATATCACCCCTCATCCAGAACAGAGCCTGGCACACTGTTGGCACTTTGTAAATTCTTGAATGTGCTGAACAAACAAAGTCAGCCTGCAGGGAAATAAGAACCAATTTTCTGTACCCACTCCAGGCTCCCCTTCTCCCCTCCTTCCTTCTCCCCTCCTTCCTTCTCCTGCTTGAGGGCACAGCCCAGGGAGTCCCTTTCCCTTCCCTGTGCAGGTCTCTCCCCACGTCCCCTCCTCTCCTCTCTAGGTCTGTTTGCAGCTGTTCCTACCTAGAATGGCGCTTCCCTGGTGGCGCGGTGGTAAAGAATCTGCCTGCCAGCGCAGGAGACCTGGGTTCGATCCCTGGGTCAAAAAGATGCCCTGGAGAAGGAAATGGCACCCCACTCCAGTATTCTTGTCTAGAGAACACCATGAACAGAGGAGCCTGGCGGGCTACAGTCCATGGGGCGGCGAAGAGTTGGAAACAACTCAGCAACTAAACAGCCATCACCCCCTAGAATGACACCTCTTCCCACCTTTCAGCCAGGCTGTCCTGGATCCCCTCCAGGGAGACCCGAAGCCTCCACAGACACCCCCAGCTCCTCCTGCGCAGGCTGTTTGTTCTGTGGCTGCACGTGACTGTCATGTCTCTGCCGGGCCTTGCTCCCCATCGCCTGCACTGAAAAGTGCAGAGGGCTGAGCCTGGCCCCCCGGGCCCCTTGTGGCCCAGCCCCAGTTTCCCGTTTGCTCCAACCCGGCCATGTGATTTGTATAGTTGTTTTCACTTTTATATGTATGTACATTTACATGTGTGGACATGTGTCTGTATACTGGCAGGCCTCGTTGTATTGCACTTCTTCACTTTATTGCGCTTCGCAAATACTCCGCTTTCTGCAAGTGAGGCTTTGTGGCGGCCCTGCATTGAGCAAGTCTGTCAGGATCCCTTTCCCAACAGTACCTGCTCGCTTCGCGTCTCTGTGTCACATTTTGGTAATTCTAGAAATACTGCAAGCTTTTTCCTTATTATTATACTGGTGATGATGGCCTGTGATCAGTGATCTTGGAGGTCACTATTGTGACAAAGAGTAGGACCATTCTCTGAAGGCTCAGATGATAGCATTTTTTAACAATGGAATGTTCTTAATTAAGAGAGGTACATTATTATTTTAGACATAATGCTGTTGCACACTAATAGACTACAGAATTAATACAACTTTTGAAAAAATTTCATTGAATTATAGTTGAGTTGCAATGTTTTGTTTGTTAATAATTTCTGCTTCACAGAAAAGTGACTCAGTTATACATATGTATATATATTATTTTTCATACTCTTTTTCATTATGGTTTATCACAAGAGATTAAATATATATACTGAGCTATACAGTAGACCCTTGTTGTTTCTCCATCCCGCATATAACAGTTTATGTCTGCTAATCCCAGATTTCCAATACTTCCCTCCCTCCAGCTCCCTCCTACTTGGCAACCTTAAGTTGGTTCTCTTTGTCTGTGAGTCTGTTTTTGTTTGGTAGATATGTTCCTTTGTGTCATATTTCCAATTCCACAAATTGGTATCATATGGCATTTGTCTTTGTCTTTCTGATTTACCTCGCCTAGTGTGGTAGTTCTCGGACCATCCGTGTTGCTGCAGATGGCATCATTTCCTTCTTTCTTACGGCTGAGTAGTATCCGTTGTATATATGCACCATATCTTCTTTATCTGCTCATCTATCGTGGACATTGAGATTGCTTCCATGTCTTGGCTATTGTAAACAGTGCTGCCACTAACATGAGGGTGCATATATCTTTTCCAGTTATAGTTTTGTCTGGATATATCCCCAGGAATGGAATTGGTGGATCATTTGGCAACTCTATTTTCAGTTTTCTGAGGAGCCTCCATGCTGTTTTCCATAGTGGCTGCACCAATTTACATTCCCACCAACTGTGTAGGAGAGTTCTGTTTTCTCCACACCCTCTCCAACATTTATTGTTTGCAGAATTGCTAATGATGGCCATTATAACTGGTGTGAAGGGGCACCTCCTTGCTCTTTTGATCGGCATTTCTCCAATAATTAGCAATATTTACTATCTTTTCATGTGCCTATTGGCCATCTGTATGTCTTCTTTGGAGAAATGTCTCATTTAGATCTTCAGCCCATTTTTCGATTGGATTGTTTGGGAGTTTTTTGTTATTGAATTATAGGAGCTGTTTGTATATTTTGGAAATTAAACCCTTGCCAGTCACATCATTTGCAAATATTTTCTCCTGGTCTATACAACTTTTATATGTACTGGAAAATAAAAAATTCATGTGACTTGATTTATTGTAGTATTCGCTTTATTGTGGTGGTCTGGAACCAGACCTGTAATTTCTCCAAGGTGTGCCTGCACGTATGTGTGTGTATGTGATGAACTGCATCATTTTCCATAGTTGCATAGTATTCCCTGGTTGTGCATGCAGCCAGTCCCTGGTTATCATATTTGTCCAGTATGGAAGCTTCGATAGGATAAGTTCTTTGAAACTGCCACCCTAAAGTATGAATCTTTAAAATTTGGTCTCCAAAAAAGAAGCTGTACTAATCAATAATAGACATGAAAATGCCTGTTTCTCCACTCTCTTATTAGCGCTCTCATTCTCAATGTTGTTTTTAAGTTTTAGGTAATCTGGTAAGTGAAAAGTCTCATCCTGTGATTCTAATTTTCGTTTCCCTGGTTGCCAGTGAAACTGAGAATCTTTTTCTGTGTTCCTTTGGTGTAAATTATCTCTTGATATTCCTCACCCATTCTTCTATCCGATAATTTTTCTTCTTTTTTACATATTTATTTGGCTGCATCTGGTCTTAGTTGAGGCATGTGGGATCCTCCTGCATCACCTTTGACTGCAGCTCACGGACTCTAGTTGTGGTATGAAGGCTCAGTAGTTGCAGCGTCAGGCTTAGGCGCTCCGCAGCATGGGGGATCTTCGTTCCCCAGCCAGGGATTGAACCTGTATCCCTTGTATGGCAAGGCAGACTCTTAACCACTGGACCACCAGGGAAGTCCCTTTTGTTCTTAATTATATTATCTGTAAGTTGTTTATTACGTATGTTTTGGGTACCATGTTTTCTCCTAAGCCTGTAAATTGTCCTTTGTAAACCTTTGTGTTTATCCTTTCACGAAATGATTATTTTTCCTTTTCCAGTAAACTTTTCATTTCAGAATAGCTTCAGACTTTCAGAAAAGTTACTGTACATAGTACAGAGGGTTGACTTGTAATTGAATCTTTCTGGCTTGAAAAGGAAGGCCTTCCCCACCCCAAGAGCATAAAAATATTGTATTCTATTTTCCTTCAGTACTTACATAACTTTGTTTCTCTTGGCTCCTAATCCCATCTGGAATCCATTTTTTGTAGGTACGAAACAGGGATCTACCTTGATGTTTTTCCCCACCCTCAAAGAGCCGGTGACCCAATACCAATTATTTTCAGTCTTAATAATCTGTCACTTCCCAAAAGATCTGAAACTGCTTTTGTCACATCCTGAATTTATGACATCCTTCATCTGTTAGCCAAACTGAGATTTCAGATTCCAGGAGTCAGTGTCTTTCAGAGGGTGTCTTTTTGGAGCTCCAGTGCCCTTGGCAGATGCTCCTTGAATACTCGGAGTGACTATCGTGGAACAGACTTAACCTGTTTTCGAACAGACACACCAAGTAGGGTAAAACCTGCTGTTGAGCACTTTGCTGAGAAAGAGGGCTCTTCACCGGGCGGATATCATTTCATTTATTTAGAACTTGCATTTCTTTTTTCTAAATAGATAAAGCACTCCAATTGGACAAAATTCAACAAGGACCAGAGAGCGCCTCTAGAAAGCGCACCCGTCCCCCTCCCTCACGCCTGTGCCACCCAGCCTGTCCCCATTTCTCATCTGCTCTTGGCGTACAGCTTGTCCTCCCCGCCCCTCTTTCCACTTCAGCGTAGGTTTTGGCAGCCGTTCCAAACTGGATCGGAAAGAGCTCCTAACTCTTTTCCACAGCTGCCCTGTGTTTCCTGTGGTCTTAGTTAGCTGCCCCCTCCCCTCGCCATGCCCCCCGTGTTGGTGGCCTTGTCCCCCCTTCCTCTCTGGCGGCTGCGCCACCGGGCTCGGTGCCCAGACCAACCCAGGAAGGAGGGCGTACTGTTGTGCAAGGGGCTGCCACTGCCTCTGTCTGCCCACTAGTTAAGCACAAACGATCAAGAACGCTCACCAACACTGCTGTGCCGCCCACGCCCTCCCCGACCTCCTCAACCAGGGACGTGCTGTTAAGCTGAGGGCAAAGTGGAGCTTAGCAGTGAAAAAGGAGAGTACAAACCAGCGTCCTTCAAGCAGCCCCATCTCCCACAACCGTCGCCTCTCCACGTCACCCTCCAAGGCTGGCCACAGCTCACCGTCTCCAATCTCTTGCCGGTTTGACTGTCCCCATGCTGTCCGGCGGCGGGATCCTGCTTCTGGTGCACATCTGGCCCCGTCACTCCTTTGCTTAAAGTCCTTCAGACGTCTGTGCCCAGGATGAAATTCAAACAGCCCTGCCTGGTGCGCTAGGGCCTTCCTGCCTGCTTTCCAGAACCTTCCATGTCCCTCCACGTTCCCCTGCAGGCTTCCATGCTCCAGCCCTATCTTGAAGCTTTGCTGCTACCCAAACCCACGAAGAGCAGTTGTCTCGAACATTTCAACGTCTGTTCCCTCTTTGCCGAAAAGCCTCTTTGCCTGGTCAACGCTTCCTCACCCCCAAGACTAGGCTCCGAGGAGGCAGCTCCTCTTTGTAGAAACCTCCGGATGCAGAATCCTGGTTGTTGGTGCCCTTGGTTGACCCCTTGGGCTATGAGTATCCTGAGGACAGGGGCTGTGACTTTGCACTCTGGGTCCCTGGGAGCCTGGCACAGGAGAGAGAGCTTGCTGGTGGAGAGCTGGCTTCTGAAGGGCAGATTTCAAAAAGCAGAGAGAGCGAGAATTTTTCAGTAGCAGAATCCAAAAACAAAGTGGCTTAGGTGGGCCAGGAGATCCTACAGTAAGACTTTGAACATGGATTGCAAATGGACCCAGCGAGGGAAAAAGCAGGAAGTATTAATATCTAGAGACGGCATGGTCTGCACCCAGAGCCCATCATGCATGAACTCAGATCTTGAAAGATACGGAAGAAAGAAAGAAGGCAAGGCACATGGAAAAATAACATGAACCAGGTGAACCGCTGACAGTTCTGTTGGGAATAGCTAAAGCCCACGGAAGGAGTTTCTGTATATATATATATATACACACATATATATGTATATATATTTATTTTATTTTATTTATTTTTGCCACACTGAGAGGCAGTGGGATCTTAGTTCCTTGACCAGGGATCGAACACACACCCCCTGCAGTGGAAGCGTGGAGTCCTAACCACTGGACCATCAGGATGTCCCCTGTGTAGTTATTTTTGATGCAAGGAGCTCTCTTCTGGGCTGACAGGGAATTGATAACCCTGGTGAAGAGAGAACAACACCATGTAATTCCTGTTTTGTTTCTGTCTTCCTTGTGAAGGAGCCTAGTTTTTCATCTGGACTGGAGTATTGATCAAAGGGGATTGCAACCTGTAATAGCAGGGGGAGACGGGATGGCAGCATCTAACTGGGTGGAATGAGTTGAGGTGCCTTCCACATCTGTCTGTCCTGCATGATGTAGGGGTGCCCTGACTCCACAGAGATCTCTGGGGAAGGGAGAGCTCCCCGGGGGATGAAGAAGAAGGATGCCCTTTTTCACTCAGCGCTATGGACTTGACGCGTTCCTCAACAGAACTCCCTAGGGAAAAGCTTGTGAGCGCATGCATAGAAAAGGAAGCCCTGCTTTCCAGGATTCCTAAGAATAAATCATAACAGCCTAGCCTCTATTTAGTTTTTGATAGGCTAACCAGAAGAGTACCCTGGAGAGGGCTATCTGGGTTCTGCAGGGCATTTGATGGAGACGCACATCCTATCTTGCCACAACATACAGAAGCGTGGGCTGAAGAGTGATGTCCAATTAGACGGCCTTGTCGTCGGAAGGTGCCACGGGCATCAGAGTCCGCCTGGAGGACAGGTGCGGGTGCCACCAGAGCTCTGTGTCCGCTGACAGGTGGGCCAGCACAGACCCAAGGTCTTGGACAAGGCCATTAACAGAACAGCGGTCGGGTTCATACATAACATGAAGGCAACTGACAGCAAAGATCCCCGAAGATCTCAAAAGACCATGATGATGGGCTGAGTGGGAGAGAGAGACTGAGCTGCACAATGAAGAACAGGATCTAGGAAATGGGATTGGACAGCCAGACGCACGAACTAGACTTTGGGCTCAACCTGTCAAGAGCGTAGCGTTGAGGGGCTCCACGCAGAATAAGGGTCCACTTCAGTTCTGAGCGCCTTGCTTGATGAGAATGTCAACAACCTCAAGGGGTTTCAAAAGAACCCACCCAGAATGGCAAAAAGATTCCAAAAGTCAGAGAAGAGTAGCAGTTACACTAGAGGAAGGGATAGTATGCAAAGTATGACGACTTTTTTTTTTTAATATTTATTTATTTGGCGGACTGGGTCTTGGTTGCAGCACGTGGAGTCTAATTTCCTGATCAGGGGCTGAACCCAGCCCCCCTGCTCTCGGAGCACAGAGTCTTAGCCACTGGACCACCAGGGAAGCCCCTGGAGACTTTTCTTCAAGTGTGCGGAGGCCCTGACTGAATGGACGGACATGCGGGTCCCAGGACATGAGACCAGGTGACTTTTCAGGTGTTTTTAGGGGTCTAGGTTTCATCATCATACCAGAAAGCGAGAAAGGGAGGGAGGAAGGGAGAGGAGGATGGCAGTCCGGGTGTGACTATCAATGTGAACTTTGCTCACCAAGTGGTAGTCAGCTTCTTGTTTGGTTATAGTGTACATGCAGGAGAGGGCATGTCAGACGTGGGCACTGGGCCGGGTCTGTGCCGCCACCACTGCGTCACCAGCCAGGAACACCTGCTCCCCTAGAAGGTCCCTGGACCCCTCCCAGGCATTCCCTCTGTGGATAGAACCACTCCGGCGGCTGTTCCCTCTGTGGATAGAACCACTCCGGCGGCTTTCATCCTGTGGATTTGTTGTGCTGCGCTCCAGACTCGGGCCCCAGTGGGACCATACAGTGTTCTGTCTCATATCTGGCTCCCCTGGCATGGCCAGCGCTTGTGGGCGTCATTCATGGCAAAGCCAGTGATCATAGACTGCTCCTTCGCGTTGCCCGGTGGGAGCCCCCCGCGTGGGTCTGAGGCTGTCTGCGTGCCGCCTTCTCTTCCTGTCCGCCCTGTGCTGTGTTCACGTTTGTGAGTGCCCCAGCAGGTGTGAGATGGCCGGGCAGACAGCTGAGGAGGTGACCCCCACCTCTGAGCCCAGGCCCTATCTGCCTGCCCGGGTAACACGTGCTTACATGCAAGACAGGAGCCTCCAGGGAAAGGACCGAGGGGCAGGTGGCTGAGAGAAGGCGGTGCTGGGTGAGGGGGCCTGAGCAGCCAGGAGCAGCAGGCCTGCTGACGCCCTGGGGCAGGGTGTTGGGCAGCGTTTCCACCGGGACCGGCCACTGTGGTTGCTTCCTGAACTGCCCTGGAGACATGGAAAAGGCCGTTCACACCTTTGGCCAGATGCCCGATGGCCTTTCTGGGCAGTTCAGCTTTGGCAGGGGCCAGTTCCCATCCGAAGGGGCTCCGTTGACCTGTGTGGTGGTCCTGGCACCCTCCTGGCCCGTGCGGGCATGGGGCCTTTGCTGCCCCCAGAGCCCCAGCAGGCTGCCCCTCACAGGAGCTGGGGGGAGAGGGGCTGGAGGCCGTGAAACTGAGCGCCTGCATTCCATGACCGACCGGGCTCTGCTGTCCGTTTGGAAAACTCATTTCCAAACCTCCCTGCGCCTTAGGCCCCTCCGTGTGCTGATCCGGCGTCCTGGTCTTACAGCAGCCTGCGGGGGTGGAGGGGGCAGGCCGCTGAAGGGCCTGGCCTGGTGTGAGCGCAGTGGGCTGAGCCCGTTGCCTTATATGACAGTAGCTGGGAAGGTTCCAGGGCTTTCCGCGTCCTCCTTTGTCCGCCTGTTTTGAGTTCCCGGGAGGCCTCCCGGGTGGGGTCAACCTCCCGAGCCGCAGGCCTCGCCCACTCCTGCCCCCGCCCCTGCTTGCGCCCTGCGCGGTTTGGGTGGTGTTTGGGATGAGTCTTGGCTTCTCCTCCTCTGTCTAGTAACTTCTCGGTGTAAAACTGAAAACCGGTCCTGTCTCCCTGTCTGTGTCCCAGTGGGAACTCAGAGGGCAGGGGACTGTTTAAAAGGCAGAGAGGGCTGTGGGGACGAAGGGCAATGGGCAGGCAGGGAACGCCGCCCTCAGGTGTGGGTTTCTTTCATCCATTCTTCCCCTCGGTGCTCCTTCTAGCGCTTTTCTCTTTATTTTTCACCCCCAGACAACAGCTCTGTCCGCCTCTTCCCTCCTGGAACCAGCCCTGGCTCTGCCTGCACCCCCACCCAGGGTCGGCCCCTTCCCTCCCGCTGTGGGCAAGAGCGCTCCGAAGGCTCGGATTTGGGTTAATGAAGCCCAGATGCTGGACTTCTGACTTCCGCTGCAAGTTCGCCTTTGCAGCAGCGGCTGGAGGGGCTGGAGGGTCCGTCTACCTCCCACTATGCTCGGGCCCAGCTGCTGCCGGGCCGGGCTTGTGGGGAACAGCTGGAGAGCAGGTTCTGGCCGACAGTGCAGCGGTGGTGGGCGGAGCCCAAGGAGAGACGGGGAGGAGCTCCGGATGTGGGGCGGGGCCCTGCCTGCCTTCACCCGCAGGAGGCTGGTATGGGGGGCGCTGGATGAGTGGCTCTTGCTTTCTGTCTCTTGGCAGAGTCCACATGGGATTGCCTCTCCCCAAGACTCAGGTGGTCGGTGAGAACACTGGCGCGCTCTGCAGAGGGAACCAGGGTCAGAGAGGGCCCCGCTCTGCCTAATGGCAGCTCTTCCCAGTCCAGGATGGCTGATCCCTCTCAGGGAGGCCACATACAACACAAAGATCACATGGGAGGAGCTCATGCTAAGGAATTATTCCTTGTCTGTAGGATATTATTATTCCTTATCCATAAGAAGTTCAGTTAACTGGGCATCCTATATCATCCTGTAACTCTGGGAGATAGTGAGGGACAGGGAGGCCGGCATGCTGCCAGTCCATGGGGTCGCAGAGTTGGACACCACTTAGCGACTCAACAACTACCTATAGTTTTATTGGCTAAACTGGGCAATCCTTACCCCACCTCACCCCTGCCCAGCTGAACTTCTTTACGTAATTGTTCTATTGAGTTGGAGCATACAGACAGATCACTGACTGTTAAGTGTGTGCTCAGTGAGTTTTCACAAGTCCAGCACACGCATCACCCAGAAAGAAGGGAGGGGATTCCCCGGCGGTCCAGTGGTTAGGGCTCATCACTTTTCACTGCTGGGCACAGGTTCAATCCCTGGTCGGGGAACTAAGATCCTGCAAGCCATGTGGTGCAACCAAAAATACCCAAAAAGAAAGAAAATGAAATGTAAACAGAACCTGCCCCCGCCCGGAGGAGAGCAGGATCCCCGTTTTCGTACTTAATCATATATGTGTAGTCTTTCGTAACGGCTTCTTGCGCACAGCACTGTGAGGCCACCCATGCTGCTGGGTGGAATCCGGGCTCACCCCTGGCCGCTGCGTGCTGCAGATGGAGGCCAGTCGTCTGTCCGTTCGTGGACCGACATTGCGCATCTGCCTGTCTTTTCCTACGTGCTCTCTCTGTGCCAGGGAGGAGGACTGCTGGTTGTGGGTGGGCACACACACCTCTCCAGCTTGAGCAGGTCTCGCCCGGCAGGTGCCCGAGGTGGGTGTACGCATTTGTGTCCCACCGGCTGTATGGCAGCGTCCCCTGCTCTTTCTCACGTCTGCCCTTCTGCTATGGGGCGTTGCTGCCTGGTGCTGTTTTTTGTTTGTTTGTTTTAATCAAGAGCTTCTTGCATTGTTGACTCCTCTGATTTTCTTGAATAAGAATATAAACAAGGTGCCTGCTTCAGGTACCACCGGCTCAGCCCCATGGGAAGTTGGAGGAGGCCATTCCCACCTCCGTTCCCCAACACCCAGGAGATCCCACCCCCAGCACATGAGGCCAGGGTGGGCGCAGGCCCTGGGGGAGTTGCAGGGGTGCCTTCAGCCCCGCTGAGGGGGCGCCAGGCTGAGTCCTGCCTCCCCCAAGTGCTTCTTTGGGGAGATGCCATTTCCGAGGGCTGCCTGCAGCCTGCTGTCCCCATGTGCCACCCTTCTTTTCCTCGCAGGGTCCTTCCGGGATGGGGGCGGGGATGCCTGAGGGGTCCCTCCAGCAGTGTTGCTACTCGAGGGCATGTCTCCTCTACAGAGCTGGTTCTGACCCAAGTGTTTTCCACCATGTTCCTTCGGTTTCCTTTGGCTCTAGGACCTCACCTTTTGGTGATAGCTTTCTGTGGGAATTAGAGACTATGGCCACAGCAGAATCCATGTCAGGGGCTGACCTCTGCTGCCCGTGTGGGCCGCAAATGTGTGGAAGTATGAGGAAGATGTAACCCCCCCACCCCTCCTCCTGTCGCCCCCTCCAGCCTCTCCTGGCCCCTGCCACCCCCAGTCCCATCCTCTGGCCCCTACTCCCCCTTCTCTCTGCCTTTACTCACCCCAGCGCGCAGGGACCCATGAAAGCCGGAGCCCGACCAAGTCAAAGATCTCTCTTGGTAAATGTCACACTGCACTGGAAAATACGTGGGTTATTTTCACTTATCTTTTGATACTGATTTCTAATGTAATTCCACTGATAACAGACTCTATGATTTTAATACCTCTAGACCATGAAAATTTTGCACTGTGTTTTATGTCCCTGGATATTTTCCAGTATCTCCTAGTTAATAGTCTATGGAAACTTGAATAGAATTTGTATCCTACTTGTGCTTTTGAACTGTGGTGTTGGAGAAGACTCTTGAGAGTCCCTTGGACAGCAAGGAGATCCAACCAGTCCATCCTGAAGGAGATCAGCCCTGGGATTTCTTTGGAAGGAATGATGCTAAAGCTGAAACTCCAGTACTTTGGCCACCTCATGCGAAGAGTTGACTCATTGGAAAAGACTGATGCTGGGAGGGTTTGGGGGCAGGAGGAGAAGGGGACGACCCAGGATGAGATGGCTGGATGGCATCGTGGACTCGATGGACGTGCGTCTGAGTGAACTCCGGGAGATGGTGATGGACAAGGAGGCCTGGCGTGCTGCGATTCATGGGGTCGCAGAGTTGGACACGACTGAGCGACTGAACTGAACTGTGTGAAAATTATGTGAATTTTAATGCTATTGAATTGGCTCGTGCTGCTTTTCCGGTCTGCTGTATCATTCTACTTTTCTGTATATCCATTCTGTTGATTGAGAATTTGATATTGAAACTCCAGTTAAAAATCTTAGTCTACTTAAAAAGTAATTGTAATACATAGTGGTGGCGGTGGTGGTCCAGTCACTGCCGTGTCTGACGCTTTGTGACCCCATAGACTGTAGCCTGCCAGGCTCCTCTGTCTGTGGCATTCTCCAGTCAAGAATACTGGAGTGTGTTGCCATTTTCTTCTCCAGAGGATCTTCGTGACGCAGGCATGAAACCCTGGTCACCTGCGTTGCAGGCGGATTCTTTACTACTGAACTACCAGGAAAGCCCCAATATATCGTGGCTGCCGCTGCTGCTAAGTCGCTTCAGCTGTGTCCAACCCTATGCGACGCTGTAGCCGGCAGCCCACCAGGCTCCCCTGTCCATGGGATTCTCCAGGCAAGAAGGCTAGAGTGGGTTGCCATTTCCTTCTTCAGATATATCGTGGAGCTATGTGTAACTTTGTTCTGTATTCCCCAAGTCTCCTGTAAATGTGTTATCATATTTTCATAATTTTAAAAATAAAATAGAGGAAAAGATCAGAGCCATAAATATTAGCATCTGAAATCCCCACTGTAAGGCTTTACTCCGGAAGAGAGCCGGTGCCCGCTCCACCCGAGGGAGCTGGTCAGGACTGGCGCTAGACTTACACAGCTCAGGCTCGCTGCAGAAGTCTGAAGGGGACTCCACTGGCTGAGCTACCGACCCCCTGGCTGCACAGGTCTCGGGCTTGGAGGCTTCAGGCAGAGAGGGCTCTGTCTCTACTCGCTTCATCCTCTAGCCTCGCCCGCCCCTGCCCCAGCCCCCCAGAGAGGCAGGGTGGCCACCAGTGACTATAGAAGCTCCTCCCTGCAGCTTAGTGGCCCTGCTGGAAGAGCACGCACTCTGCTCGTCCCAGCCGAGACCCCAAAGCCCCCTCCAGTGGCTTGAACACAGGGGCTGATGGGCCAGGCCTGGCTCACATGCCCGCCTGGGAACCCGAATCTGGGCTAGGGGTGGGAGTGAGGGGACTCTCCAGAGAAAAGTCACTGGATACTGGGTGGAAAAAAACCAGCAAAATGTGGCCTCACCAGCCCCAGTCACCCAGCTTCTACCCCCTTCCACGGGCTAAAAGATCTTAACGCCGCAAAGGAAAAAAGAAAGACAATGGTCTGTACGGAAGTGGTTGAACAGTATCTCTGTGTGGCACAGACCTATAGAGAAAAAAAAAAAAATAAGAAAAACACTGCTCTGCTAGCCTCTGAAATCACCACCTTTTTTTCATTAATTATTTTCTTTTTGCTTATTTTTAAACTTTCCCATCTGGCATGTTTTTTATGACTTCTAAAATAAATCATAAATGCTGGAAACCAAAGGAGAAAGCTGAAATTCCCCAGACAGAGGGGATCTTTCCTGCTCCCCTCTGGGTGTGTGTCCTTCCTTCCCACCCCCCCACCTTAACCCCCACCCGCCCAGCAGGGCGCACGCCCTCAGTCTCTCTCGCCCTTTCTCCCGTTTCTCCCGCAGGCAGCTTCGAGGCCAGCTCAGCCTCCTGGTCATGGCAAGGCTGCTGAAACAGCAAGAGAGGCTCCCTCTCTGGCAGGAGAAGGCCCAGGTAAGTGTTTGCCTCAGCATCCTCTGGGGGCTGGGGGAACCCGGCCAGCCCCTCCTGCCACTTTTCCTGAAGGTGGGGAGCCTCAGGCCAGGGGAGTTCAAGGTGGGTTTGCCTTTTCTGCTCACATCCTTGCATCTAACAGTCACTTTCTGCACGCCTACTCTGTGCCAGCCGCTGAGGATAAAGCAATGAGCTGGGAGCAGGTATTGCTTTTTTTTTAAAGCTGTGGTAAAATATACATAACATAAAATTTACTGTTTTAACTTTTTTTTTTTTACTACCTTAACAATTTGTGTGTGTGTATGTTAGTTACTCAGTCATGTCCAGCTCTTTGTGTCCCATGGGCTGCAGCCCTGCCAGACTCCTCCATCCATGGAATTTTCCAGGCAAGAATACTGGAATGGGTTGCCATTCTCTTCTTCAGAAGATCTTCCCAACGCAGGGATCGAACCCAGGTCTCCTGCACTGCAGGCAGATTCTTAAATTGTCAGGGCCACCAAGGAATATTTATTCATTTGGCTGCACTGGGCCTTAGGTGTGGATGCTGGATCTTTTTTTTTTTTTTCTCTAAACTTTAAACTTTTTATTTTGTGTTGGGGTGTAGCCAGTTAATAATGTTGTGGTAGTTCCAGGTGAACAGCAAAGGGACTCAACCATAAATATAGGTGTTCCCATTCTCCCCCAAAACCCCCTCCCACCCAGGTCACCACATAACATTAAGCAGAGTTCCATGTGCTATACAGTGGGTCCTTACTGGTTATCCATTTTAAATATAGCAGTGTGTACAAATTCGCCCCTAACTCCCTAACTGTCCCTTCCCCCCAGCAACTGCATGCAGCATCTTTAATTGCAGCATGCAGCATCTAGTAGCCTGACCAGGGATTGAACCCAGGCCCTCTGCCTTGGGAGCTTGGAGTCTTAGCTACTTAGCACCAGGGAGTCCCCACCTTAGCAGTTTTAAGTACAGAGCTCTAACCTTTCGGAAGGACCACTGTCCATCTCCCAGACAGAAACTCTGCACCTGCTGACCTCTGACTCCCATTCCCTTCTCCCCAGCCCCGGCGTCTATGACATTTTATAGGTGGAAGAACAACAAAGGTGAAAACGAATACGGCTGTGAACACTGCCTGCTCTCAGTGGCCCTTCTGCCCCATGTCAGGCATGCTGGGCGCTGTAGGGGAGGAAGGGTCTTCTTTCTTCTTCCCTCTTTTCTCCAGAAAGCTCTGATTGCAACCTCCTTGCAGCTCAGAGAGCAGTAGTTTAGGGGCCCTGGAGGCAGCATGGGCCACAACCAGCCCACGATGTGTGGTGGGGGAGCCCTGGCGGGGAGTTGAGAATGCTCTTACCTGCTTCCAACCCCCGTAGTCTCCTTGGAACCCATAAGACTTGTTGGGGACAGCTGAGCCGTCTAGCTCCACCGCATGAGCCAAGCGAGGCAGTCCCAGGGAAAGGCTGAGTCTATAGTCACTGGAGGTGCACAAGGCAAGGCAGCATCACCCCTTGGCCAGAGTGCCAAGAGAATGTTCTGGACCCTCCTGGGGTGGGGTGGCCTGAGAGACCACAGTCACAGTGCAGGAGCACAGAAAGGTGACCGGTTGGGTACGCTCATCCAAGTGGGCCCTGGCTTTGCCCCGGCTGCCCCCTCTGCCCTTCACGATCTTCCCCCAAGACTTAGAAGCTTGGCAGGAGCTTCTGGTCACTCCAGTCCCAGTTGAAGTGTCACCTCCTCCAGGAAGCCTTTCCTGACCACCCAACCCGAAGAGCCCTGGCATCAGCACTACTCATGGTGCTCGCCAGGCTTCCCTGGTAGCTCAGCTGGTGAAGGATTCGCCTGCAGGAGACCCGGGTTCGTTCCCTGTGTCGGGAAGATCCCCTGGAGAAGGGAATGGCAACCCACTCCAGTATTCTTGCCTGGAGAATCCTGTGGACAGAGGAGCCTGGTGCGCTGCAGTCCATGGGGTTGCAGAGAGTCGGACACGACTGAGCAACTAAGCACACAGCACATTATGCTCACCTCCTGAATTTTTTAAAAAGTTGTTCAGGGTCTATGTTACACACAGAGAGACACACACAGACACACACACACCCAACAGCAGCTCCCTGAGTGCCAGGACCGAATGGTTTGTGCTCACTCTTGCTTGTCAGCTCCTAGCACAGTACCTGGCACACACAGGACCTCAGCACACACTCGTGGGCTGAGGGAACCCAGGGCTGAGTTCTAGGGTGTTCAAGGGATGGTTCCTCAGGCAGAGAGCTTGGGAAGGATGGTGAGGAGTTGAGGGGTGCCCTTCACACAGGGCCTGATGACAGAGCCTCTGTGAGAAAGAGGACAGAGGGACCAGACAGGGGCAGGGCAGGCAGAGATGCGGTGGGAGCAAGACCAGTGTCCCAGGAGGCCCCAGGCGACGGGGGCAGCCTAGTAGACAGGCGTTGCAGGGCAGCCTGTGAACTCTCCAGAGAAGCGAGAGCAGGTGCGAGGCCAGAGTGTCGAGATCCGAAGAGGCAGGACCAGCTGCATGCAGGTGGTGGGTGGGAGTAGCCACCTTCTGGCAGGACTTGGCAGCAGCCAGGAATACAGGCTGGCTAGAGCATCAGGGCCAGGACAAGGCTTGGGGTTTTGTTTTGATTTGTTTTTTGGCTGGAGCTTGTGCAGGGGAGAGTGTGGGGAGCGTGATGAAGGCCGGAGAGGGTGGGGAGAGTGGTGTTGGGGGGAGCACTGGGGGTCTGGGCCTGGAGGGGACCCGCAGGGCAGGCAGGTGAGCAGGGCTGGCGGGGGCGGGAGGCATGCCTCCCCCAGGGAGAGCTGGCCTGGGCGCTCCCAGCCTGTCTGGCCAGGCCGAGCCCTGTCCCTGTGGGTCCCAGCTCCAAGGCCGTCCTGCCACACCAGTCACCCAGCTGCCCGCATGCCCACCGTGCATTCATGAAACCTCAGTGGCGCACCTCCGCACCCGGAGACGACCTCAAAGGAGAGGCTTTGAGTGAGCCAGGCTGAGGACACACTGACTAATCCTGGCCCAGGCAGCCAAGTGGCTTCCAGAGACGTCCTGAACCAGGTCTTGAAGGATGAGTCAGTGGTTGTGCAGAGGAGCAGAGACCATCAGCAGGCGGGCAGTGCAGCACGTGCAGACCCACGCCAGACGGAGGGGAGGACGGACGGGCTGGGGTCTGCCTCAGCCATCCCTCCCTTGCGCTTTCCCGTCGGCCCTCCCTGCACGCCCAGGGCTGCCGCGCGGCCTCCTCCCAGGTCTCCGGGCTGCAAGCGCTCCCCTTTCCAGTCGGGCCTGTCAGACGGTTCCTTAAGAGACACGCCTTCAAAGGGTCACCTCGAGCCCAGAGCCACCGACGCCCCGCCCACATGCCCCCTCCCCCACTTCTCCTCGAAGCCCTGGCTGCCAGGGCTGCCCCGGCCCTCCTCCCAGGCCAGCCTGGCTGCCCTCTGCACACGGCTTTGTGCCCAGGGCACCTCTTGCTTTCCACCCACCACATCCCAACCAGAGTGGTGGCGCTAACGTGCCCCGGGGCACAGCTGAGCCCCGTGCGCGTAGAGGACGCGCCTCTCGCAGCAGTCCCCGGCGGTCGGGTCTGGCTCTCTTGCCCCGTTTTGCTGTTGTGCAGTCGCTCAGTCATGTCCCACTCTTGGCAGCCCCATGGACTGAGGCACACCAGGCTTCCCTGTCTTTCAGCATCTACTGGACTTTGCTCAGATTCATGTCCACTGAGTCAGTGATGCCATCCACGTTCACAGATAGGGAAACGGAGGCAGGTGCAACTAGGGAATGTCTCAGGGTCACGAGGTGAGAGAGCCGTGAAGCTAGGATGGAAAAGCCAGGTGCCCTGACTCCAGAGTCTGTGCCGTCCCTGCTTGCCCAGCCCCTCCCCGCTCGGCTCCGTTGTGGGGCCAGCCTGAACCTACCTGCTGCTTCACGCCGATGTGGCCGGCTGGTGCCTTGAAATTTGGTCCCGGACAGCAGGCAGGAGGACAGGGCCAGCCCTCCCACTTCCTTCGTCATATGTACAGGCTTGACTTTCGCTGCTGTTAGTTGGTAAGTCGAGTCTGACTCTCTGTGACCCCGTGGACTGTGGCCCTCCAGGCTCCTCTGTCCATGGGATTTCCCAGGCAAGGACACTGGAGCGGGTTGCCATTTCCTCCTGCAAGGGGTCTTCCCGACCCACGGATCGAATCGCTATCCTACTTTCTAGATAAACCTTAGCAGTTGATTCACCAAGAAGGGCAGTTCAAGGGGTGAGAGCTGGCTCACCAGAGGAGAGGATCTGGGGTGAGTGCCCAGGCAGGGGCTTCCGGGGCATTGCTGGGCAGGAGGGGCCCCCAGTGCCTGGATGGGTTGTGTTTCTGTCTGAGGCTGCAGCCTAAGGCCCCAGGAGCAGAAGCAGGTGCTGGAGAACTGAATCTGAGGGACAAGACTTCTGTAGGTGGTCGGAATGCACCAACCCCAAGGCTTGTAGCTTCCAGGAGAGCCTTAAGATCAAACTGCTTCTTTCTTGTTGTTCCTGCGAATCCTGAGAATATCCCAGAAACAGCAGGGTTTGGACCCCAGGCACCAGTGTGCTCCAGACACAGCTCAGGGCGTGGAAGACACAGCCCTGAACAGAGCTCAGTCCCTCCCTCCTAGAACTCAGCAGGAGACAGACACAGGCACCAAGAAGGAGCAAATCTTTGGCATTCCAGATGGTGCTAAGTGCTGTGGAGAAAAATAAAGCCCGATAAAGAGGAGAAGGGAGTGTTGGGAGAAGACGCTGCTCCATAGCAGTGGACAGAGAAGGGGACATCTGAGAACAGACCTGAAAAAGTCACGGGGGTTTCTCGGGGGAAAGACATTCCAGGCAGAGGGAACAGCATGTGTAAAGGCACTGGGGCAGACAGAGGCCTCTTAGGTTAGAGAAAAAGCAAGGCCAGTGTGGCTGGGGCAGAAGGCTGAGAGTGGAGTAAGAGGCGGTGAGGCCAGAGGGCTAAGTGGGGACTCAGGAGAGAGCTTGATGTCCGTGCCAAAGTGGAGAGCCGCTGGAAGGTGTTGATAACAGGAGAGACATAACTTGATTCATAAAAATCTTTTACAATTACACTGGCTGCTGCATTGAGACTGGACTGTTAGGGGTGGGGTATATGCGTGCTTAGTCACTTCAGTCATGTCCAACTCCATGTCACTACATGGACTGTAGCCTGCCAGGCTCCTCTGTGCGTGGAATTCTCCAGGCAGGAGTACTGGAGTGGGTTACCATGCTCTCCTCCAGGAGATCTTCCAGACCCGGGGATGGAAGCTGCATCTCCTTTGTCTCTTGAATTGGCAGGTGGGTTCTTTACCACCAGCGCCCCTAGGGTAGGGTAGAAGAAGACAGGTGCAGCAGTCCTGGTAAGAGCTGCTGGCGAGGTGGCCTGGGGAGATGGCGACGGAGCGGTGAGCAGTGGTTAGGCTCTTGGTGCGTTTCCCAAGTACAGGCAGCGGGAAGCAGATGTAAGAGAAAGGAGACGTGGAGGGCCCCAGATCCTGTGCGTCTGGCAGGATGGGGAAGCCCTTTACTAAGACAGGCAAGACACAGGCAGAGCAGGTTTGCAGAGAAACCGGGAGTTCCTTTCTTATCCCAGGCCACCTCTTGCAACACCATAAGTCTCTTTTGTCAAGCCATGCCTTCTAGTCTGGAGTTTGGAAAATAGAGGCTTCAGGTGGCTGAAATCAAGGGGGGACAAAGAGGTGCATCTACTGTGGAAAGATCAGCTGCAGATCTGACCTGCTATTCATTTGTTCATTCATTTAGCAAATACGTACTAAGCATGTACAGTAGCCCCTGCTCTGCACGGGAGACACAGTTCAAGCTGCTTGTGGGCGCCTGGCTGAGCCAGGTCATAGTTGCAGCTTGCCAACTCTCACTTGTGGCATATGGGACCTAGTTCCCTGACCTGGGATCGAACCCCATGCCCCTTGCATTGGGAACCCCGTCTTAGCCACTGGACCCCTAGGGGACTCCCACAAATTGTTTATTTCTGGAATTTTCCATTTAACATTTTCAGATCTTGGTTGACCACAGGTATCTGAAACCATGGAGAGTGAAACTTTGGATAAGGGGGCACAGCTGTGCCGGGCACCATCGCTATACGAGGCTCTGGGAACACTGCAGGGACCACCCCTGCTCTCATGGAGCTGACATCCTAGTAGGGACAGGCGAGCAGATAATAATAAACGTAGCAAACAAGTAAATGGCGTCAGATATCAGAAGGTGCTAGCTCAGTTCAGCCCCTCAGTCGTGTCCGACTCTTTGCGACCCCATGGACTGCAGCACACGAGGCTTCCCTGTCCATCACCAGCTCCCACAGCTTACTCAAACTCGTGGCCATTGAGTCCGTGATGCCATCCAGCCATCACATCCTCCGTCGTCCCCTTCTGCTCCCGCCTTCAGTCTTTCCCAGCATCAAGGTCTTTTCAAATAAGTCAGTTTTTCGCATCAGGTGGTTCAAAGTATTGGAGTTTCAGCTTCACATCAGTCCTTCCAATGAATATTCAGGACTGATTTCCTTTAGGGTAGACTGGTTGGACCTCCTTGCTGTCCAAGGGACTCTTAAGAGTCTTCTCCAACACCACAGTTGAAAAGCATCAATTCTTCAGTATTCACCTTTCTTTATAGTCCAACTCTCACACCTGTACATGACTACTGGAAAAAACCATAGCTTTGACTAGATGGATCTTTGTTGGCAAAGTAATGTCTCTGCTTTTTAATATGCTGTCTAGGTTGGTCATCGGAGAAGGCAATGGCGCCACACTCCAGTACTCTTGCCTACCAAATCCCGTGGACGGAGGAGCCTGTTGGGCTGCAGTCCATGGGGTTGTTAGCAGTCGGACACGACTGAGTGACTTCCCTTTCACTTTTCAGTTTCATGCATTGGAGAAGGAAATGGCAACCCACTCCAGTGTTCTAGCCTGGAGAATCCCAGGGATGGGGGAGCCTGGTGGGCTGCCATCTATGGGGTCGC